>JACTOM010000185.1:37857-210890 GCA_015832385.1 Elymnias hypermnestra | reverse complement strand
AGACTGACAAAAAGGATTTATGAGTCAAGAGTGAATGCGAAAGTTGGAAGGGGAAGACCGAGGCGAACGTTCCTGGACCAAATCCAGGACATTTTAAATAACGGCCAGGTCAAGAGTACTCTAAACCGACGAACTTGTATGAAAGGTTTAATGAGAATGAAAGAAGCGAAGGAGATATGCAAGGATCGTGGCAAGTGGAAGGATGTTGTCTCTGCCTACCCCTATGGGAATTAGGCGTGATGTTATGTATGTATGTATGCTTAACATTTCATTGTTATAAGCGATACATACTGTTTTGACTGTGACTCTATTCCTATTTTATTGCTAATGGTATCAACAACAAGATAATACAATGCTTTTTTATCAGTGTTCAACCCTAAGCTTTATTCGTATATTTGTATAGAAATTGTTTATTCCGATATTAGCTGGGGACAAATACCAAGTGTTTAGCTGCTCAGTGTACCGCGGTGACAGCTGGTGGCATTAAGTGGAAAAGATTTATGTCCGTCCTTGTTTGGGCACGCCTTCCTTGGGAGCTAACCAAGATTCTCTTGAAGCGTCACGAGGATAATTTATATGTTGCTTACGCATTTATTTTCACAGATCTATCGACTATTTCTATATACTAGTGATTTCACATAAAATATGCTTATATACGCGCTTTTAATACAATTAAGTTAATATGTGCGCTTAATCTCTCTCCGGTCGTGTCGGATTGCCGTCACGTCGGACTATGAGAGTGAAGGAATAGAGAGTACACTTGTGTACTATGTCTGCCAATCCGCAGTGGAGCAGGGTGGTGGGTCTATGCTCTAAAAACCCTCTCTCGTACGAGTGAGGAGGCCTGTGCCCAGCAGTGGGACGTAATGGGCTGCTACTTACCTTTACTTACCTACAAATACAAACCTAATGTTTGTAGTGTTCAAGGTCTGCCACAGTAGCATAGTCTGCAGAAATTAAGTAAGTACTCATACTAAAGTTTTAAAAGCAAAGTCGCCCTCTACGTGCACGGAGTCGAGTAGTAACTTATATAAGTTATAACCTATATAAATAATTTAAAAGTATTCCCCTGACGAAAGGGAATCTTTGACACCCTCGCGTGTCGGGATGAATGTAAGGAAGCGGAAATTCAAGGACGCAGTCATTTTTAACCGACTGAAAACAAAGTGTTAATGTAAGAGTAAGTTAGTTTGTATATATGGAAATGTTCTAGATGAATGTTTTGGCCAAAACCTATCTATCTGGACTCGAACCCAGGATCTCATGTCAGTAGTCGAACATGCTGACCACTAGACCAATGAGGCAGTATTTGTAGGTAAAGTCAGTGAATAATTGTTGTTTTTTATGACGACTGTAATAGATAACCTTCACTATCATTTAGGTCCCGCTTTTTTCTTTTTCTAACTTGGGGCTGGTGGGAGGCTTCGACCGTCGCTAATTACTATCCTACCAGAAAAGACATAACCTCAAGCAAACAGATTTGTGTTCCGGTACGATGCTGTATAGAAACCATAAGAGGTAAATTGCCTCTTACCAGACTAGCGTGCTACCATCTTAGGCTTTTTCATCACTTATCATGAGGTGTGGTCATAGTCAAGCGCTAATCTGTTGGCTATAATAGAAAGATGTAGGTCAAAAGGCGAAATAAAAACAACCAGTTGTCTCTCTATACCCTCTTAAGGTAAGGTAAGTAGCAGCCCATTAACGTCCCACTGCTGGGCACAGGCCTCCTCGCTCATATGAGAGAGGGTTTTTAGAGCATAGACCCACCACGCTGCTCCACTGCGGATTGGCAGGCATAGTACACAAGTGTACTCTCTATTCCTTCACTCTCATAGTCCGACATGACGGCAATCCGACACGACCGGAGAGAGAGATCAGGCGCAGGACCGACGGCTTAACGTGCTCTCCGAGGCACGGGGGTGAATACCCTCTTATTCCCTTCGAAATCGGTGTAGCCTTTTTTGAAAATACAGACAGACAAAAATTTTAAAAAAGTCATTATAAAACCATCTTGTTATCTTAACGTTATTTAAATAATTATACAAAAATGAATACTGGAGTTATACTGTTCTTAGTGTTCTTAAAGACGTAACGAGTCTTGTGGAAAAATGGGTAAGTTTATTCTCAGTGAGCGTCTATATCGCGAAAGGACTACCTCCTTTTATGTCCATTAAAATTTTAAAGTAATTGTAACGAGTCAGTCAGTGAGATTCATAGTAACTCAAGCTCATTAAATCGTTGCCAACTTCTTTTAAAAAACGTCAGAAATGAATACAAAAGTATTCTTTATCATATATATTTTCTTTTAAACATTGTGGCAAATAATAGTTATATTTCTCTTAATTATTAAATATAATAATTGGGGTTATCAACATTTTTACGTCGCACTCGGTTGAGTAAGATTAATGAGATATTACTTATTTATGGTTACTTAATTGGATAATACATCTTCACTAATAAGAAAATGCTGCGATAATAGCTTGGGAGTACGATCTTTTATTGTATTAGAACTATAATTTCATGATTTAGCAGAAATATAATGATGGAAACGTCTAAAATTACGTTTGACTATTGATATTTATAACGTCTTTGTTAATTAGTTCAAAGAACAATAGCTGTATATTGTATTTGCTTTGGTATTAAGATTATCATCATCATTGACTTCGTCTTTTCAAGATTATGCGAGGTTGGTTCTCCCAACCATGAGGAGCCAGTTTTTTTCTGTCGAGAGGGTCATCGTTTGTTAACCTTGCCTCTGTTAGGTCTCTATGGACCCTCGTCGACTGGTCTTCGGTCTACCTCTCCCCTTTTGTTTTGAGTCTACGGAAAGGCATATTTCAACAACATGGTCGTCAGATCGTCACAGTCTTAAGATAACTAACAAATTTATGTTTGTTTAGTAAAAAAAGCTTTACCAATGAGTAAGGATGACTTTGGATGTTTCATCAGCTAGTTTTTATAAAATAATGTCATCAAGCCTTGGGTAGGTTAGGTTATCACATTATTCTCTTTATTGTTGTTTAAAATTCATTATATTCCCTTTTTACTAACGGAAAATATTGTCGAAACAACATATTCTGATAGATATTCTCGAGAAGGTTTAGCGCACTGCTCCAAGCTCTTCTCTTCTATCTTTCCCAATAATATTTGTCTTGTAGTGTCATGGGAATAAGTTGTTAGTGACCACTGTTTTAAACTTCTTCGAGTATTGGATGCGTCTTCGTCAAAATCAGGGTTTAATTTTCACAATATTAATTCTTCCTGCTCCTGTTCGCATCATCTATTCGTGTGTCGTAAGGAATTCACACAACGTCACTTTTCCCGTATAGTCGCTACATAAGCACAAAGTATCAAAATATTTATCTGGTCACCAAATTATGTGTCATTCAACTTCGCAACTCATCGGGCAGTGTCAGTGACCCTTAGTTTTGCACAACAATGCTAATTTCTAATCTGATAGAGTAATGACATTCCGTGCATAGCTATTGCAGTGGCAGAACTATCCAACCGTATCGAGTGATCTAACGAAATTTTTAAATTCACGTGTTTGGATAAGATATCTTAAGTAATTGAACATCAGGATAGAGAGTTACAATTCTATATGTGTCCACCATAGCAAATCAGTAGAAGCCGTCATCAAGCAGCCGTCAGGAGCTTCGGGCAGAGGTCCTTGCGGCTGCCTATCAGTGTCGGGTAGCTGCAAGGAATAGAGAAGAAAGAGCCGATGACACTGAGGTGCGGAGAATCAGGGCTTTATCCGACCAGGCATTAATTAAAAAATGGAGGGTGGACCGCGGGTCTCCTATAATTTGCGTAGTCACTGTAGCGGCTATTCTTCCCCACTTGGAGGATTGGCTCTCAAGGGGGCATGGTGTGTTATCGTATAGGTTGGTGCAGCTGCTTACTGGACATGGTTGTTTTGGTAAGTACTTGTACCAGATGTAGGGAGACGCCTGCGTTATGAAGAACGTGGTGCTGATATTGATACGGCGCACCACACATTGGCAGAAACACCACATATTAGTGTCGCTGGTCGGGAGTGACCCCTCCCTGTCCAACGTAGTGGGCGCTATTCTCGGCTGGAGGGCAGCTACCTCCTGTGAGGACGTTACCTTGCAGAAAAAGGCTTTAGAGAGGCCAAGGGAAAGAGCGGTCGATGCTCCTCCCTCCCGTCGGAGAATGGGAGGTATAAGACGGAATTATGCGCGCCTGCTTTCCCTTTCTTGAACCTTTAAGTCGGAATCATCTGGCGCGCCAGAGATGTATGCGTTAGCGAAAATCTGGCTTCCACCATACGGGTGAAGAGAGTTCCGCTGGATTTAAGTGCATTAGTTCTGGTTTCACTAAGTCCCGCACTCCTGGATGGAGCTGCATACTCCACCCAGAGTGCATTAAAGCATTTCCCAGCGACAAAAAAAGCTATCATGCTTAAAAATTAAACGATTTCTAATAGGTTTACGCAACGAAATACTCGTGATAGTCTTACGACAGTTATCTTGTTGATTTATTTTGTCTCATTGTTTCTCTTGTATTGTCTTTTTTTATTTCTTATTTTATTTTTCCTCAGGAAAGCTTAACGTCTCGGGAGGTTGGTTGTCATCAGTAGTTACGGTGATGAGGGGAGAACTCATGTAGTAGTAGTTATTTTGTTTTATTACACCTGCACCCATGATTTAGACGAGTTTATTTGAAGTACGATGGTTATCTTTGGGATTTGCGTGATCTAGTGTCAATCGGCGAATGGTGCTACAAGTTTATGCTTTCACTTTCTTTTGAGGGAATTTATTAAGATCAAATATAGGATTTCGAGATTATACTTAATCGATTTCGTTTCTATTCTCAAGTTCTTGCTAGTAGTTTCATGAAAGGCCTTGGATCTCATCGCTCATAGCAAATAGTGCACATAACAATAGTTTTCTTAAATAATGTTGGCAATTCCCAAGTTTCTCAAGTTGGTCTATTTATCACTCGGTCCACAAAAGATAATAATATATCTAAATTGAGTTTCCCATTTCTATTTCATTGTATGAGAATTATCGCGATTCATTTCCGCAGTGCGGCATGTTAGTAAAGGTTATTAGACACCCAGTGATAGTAACTTCAACAATTTTAACATCGTTATTAGAGACATTCCAGTTCACATTGTCCATTCCTGCAGGAAACGCAAAATATTTATTTTCATTTACTTAAATGTTTGCCTTATAATAACATTTCACTTTTATTGCAAGGTCACTAAGCTCAAAGCTGATAATGTCTCCAAAAGGGATTACCTATGCTTTTACAAAAATAAATACATCTAAATATATAATAATAGTGGTGGAATTATAGAGTTTAACTCAGGACTGAGTTGGACAGCCAGCTGCTGGAAATTTACATTGCTGAGTTTCCATGCGTGAGTAGGAGAACTTGAAACCTGAAAGAAAGAATCGAAGTTACACCTGATAATTAATGATGAGTGATAATATCTACGAATCGCGAACCTGAAGTGGCAATGGGCGGGGCACATAGTCCGACGGACCGATGGACGTTGTGGCCCGAAGGTGCTGGAGTGGCGACCCCGCACCGGGCGGCGCAGTGTAGGGAGACCCCCTAAAAGTTGGACCGACGACATAAAGAGGGTCGCCGGTAGCCGCTGGAGCCAGGCGGCACAAGACCGGGCCTTGTAGACGTCATTACGTGAGACCTATGTCCAGCAGTGGACGTCCATCGGTTGAAGCGACGACGACGATAATATCTTAGATGGAGACGCGCTAACGTTATAGAACGTTCTTAATGGCTTCTATACAGCACTGTATCAGCGTGCTAATTACATGGAGCCATGCTGGTGGTCCGTAGCCATGGTCAGACCATTCCAAACTTTGGCGAAATAGGAAACAATATTCTACATTATTGCTGCCTCGTTGGTCTAGCTTGTTCGGCTACAAACATGAGGTCCTGGGTTCGAGTCCTGAGTCGGGTGAATTCAAAAATCGAAGTTGAGTTTTCTATTAAGATTTTCTCAACATTTACCCGAAGTTGTGTTGTTGATGATGTGCTCTACCCCCGTGGCTCGGAGAGCACGTTCAGCCGTCGGTCCTGCGCCTGATCTCTCTCCGGTCTTGTCGAATTCCCTATGAGAGTGGAAGAATAGAGAGTGCACTTGTGTACCATGCCTACCAACCCGCAGTGGAGCAGCGTGGAGGTTCTGTGCTCTAAAAACCAGTGAGGAAGGGGATGTTAATGGGCTGTTACTTACCTTATTAGACATTTGTCCCGCAAACCCAGGACTTTAGAAAGCGCGTCGAGTACTCAAACATTAAATATTTAATAATGAAACCACGATGTATGCAAAACAACTTATAAGAGCTATCGGCGCCACCATTTTGGCTTTAGCTGCTCTGCACTTTTGACATTACCCACATACCAACTGTAACGTGACATGCGATACAAAGACGGAAAAGAGGTGATGGAGAAACGGTTTCACTAGTATTATGTAACATATATTTTCTGTAGAATTCGGATGTTGTAACGATTTAAAATACGTTGATATATTGAAAACGATTTAAGGATATCTGTCCCGGGTTTGGGGTTAAATTTTAGGGTTGGAGGTTACCCTCCGCGTAAAAAATAGCTTTGGGGAGATGAGTATTTACGTGAGGGAAGAAAAAGGATTATACCTATATTAGTATTGTGAAGGGAGGGTCGACGTCACGTCTTTATTAATGTCGCTTCAAGGTTAATGTATTTGTTACATCAGGGATATTACGTACTTTCTCTTTTCCGGGTAACATTTAAATGTTCGTTTGGAAAATGTAACTTACTTGATGTTTTGGATTTTGTTATTTATGTAAATGTATATAAAAGATTAGTACTCGTTATTTGAATTACACGAGTCAACGAAAAAATTGTTATTATTTGCTAACTAAAAGTTTTTGCTAACTATGAAGTAATCGTGAGATTCCCAAGGGTTCCGTAGAATAGTCAGCAAGGTTCCGCCAAAATTATAAATTAATTGCTATTAAATGTCTAAAGATAATGTAATTCAATTATATTACACAGTTCTTTCAAATAATGTCCTCATATTAATTTCAGTGTTTATTCGTAATCATTTGATATGATTTTAAATTAAATAAAGGATATTTGGTTGGTGTTCCGTTATCATGTTAAGTTGAGCATACCTATTAACGTCCCACAGCTGGGCATAGGCCTCCTTAATCGTAGGAGAGAGGGTATTTAGAGCAAAGACCCACCAGGCTACTTCACTGCGAGATGGCAGGCTTGTTTACTTAGTTTGTTATATATTTTTTTTAATTTTTAAGAAGTTAGTTTAGCCATTTGTTTTAGTTTTTGTAATTTTTATTTTTATTAATCAATGAACAGAAAGCTTCATTAATTTCTAGAAGATAATATAATTGCTAAACTTTATGAAATATGTATATATGTGGGTAATAACAAGATTGTTGCCAGTTTAATGGACAAAATAAAACATAAATCTTTTTCTTAATGCGGTATTAAGAAAAAGAATCTTAAAGAAGAATTTTAAAGATCTCAAGCTCTTATTTTATCTGTTGGTGCCAAATTAATCCGTTCACCTTAAATTAAGATTTGATATTGCATTAATTTGTTAATACTTAATAACAATTATTCTTCGGTAATCGACGGGCACCAACAGTTTAACTTTTAGTTGCGTCGTCCGACATCTTGGATTTAAGGATTCCTTTTTGTTTATTTAATAAATGGAATTAAATTTCTTACAAATTTGGTTCTTATAATTTTTTCATAGGATCATTATTTTTCGAATTACACCCGAAAGAAGGATGATTTTTTATTTAGTCACTAACTCGCTTAGTTTCAATTTCTTGTTCGGAAAGTTTTCAATTGAAGTTCGTATAATTTTGATGTTTATAAATTTATTTAGTGGCAATGGGCGGGGCACATAGTCCGAAGGACCGATGGACGTTGGAGCCCGAAGGTGCTGGAGTGGCGACCCCGCACCGGACGGCGCAGTGTAGGCAGACCCTCCACAAGGTGGGCCGACGACATAAAGAGGGTCGCCGGTAGCCGCTGGAGCCAGGCGGCGGAAGATCGGGCCTTATGGACGGCATTACGTGAGACCTATGTCCAGCAGTGGACGTCCATCGGTTGAAGCGACGAAATTTATTTCTAAGATCGATATTTTTTGATTAGGACCCGAAAAGCGGGGGTGAAATTTTACCATTTAAATATTTTCAATTTTATACGAGAAATGTGTTAGCGATCATTATTATTTTATTTGTGTATTGCTATTCAATCACTAGATTTGTTTATTATGCTGAGGTTTTTGTAATTATATCGGTGAAAGTTCTGTTTAATCATCGTTTTCA
Organism: Elymnias hypermnestra; assembly: GCA_015832385.1. Classification (NCBI taxonomy): domain Eukaryota; kingdom Metazoa; phylum Arthropoda; class Insecta; order Lepidoptera; family Nymphalidae; genus Elymnias; species Elymnias hypermnestra. Next base: position 202,545 of record JACTOM010000185.1, on the reverse strand, counting down.
CGACGACTGTGATTGGTGGACTTATTATTTTTGAGTGGAGCGTTTGGTATAAGAAAGGTAGCACAGGAGAATGAAGGAACATTCGCCAAGTGACAGTTCTTAGTTTATATCAACGTTAGTATTGTGTTAAAAGTCATATAAAGTGTGTAACATAATGAGAGTAGAATTACTTAACCTACAAATTAGTAAGTGACTTCAAAAAATGATGATAACAAAAGTTGTTCAGAAATTAAATTCCTACAATTTTGGATTTGATCAAACATGAAAAAAGACGTTGTGGTTTTCTATGAAATGTGATAATTTAGGCTTGATTACTAAATTCATTACACTTTCTATTTTTATGTAAACTGTTAGTATATCTCGCAGTGAATATATCTTATACAAACACTCTGCTATATTTTTTGCAACGAAAACAGCCTTCCACGATCCCCTTAATACTACAGACGGAGCGTGCAACGCAATAACACGTGATTACACCTACGTGTGTGTGCGTGACCAACACACGGAAGCTACCCCAAAACGTTACACTACGGAACCATCTTCTCGCGTTAGCATTAATAATAATAATAATAACAGACATGTGCTTTCGGGATGTTCCGCGCTTGCCAACACTGAGTATCTCCACAGACATAATCAAGCGGCCAAAATCCTTCATCAAGAGCTCGCCCTGATGTACGGTCTTCTTGATGAGAGACTGCCGTATTATAGGTACCAGCCGGTGCCAGTACTCGAACGCGACGGTGTCCGACTCTATTGGGACCGGTCCATTATCACGGACAGGACCATACTGGCCAACAAGCCTGATATCGTGATAATGGACCGGGCACAGTCTCGGGTGTTTTTAGTGGATATCACGATCCCGTATGACGAGAATCTCGTGCGAGCTGAGACAGAGAAAAAACGTAAATATCTGGATCTGGCGCACGAGATTACCGCCATGTGGGGAGTGGGATCCACTGAAACCATCCCAATCGTAATATCTGCGAATGGTCTCATCCCAGTCAGTCTCGCTCACCATCTGAGACGACTGGGGTTCCGCGGCAGTTCGCTCGCAGCAAGGATGCAAAAGGCGGTGTTGCTGGACTCGGCTAGGATAGTCCGGCGGTTTCTCAGCCTGTAGCCCTGACCCCCGGCCGTTTGGTCTCCCTGCCGGGGTGTATCCTCCGCCCGTTATATGTATTTATGTAATTGTTTATGTAGGTATATGTATTATTTCATATTTATGTATACAAGTAATTATTATAAATTTATTTATATTTAATAATAAATATATATATATTCTTTGGTCAACGGGCGTGAGTGTAAAAGTGGTATAATAATAATAATAATTTATTTATTTACCAAAAATACTATATTTTGTTACAAAATTGTTTTCTTAAAATTAGTTTGGTGTATCCATTTTACATTCGTTCTGGAGCTGAACTAGGTGAAACCTGTGTTACAGTACATTGACCAATATCTATATATTAATACGTGAAACGCAAACTTTGTACCGCGTTTAACGAAGGAGGTGTCTGAAATTTCCCACACTTGCGAAAAAAAATACATTTAATCAATTAAAACATTACATACTTCCAACTCCCATTCACACACACGAATATAGAATGTATATATTTAAGGCTTGGCGAATGTTCCTTCATTCTCCTGTGCTACCTTTCTTATACCAAACGCCCCACTCAAAAATAATAAGTCCACCAATCACAATCGTAATATATATGCTTATGGAAGGTTAAGTCTCACTTACTATCACTGCAAAAAGAAATTAATTAGCAGATTGTATCCCGTAATTAGTATTATTAGTAATTTAGGTAGTAATAAGTATATATTATATTAAATAGTGGTATTTAGTTTTACATTTGTTAATTTGCTTTTTGATTTTGTAGTTCTTTAGTCTCTTTTATGTTATTGTGTAGAAGGTAAATTGAAGTAGAAAGTAAGCTATTGTACCATTGTAATTAATTGTCGCAAGGATGTCTGTGAGGTAACAAGGGTTCGTCCTGAAAACCAGCGTCGCAGCTTGCTGCGACTTTGAGCTGATTGGCGGACCTTATTTGTTTCACAGATCTTTTATGCCTTATATGTTAAAAATGTGTGAAGAAACAAATAAAAAATTTATCTATCTATCTATCTATTTGTCACTCGCTGATAATAAAGTCACACGTAATACGGTTACATTAAAAAGTTTATATTACCAAAAGCTCTATGGAGGTTACATTAAGGTGGGTCTACGCTAGACGAACCGAGCGAAGCACAAGTGGAGCCGTGTTCGGCTTCGTCGTTCGCGGCGTCAAGTGTGGACGTACAACTATCACTGTTCTCGAACGTAGTTTGCCGCTATGAGCTCGCGGTTCTTGGTGAATATGGACGATATTGCAGCAGCCGCTGTTTATTATTATAGCGGTGGTCAGCAAAAATAGAAAAAGGCCAAGACGATGGGGATCTACAAAATTATTAGAAATGAGATCATCATCATCATACATCAACAAAATGTAGATTTGCTAACCATTTTGTGAGGTCAAGAAGCAACTGGCCAATTATTTTGCACAATTCTACATCCTCACCCAATATCCAATTAGGATATACGAGATAATGTATCAATATTTTTTTATAGTAATCGTCATGTTTTGGGTCCCATATCAATGGATTATTTTCATATAATTCAATTAATTGCACGGAAGCATCTTCGGTCCACGTTTCGGTCTGTAACTAAACACGTCTACGAGCGTAGTGCACGAAGCAAATCTTTTTGTGTTCGTAAAAAATCATCAACAGGCGGAAAGCAGCCGAGCACGAACGGAATGCTCGCAGCAAGCTCGTTCGAGGCTTATAACTCTGTCCGCACTAGACGAATTGTGTTCGGCTCGTGTTCGGTTCGCCTAGCATAGACCCACCTTTAGAAAAGTGCTTTGGTGGTATACGTATATTTGAAGTGATATGTGGAAGAGGTGAAAGAATTTGTATACTTGGGATCTAAATTTACAAAAGATGGAACATGTGAAAGTGATATTGAAAGGAGAGTGAATGCAGGGAATATGGTAAATGGTGCTCTGCATGCTTTTATGAATAGCCAGATGGTGTCTCAAAGGGCTAGACTGGCAGTGCATGCTGGAGTGTTGGTGCCAACACTTATGTATGGTAGTGAAAGTTGGGTATGGCAGAAGAATCACAAAAGTAAAATAAATGCGGTAGAGATGAGAGCGTTGAGAAGCATGAGTGGATTAAAACTGAGTGACAGAGTAAGAAATAGTGTGATAAGAGAACGTTGTGGTATAAAAGAAGACGTAGTGACTAAAATTGAGAAAGGTATGCTTAGATGGTTTGGGCATGTAGAGAGAATGAATGAAAGGAGACTGACAAAAAGGATTTATGAGTCAAGAGTGAATGCGAAAGTTGGAAGGGGAAGACCAAGGCGAACGTTCCTGGACCAAATCCAGGACATTTTAAATAACGGCCAGGTCAAGAGTACTCTAAACCGACGAACTTGTATGAAAGGTTTAATGAGAATGAAAGAAGCGAAGGAGATATGCAAGGATCGTGGCAAGTGGAAGGATGTTGTCTCTGCCTAGCCCTATGGGAATGAGGCGGGATGCTACGTATGTATGTATGTATGTATATTTGAAGAATTTCAAAAACGGGAATGAAAGTCCGAGTCAGTGACGTCTTCTTGACATGTCATTAACACGTGGTTAAGTTTACTTAACATTTCTGAAGTAACTTTGCTAATGTTTTTCTTTGATATGAACCTTCTCCTGACTATAACATACAGAAAGAAAAAGAATGTTATCGAATTTGGTCCAATTGCTATTAATATTTCATTGAAATTATGATAATTTGAAAATATTTTCCATTGAAATTGGTTATTTAATTAAATTTTTGATTTATTAACCCCATTACATTATTATTTTAATTTATCTGTATTGTGCTATTGTATTCCTTGTAGTTTAACTTATTTCATACATATCATGACGGATAAAATGTTATTCTTTCCTTTCATGAATAAAAACTATTAAATAATATGTATAATAAATCAAAATATAAATATACTTATGAATTTAAGTCGTTTATTACTGTAACACAGTACAATTTGTACATGGAAAACGGACGTCGCAATCACGTGGGCAACGATGAGACAGAGATATGAGAGTGATGTAAGTGCGAGCGAGATGGACGATATAACCTTGACCTGCGCAGTACTTAGAGCGCCCTCCTCGTTGTGACGTTTTTCGGCACTAACCGAATTGTTTGATTGTACTTCTGTGTACTAATTATTTATGTCCTTATAAGTTGTAATACTTTATTGCAATTGTAATCGATTATATATATCTTTTAATAGCTGTTACTCGCGGCAGAATGAGAAAATGTTTATGGAAGATGTCGTGATGTGTGAGTCAGTGAGTTAATTGGTTTAAAACCATCTTCGTATTTTCCCCTTTCTAATGAGGCAGGTTCGGGACATATCGGTTGGATGGTCTATGACGGAGACAGGTAGAAACAATATATGACCTAGTTCAGAAGTCAAAGTAAAAAAAGCTTCAAGGTTTCATAAAGAATTTGTCCATAAACAATATTAAATAAAATATTTATATTAAAAGTTGACATACACACGACATTGTCTGCGTCACTTAAATGCAAGAAAGAGGTTAGCAAGACAGTAAAAATCTGATACCAAAAGGAAAGGTATTAGTGAGTTAACCTTTAAGTATAGATATGCTATCGTAAACTTTCTCCTAAATTTTTAAGAGAAACAATTTTTTGCAACATTTCTCATTGATACTCCTCTCCTATTGGTTATATAAAATACCATATAAATGGTCTCTCCTGTTAATTAAAATAACAAAATCCTAAATATCTATCCCATAATATTACGCATTTGTAAGTTAAAATTATTTAACAGTCAAAAACACTGACTCAAGATAAAACAGAATCTTCTGAATAATAAATAAATTAGGCAACAAACACACACAGACGCTTACGCACACGCATGCATGCCCGCTGGCACGCACGCATGCATACACGCCCACACGCACGCAAACATTCAATACACACACAATAGAAGGGTCTTAGTCCGATCTGTACCAATTGTTGTAAAGAAAAATATTTTGTTTTCATATTACTTTTATTAGGATAGGTACAAGTATTATTTAGTATTTTTAAGTTATGAGTAATACTTACTAACTTTAAGTGTTAAGAAACTGAATACACTTTAAATTTGATCGAATTCTACTTATTTGTATTCCCCGTTTTGGTCCAAATGATATATTATTTATTCAGAAACGACTTACACGTAGATGGCCCAAACATCCATTACACCTGTTCGAAGAAATTGAAAGGTAGAAATCGTCGTTGGGGTTAAATCCCTAGACCACTTGGTGTATAACCTTTTTTATTTACTTCGTACCGGCGATTCGCCTCGGCTTCGCGTGGGTAGTACACGTTTTACATATTGGATCCATATTATTTTTTGTAAATATATTTTATTAGTACTTATTTAACTACGCGAATAAAAGACTTGCAGAATTCTTCTTGCACTACTATACTATTTTTGTATATAAATTAAGAATTTTCTTATATATAAATTAATATAATAATCTTATATAAAAATTGCTGGTCCCATTTTAAAGGGACACTAGTACGAACTAGACTAGACTGCCTCAATGTATAGTTCGCTGGGAAATACATTTACACACGGAGTGTCGGGCTCGCTGGCATTGCCAGAATAGCCACTAAAACCCGTCGTCATCCGTGCATGGGGAGCCACAGGTTCGTTGGGACATTCATCTCTGGGCTCACCGGATGAGGCCGGCTTACAGTTTCTTTATAAGGGGAGAGGTTGTAGGAACCTCCGTCTTATGGTTTCTACTCCCTTTCGTCGGGACTGGAGTGCCTCAGCGGCATTCACTCTCTCCCTTTGCCGTGCCTCCTTTAGCGAGATGATAGTCTCGAAAAAGGAGGCAACCGCTCTCCAGTCCTGCTCACTAACGAGTGTTGCATCCACAACACCTGCCAGTGAGAGGTTGGTGCCGATCAGCGACGTTAAAATATGTCGCTGCGGTGCCCAGGACTCAATGTCTATGGGTTATCTTGTTCGGCTATAGACATAAGGCCCTGGGTCATCGATATTGAGTTGTTTTTAAAGATTTTCTTCATATTTGTTCGAGGATCACCCCCGTGCCTCTGAGAGCACATTAAGCCGCTGGTCTTGCGCCTGATCTCTCTCCAGTCGTGTCGGATTGCCGTCACAACCCACTAACGCAGTGGAGCATTGTGGTGGTGGTCTACGCTCCAAAAACCCTTTCTCCTATGATTGTGAAAGCCTGTGGACGAGCAGTGGGACTTTAATGGGCTGCTACTTAACTTATTATTACAGGTTTGATATTATACTGACTAATGTAGAACATTTTTCTTGTTAACTCCCCATAGGAACGGGAAATTCTGGTCTTCTCGCTAATTTGACGGCTTCGTTAGTGTAATGTTGTTGAGTACTCGCTTTACTAACAGAGGTTGTGAGTTCACCACCCGGAAAGACAAACTTTGAAAATTACGTTTTCAATGGTTTGAAGCTAATAATTTATTGCTCAACGGAAAGAAAACAAAATGTGTAAAGTTTACTCTGCCTAATGTGAAACAAACGCAAACCATTGTTAAACTTAATAATGAGGAACTAGACCTTGTAGATAGTACCGCTTTCTTAGGTATAACATTAGATAATAAATTACAGTGGGGGCCCCATATAAGTGGTCTATCGAATAGGCTCAGCTCCGCGGCTTACGCTGTTAAAAAAATTCGTCGTCTGACAGATGTTGATACTGCCAGACTGGTATATTTCAGCTATTTTCACAGCATTATGTCATACGGTATTCTACTTTGGGGTAATGCTGCTGATATAGATGCAATATTTGTGCTGCAGAAAAGGGCCGTTCGTGCGATTTACAATATGGGTCCAAGAGAGTCGCTAAGAAACAAATTCAAGGCAGTTAACATAATGACAGTTCACTGCGTATATATATTAGAAAACTTGTTGTACGTACACAAAAACATTGACTCTTTTAATAAAAAGAGTGAATGTATATCATATAACTTACGAAACAAAAACAAACTTGTTGTAAATTCTAGTAGGCTGCATAAAATTAACAACTCATTTAAGGGTAACTGTATACGTTTCTATAATAAACTCCCACAAGACGTTTTAGAAATGTCAATTAATAAATTCAAAGTCTTTGTTAAAAGAAAGTTGATAGAAAAATCGTATTATAAGTTGCAAGAGTACTTAGACGATAGAAACGCGTGGGAGTGAACGAACTGCTCTAATTTGAATTGAAATATATTAAACTAACATGATATTGTAATGATGATGATAACAAAAAAAAAAAAAACACCCGACTGAGTTTGTTGTGGGCTCTTCTCGGATCAGGGCGCGAAGGAACCCTCGTAACTTTAGATTTTAAGTCGTTCTGGAGTATCATCATCAGACGTACATTAGAATTAGAGTGTGGAAAAGAAAAAAAAAATATTTGACGATTCAAAAGTGCTGTAATACCAGTATGCCTATTTTGATTTCTGGTCTGGACTGGTGGAAGCCTTCGATCGTGGTTAGTTACCAATCTATTAGCTAAAATATGCTGTCAACTATAAAATTTGCGTTTCGGTATGATGCTGATTAGAAACCACAAAAGGTAAATAAACTCGCTTTCATCTTTAACTATATATCTTAGTCAAGCTATAATTTAAACTGTTAGCAATTAAACTTAGGTACAGCGTGACAGACTTTGTCGAAGCTTCCACGGGAACGTAGAATTCCAGAAGTGTTCAATAGATAACGTGAAAAGTTATTTTATTTAATAATTAATTTTATAAAATTCATGGACGCCTTAAAATATAATATTTTATTTATGAACCAATATAATTTGAAGTGGCTTTTAAACATTAATAAGATTTTAGTAAACACTCCAATTACTTATCTCGTAACGCCTAAGTTCAATTTATTTTACAAAGAGATAAAATTCGTTTCAGATAACGATTTTAATGTAATTCGAGTGCTATAATGATTATACCTAAAACTGTTTTACGTGGAAAGGGAATTAACCTTTCTGGATGGTTCTATTTAAAACAGGATTTCCAATTATTATGTCTACGTTGAAAAATACTGTATAATTGGACGCTGTTCCGTCATACATTACTTTGATAATATAAAAGAAAAGTCAACAAACGAAGTTTTTTTTGGTGTCATTGGCTTATTTATGATATTACTTCAAAACATGTCGCCGCCTTGTGTGTCTTATATTGTGAATGTTATACACTAATGTCTATTTTGTGGCATTTCTTTCTGATGTACGTTAAATACACATAAATTATCCAGTAAAAGATCTCTTTGCAAATATAGATATCAACGTTTAAAAATCTTTGCAATTATTATCGACCGTTATTGAAGGTTTAATTAATTTAGCAAATAATACTATTTTACGATTCTTCAAGAATATCTGACACTAGACTTCTTGTGCCACAAAAAAAATGAATCTCGTTCCTTTGACGAAAAAGAAGACGTAGTGACTAAAATTGAGAAAGGTATGCTTAGATGGTTTGGGCATGTAGAGAGAATGAACGAAAGGAGACTGACAAAAAGGATTTATGAGTCAAGAGTGAATGCGAAAGTTGGAAGGGGAAGACCAAGGCGAACGTTCCTGGACCAAATCCAGGACATTTTAAATAACGGCCAGGTCAAGAGTACTCTAAACCGACGAACTTGTATGAAAGGTTTAATGAGAATGAAAGAAGCGAAGGAGATATGCAAGGATCGTGGCAAGTGGAAGGACGTTGTCTCTGCCTACCCCTAAGGGCATGAGACGTGATGCTAAGTTATATCTCAAACTTTACTTTACTTACTTTACTCTTCTTGTGCCACAAAATCAAAGAAGCTCGCTCTCTTGTGATACCATCAATTATACACCCTTGTATAACTCCCCACTCGGTAAATATTAACTCCCAATCACAGTTAACGTCGGTTAAAACGAAGTCAAAGATCCCAGCATAATATAAACATATAATAGGTCATCTACCAAATATAATGAAAATAATCACAATTGTTTTTCTAATTGATATCGAGAAGCAGTCAATGTGACTTTCTTAGGAACTCTAATGTAAAACGTTTACTCTTTATTTATATTTTACGTTAGTTTCCAATTAAACTGTATTGAAATCATCCGAGAGGAGTCAATGGATATAAGTAGGGCTAGAGGTTTCCGCTCGGCTGATTTAATAGAGCGCGAGCGAAACAACAAAGTTATTCTGACATCGTTTGGAATAGCGTTCCCCTTACAAATGAGGGCCTTTATCAAAACAACAAGGAAAACACTTGAAAATACAACGTATATATATATATATTTGAATATCAAAAGAATACTTTTATTTTTTTCGTCTATGTATCGCGTGTCGCATAACAGCGATGTGGGGCTAAAATGGCTTGCATCTGCTGACCGACGATTTATATTCTTACTAGTAAAAAAGTAAAAAGTAAGTAGCAGCCCATTAACGTCCCACTGCTGGGCACAGGGCTCCTCACTCATATGAGAGAGGGTTTTTAGAGCATAGACCCACCACGCTGCTCCACTGCGGATTGGCAGGCATAGTACACAAGTGCACTCTCTATTCCTTCACTCTCATAGTCCGATGTGACGGTAATCCGACACAACCGGAGAGAGATCGGGCGCAGGACCGACAGCTTAACGTGCTCTCCAAGGCACGGGGGTGGATTACACCGCCAACTTCCAAACATCAGGCAAATATTGAGAAAAACTTAATAGAAAACTCAATATAGATTTTTGAATTGGCCCGACCCGGGACTCGATCCCAGGACCTCATGTCTGTAGTCGAACATGCTAACCACTAGACCTATAATTTAATTATCACGGCTACGGTCGTGTTAAATAAAAAAAAAATCACATTTATACATTTAAAATAAATACAAAGCTCACATTTACTACAAACTATATCCTTTATGGTATGTAAAACTTGGTCAGAATTTTTTTTGACATAGTGGAGACCATCAAAAGTAAATTTTAGGAAATTCCACCCTCAAAGGGCGGTTCAATATGTTTCTTATTTGTAAAACGATTTGCCTAAATTAATGAAAATGCTATCAAAGAAACATTCCACGTAGACGAAGTCGCGTGACCAGCTAGTGGTCAATATATTGACACACATCTAGCCACTAAAATCAGCATAGGTGACCATCAGATCCCAGCACTATTAAAAGGTTTGTCAATTTGTTTACTTCATTATCTTCGGCTCTGGTGTCTAAAACGTACAGGTAAGTGTGGCTTTGTTATCTTATGCATACTTAATATTTTAATTGTAAGTTAGTTTGTCTTTTAAAAAATAATATCAGATAAGGGTAAGAAGCATTTGTAGTAGACAATTGATATTTAATACAAGTTGTGGACAGTTGGCATCTCATGAAACTAGACAGTGAAGATATTGAACCATTTCCTTTGACTCGTAGAGTTTATTCTGTGTGTTGGTGTGGAAAGGGGGTTAAGAGTCTTTTAACCGTAAATATATTGACAGTTGAGAGAACCTTATAAGTTTTCCGGACCATGGTCTAATTCCTTATTTTCATAGTCCAAAAAATAGATATCAAAAGTGGTTCGAAATATGGAGGTGTAATATTATCAATTTCCAACCCATTCCAAGCAGAGATGGCTTTAACTATCGGCAACGACACTCGTCCTGGGTTCTTCTCAACTATGTGGAGTCGAGGGGTACAGGCCTCGAGGCAATGTCTCCTTACCCGGGCATCAATTTGATGTTTGGTAATCTGTTTTTCCCAAGATTATATGGGTTGGTTACCGTTAGGCTACGCTAGCGGGTCATTCAAGTCAATCCAGTGTGTTGTCCAAAGCAGCAGCATTTTTAATTAACATGCTAGAACATTTCTGTCGAAAGAGGGGTTCGATAACTGTTTGACAGATTTAAAAGAAAGTATGTATGGGTTAAGAATGAATGGATGTCAACGTCAAATGTTTACTCTACGGTGATGATCAAGTAATACTTGCGTCATCCGCAAATGATATAGGGGATGGTAAATATTATGAATAAAGCTTTGAAAGAGAAAGGAATGAAAGTGAATGTAATCAAAACGAAGGTTATGCTTTTTGAAAGAGATGAATCTATGATGAATGGCAATATTTTGATAGATGGAGAACAAGTGGAAGAGGTGAAAGAATTTGTATACTTGGGATCTAAATTTACAAAAGATGGAACATGTGAAAGTGATATTGAAAGGAGAGTGAATGCAGGGAATATGGTAAATGGTGCTCTGCACGCCTTTATGAATAGCCAGATGGTGTCTCAAAGGGCTAGACTGGCAGTGCATGCTGGAGTGTTGGTGCCAACACTTATGTATGGTAGTGAAAGTTGGGTATGGCAGAAGAATCACAAAAGTAAAATAAATGCGGTAGAGATGAGAGCGTTGAGAAGCATGAGTGGATTAAAACTGAGTGACAGAGTAAGAAATAGTGTGATAAGAGAACGCTGTGGTTTAAAAGAAGATGTAGTGACTAAAATTGAGAAAGGTATGCTTAGATGGTTTGGGCATGTAGAGAGAATAAATGAAAGGAGACTGACAAAAAGGATTTATGAGTCAAGAGTGAATGCGAAAGTTGGACATTTTAAATAAGGGCCAAGTCAAGAGTACTTTAAACCGACGAACCTGTATTAAAGGTTTAATGAAAATGAAAGAAGCGAAGGAGATATGCAAGGATCGTGGCTAGTGGAAAGATGTTGTCTCTGCCTACCCCTATGGGAATGAAGCGTGATGCTATGTATGTATGTATGCATGTATGCTAGAACAACTGAACTATAGGGCAAATTTAAAGCATACTGAAATATGTAGACTTATGTATTGTTTTGTGTTACAGATGTCCCAATAACATGGTCACAGTCGGCACGCACCGCGTTTCTGCCCTGTACGGTGTCGGATTGGGCGCGACGTCGTCCACTACCCCTCTTCGGGGATTCGCGCCTAACAAGAGGGAAACTTTACGAATGGCGCAGAGGGGACGACGAGGTCAACCAAAGTCGGTAAGTCCAAAAAACTTGCTGATACTTGAAATCATCAGAAGTTTCGTAATTATACTCTCTTAGGATCCTTTATCATGACAGTAATGTTGTCTAAGTGATTTATGATCTTGTAGGATTTTCAATCAAAATTCCTTTGTAGGATTAAAGTGGAATTTCTAAAACGTCCTTTCGAAGTTGCTGTATAGAATTATCTTTAAAGGAACTGTTAATTTTATGTACCCTATTAAAATTTATAACAAGTAAATAAATACATTCTGAAGTGTATTTAACCTTTGTAGGATCTCTCAGAATGGCACTTTGGAGGTGCCCAGACCAAATGGAGGTAGCACAGAGGAAGTGTTCCAGTGCGCTGTGTGGCACTACGGCAGTCTCGTGCTCGGGAATCCTATAAAGCTCAAGTTTTCATGTAAGTTAACTTTATCTGTCTATAAATAAACTGTACCAACAACGGCTCGTGGAAATTTATTCGTTGCTCTATCTCTTTCAAAGTAATAAGTAAAGTCCTTAAGTGAGGATTTTTCCATATTCCATCTGGACACAGCTGTGTATTTCTATCGGTATTGTAAAGGTGAAAGTAACTTTGGTTGTGAGTTTTCAAGTTATCTTAATAAATGATAAATTGTATTCTCATTTGCTTTATGTATGAAAGCATTCAGAGTGGACCACATAAAATACGGCATCAGGCGTAGCGGTGTAAAAACTTGAAAAAATGCGAGTCTAATAGAAGCAACCCTTGATGTATTGCCTTCTTTTTACATGAATGTATAAATAATGAAAAACGTGGCAAGAATCTCAATGGATACCGCTATCCACCCTCAGTTACGGTCAGCAACTATATCGCTTTATGTATAAAAGGGCATATACTGCGTTCGTATGAAAAAGAAGGGTTAAGCCAGTTGTATATTTATTGATATCAAAGCCTGCGATGAAAAATTGACTCTGTACTACGTTTTTATTAATTATTTTTTTATCATGAGAAGATTTCGCTGATTTTTTTATTTTTCCGTACCTGTTTATGTAATGTAACATCTCTCGAAAACAAAGTCACAGAAAATAGAAAGTGTTTTCATAGTTCTTTGGTAAATAAAGGACCTTTATAGTTCAGTATTACCCAAAGTATTGAATATCTATTTACCCATAACAATGAGAAAGCTGAGGACTTATTTAAGTCCGCTGTATGATTTTATCACCACAATTTACACACTCACACACACACCCACCCACGCAACCCACACTCACACACACATACACCTACACACGTACATATGCACGCCAATAGTCTTAAATATTGTGTTATTCACTTCAAATAGAATGTACATATATCGCAAAGAAGAGCGTTGATCACTGTAACACAGTTTAAACTTCTGCAGCATCATCGTTCCCATTTGTTTTTATTGCACATTGTATAAAACAATTGGATTATGAAGATATTGTGGAGGGATAGAATTTCGAATGAAAAGATCTTGCAGATGGTCAAAAAGAGAAGGGAGGTGTTAAATACTTTTAAGATTCGAAAGTTTCAGTGTCTTGGCCATGTAATGAGGAATAAAATGCACCAATTGCTCCAACTAATACAGGAGAAGATACAAGGGAAATTAAATCCGAGCAAAAGGCGGTAAAATCGACATCTTTAAAAAGAAGAATAATCTTGCCCTTAAAATATACGGAATGTTCGTTCGGAAATCGGTTTATAAATTGGTCTAAATGGCTTTATACTGCTTTACCAGTAACGACATACTCCGTACAAAAACAAAAATCCGATGTTGTGTAGAAACTGTTTAAATAAAACTAGAGACAAATTAGCTCTTAACAGCTTAGCACGTTACAATCTTAGATCTATTGCATTTTAAACTTCAAAATATTGTTTATTAGGTGAGTATATTCGTAATACCTATTATCAAAAACATTTCCAGTGCAATATCTTATCCCTAGTCGGCCATTTATTATCATCTCGTACATCAAAAAAACCTAATAACGTTATATATATCTCCTAATAAATATCTGGATACAGTTTTGCTGTACGCTTTTCCTAGTGGAATTGATATAGAGTAACATGGAAATTGATGAATAGCTCAATTCAATATCAGCAGATGCCAACATGATATGAATATACCAAGAAAACAAGCGGGGCAATTTGTAACGGCGTTTGTTATTCTAACGTCTACTTTGGCAGTTTCTTTTTTTGCGGATAAATATAAATATAAAGCGGGGTTTTCACTAAGGCATTAATATTTTGCAAATCCAACGGCTGCTTAAAAACTTTCTTTTTCTTCCTGCTTTAACCCATTTATACTTATTGGGCTAACTTCTCCTAATCAGTCTTCTTCAGAAGTGTCCGGTTTGTCATTAGTTCTACTTTCTTGCAAGGTCTTTCTTTATCGTAATCATCTATAATAGTTTATGGTTACCACATAATGTATAATATTACATAAATATAAAGTTTTGAGCTTTAAAACACGTTTTGGCATATTCATGACAGGCTTTGCGTCATCCGCGAATGAGCTACAGGAGATGGTAAATATTATGAATAAAGCTTTGAAAGGGAAAGGAATGAAAGTGAATGTGAACAAAACGAAAGTTATGCTTTTAGAAAGAGATGAATCCATGATGAATGGCAATATTTTGATAGATGGGGAACAAGTGGAAGAGAAGAGAATTTGTATAGTTGGGATCTAAATTTGCAAAAGATGGAACATGTGAAAGTGATATTGAAAGGAGAGTGAATGCAGAGAGTATGGTAAATGGTGCCCTGCGCGCCTTTATGAATAGCCAGATAGCCAGAAACGAAGGCGTTATGCAAGGATCGTGGCAAGTGGAAGGATATTGTCTCTGCCTACCCCAAAGGGAATGAGGCGTGATGATTTGTATGACAGGCTTTTATATTACACGACCCTATTGCAGGCGCAAAAATGTAGGTTTTTCTAATTTTAAGCTTATTTTAAAGCTACCTTGGATGTACAGGCTTGGCATGTTGACTTTAGGAAAATTAAGAGAAAATTTGTGCTTATTGATCAATTATTTACTGTGGTTCAGTACGTCCTCGTTAAATATTTAAGTGGACCATTGCATGGAGTAGAAGATTGCAAAAGCCATGATGGCGTGATAAATAAATCCGTGAATTCTTGCGATGGAAACTTGGACAGCTATCTCCTTGAAAACCACAACACGAACAACTAGCTCACCTGATGATAATTGAATACCGTCTCCAATAGTCATTTGCAGATCCAGTGGAACAATTAATGCGTTGCCGATACTTATGGCAGTGATTCTCTATTTACTTCGACTAAATTCCTTTAAGTTTTGTGGGGTGGGCTTCCATTAACTTTCACCTGTTCCAGCACTGCCTAAGAGAGAAAAGAAAATACTATTCCAAAGGCTGATCCTTTAGTTTGCTTACTTTTGTTCAATTTTTGAAATTGTGTCATACCCTTAGGAATGGTGGGTGATCTTATCTGCCTTTATTGCTTCTTCTCATCGAGTTAATTAAGTCCATTTTAGGTTTGTTCTTATATAAGTCCAGACAGAGATTTCGCATGTGATGAAAACTCAGCTTAACGCTTAAAATGTTTTCCTTTTTCTATCTCTTAGGATATTTTATCGGATTAAAAATAATAATTTATTACAGGGTTTCGAACTTGGATTAAAGTGTTAGTTCGGTGCTGTAACTGATTACAAAAGTGGCCTAAATTCGATTTACATAAACTTTAGAAATTAGGATTGGAAAGCATAAAATGTTATTTATATTATCATTTGTAATATTGAGGTGCATTTTATAAATTTCGGGCTCAGTTGTCGTCTCTTAGAGAGATTTACTCTCAAATTCATATATATGTCGGAGAATAAGAGAGAAGGTGAGCATAAAGCATAGGGGCGTAGAGTTCTCCGCCGACATCGACTTAAATGACATCCATTATTCCATTTCCATGTGGGTGTTGATGGGTAATGTTGGTACAATCAAACACTTTATTAATTAACTCAGATTATAATGTTCAATCGCTTAATGCTCCCGATATCAATTTACAAAAACTTATTAATAATAATAGGAACTAGGAACGCCATAGTTTCAAAAGCCGACCGCACCGGCGGGTCGTCACCCGAGAACTGGAGAGACGTGTGCCGGATTGTCATTTATTGACTCTGCCCCACGCCGATAGAGAGATAGTGCCAGCGTTCCGCAGACTATAATAAGCATTATATTTTCCTGTAATTACACACGTCCAGATTTGCCAATTAAAACTGTATTGTAATCCTAATATTGCGTTATTGTGGCCATCAATAGCATTTCGATGGTCTAACATATATCTCTTTAAATATTGGCATACCCTATTTTTTTTAATGAATCAATGTGAATTCAGACCGACAGTTTAAGAAAGCCCTGTTTGCAAAATTGAAGAAAATGGAAAAGAAATTGTAAATTTTGGTAACGAAACAAAAATATTTCGTAATATTACAATTGGTTTGTATCTAAGGAACTTTCCAAAAAAGTTCTGAGAACAAAGTTTTTTAATGAAATGTTGTTTACGCCGTTGTTGCGTCCGTTACAGTTGAGAATTGATAGAATTTATTTGTAAAAAATCATTCAAATTTCCATATCGAATTAAAGAGGCGTCGCCGGGAGCTTCGTGAAAATTCCCAACTGCCTTTGGGGCTTTCCTTAATTAAAGTTACACGAGACTGAAAAATAATGAATTTATTATGTAAAGCGAGTATTTACATCGGAGAAAATTAGGAAATTGTTTCGTGAAATTCATTTTCCGGTTACGTTTCAGTGAATTCGTTACATTCTCGTCAAATATTTGGGAAGTTGATTAAGATGGAATTAGAAAAAAGATTGTATTTATTGACGCATGGTAATTACTCTGGTTCATTACATCCTTGTTAAATATTTGGTAAAAAGATTAAGGAAAAATTTTAAAAGGCTTTTATTGTTAAATTAATTATTTTCCACGGAGTGGTTTTCTGTCGAAAGAGGTGTTCGACAGGGATGTGTTGCATCACCATGGCTGTTCAACCTAATCATGGATAACTGTTTGACAGATTTAAAAGAAAGTATGTATAGGTTAAGAATGAATGAATTACTCATGAAATGTTTACTTTACGCTGATGATCAAGTAATACTTGCGTCATCCGCTAATGAGCTACAGGAGATGGTAAATATTATGAATAAAGCTTTGAAAGGGAAAGGAATGAAAGTGAATGTAAACTTATGTTATTAACGTAAAAGTTATGCTTTTCGAAAGAGATGAATCTATGATGAATGGCAATATTTTGATAGACGGGGAACAAGTGGAAAAGGTGAAAGAATTTGTATACTTGAGTTCTAAATTTACAAAAGATGGAACATGTGAAAGTGATATTGAAAGGAATAGGAGTGAATGCAGGGAATATGGTAAATGGTGCTCTGTACGCCTTTATGAATAGCCAGATGGTGTCTCAAAAGGCTGACTGGCTGTGCATGCAGAAGTGTTGGTGCCAACACTTTTGTATTGTAGTGAAAGTTGGGTATGGCAGAAGAATCACAAGAGTAAAATAAATGCGGTAGAGATGAAAGCGTTGAGAAGTATGTGTGGATTAAAACTGAGTGACAGAGTAAGAAATGGTGTGATAAGAGAACGTTGTGGTATAAAAGAAGATGTAGTGACTGAAATTGAGATAGGTATGCTTAGATGGTTTGGGCATGTAGAGAGAATGAATGAAAGGAGACTGACAAAAATGATTTATGAGTCAAGAGTGAATGCGAAAGTTGGAAGAGGTAAACCAAGGCGAACGTTCCTGCACCAAATCCAGGACATTTTAATTAAGGGCCAAGTCAAGAATACTCTAAACCGACGAACTTGTATAAAAGGTTTAATGAGAATGTAAGAAGTGAAGGAGATATGCAAGGATCGTGGCAAGTGGTAGGATGTTGTCTCTGCCTACCCCTATGGGAATGAGGCGTGATGCTATGTATGTATGTTCCACGAGTTTTTTTTATATTTCCGATTCCTTACTAATATTATAAATGCGTAAATAACTTTGTCTGTCTTTAACTGTACACAGATAGAGCCTGAGGAAGTTCCAGCGATATAATACCTACATCGTTTCTTATTTTGTAATTAAGTCTGGGTTTTTCTTAGATCTTAAAAAGGAGCCCCTTGCTTCTGGTTACTTTTTTAACCGTTAGTAAAGATTGTTTGCCATTCGCTATATTTTACATTTAAGTCTTTGACGACACCAACCTTTTAGGATCATAGTTTTTCTTAGAATATTTAACTGACTCCAAATTTTCGTCTATTGGTTTATATGGTAATAGAATGTGATTATTTATCATCGATTCATATATTAGGCATCCAAGAATCGTAAAGAAGGCCTAATGAAATAGTCCTGACTCAGCAGAACGGGATCTTTCACCGCTAATGCCGTTAGCGATGATTGGACATAATCTATTCATGCGCATACAGGCCTAAATGATTTAGTTTGTACAAATGAAGACCGTGCAATTCACCAACGTTACTATTTATGGTGAAAAGAATGAATATATTCTCATTGTCATCTACAGTATAAAAGACAAATATATATACAAAATAATCTAGTATAAACTTAACATAACGAGCGTCAATGTAACAATTTTTAAAATCTCCTTCAAGCATATGTAAAATATATCTTTACTTTACGGATGTATTTATTACTCTTAATAAATAAATATAATAAAATAAAATTCGGGTTAATGATTTAGATTTCACTAACAGAGTAAAAATGTACATACAAAGACAACATGCAATTCAATCTATAAATGAATTTTAAAATTAAAATTAATAATGTCAAATGTCAAATAAATAATTAACTATTAAAATTAAATTAAACTTATATTCAAAATTACATTACATTATCAGGGGGACTGCCGCATTGGTCTAGTGGTTAGCATGTTCGACTACAGATATGAGGTCCTGGGTTCGACTCCCGGGTTGGGCCAATTCAAAAATGGATATTGAGTTTTCTATTAAGATTTTCTCAATATTTGCCCAAAGTTGGGAAGTTGGCGGTGTGATCCAACCCCGTGCCTCGGAGAGCACGTTAAGCCGTCGATCCTGCGCCTGATCTCTCTCTCTCTCCGGTTGTGTCGGATTACCGTCACATCCGCCTATGAGAGTGGAGGAATAGAGAGTGCACTTGTGTACTATGCCTGCCAATACGCAGAGGAGCAGCGTGGTGGGTCTATGCTCTAAAAACCCTCTCTCATATGAGTGAGGAGGCCTGTGCCCAGCAGTGGGACGTTAATGGGCTGCTACTTACTTACTTACTTTTTTTTATTATGTTATTATTTTAGGTGTGGAAACGAGTTTCATACCGATGTCTTCTCGGTAGAATCAACATTTGAAATAGGCGATGGATTTGTTACTAACGGATTGAGTTACGACGATACAAAAGAACCTATTGTACTTGCTTGAATGGAGTATAATTTAATTTTGTCACGTATATAATGTTCGCGAGACATGTCTTTGTTTCCTTTACCAAAACGAGTGAGAGAGAGAGAGTCAGTTTATTGATTAAAAACCCTCCTTTCATAATTACATATCTAACTTGACCCTTTTTAAGCACATCGGTGGGATTTTATCAAAGTTTATTAAGGAAACAGATTTGCTATTTATATATACAATGTATATACAGTTTGTACGTTATATGTTTGCCGCCGTGAGTTGCATATGAATAAATTATGTCCTAAATTAGACGTCCGTCTAATTAAGGTCAATAAAACGGCACTCGATGTCCAAAACATTAGCTTCAATCAATCTTTCCTTGATCGTTTCGACTATATGATGCCACTTGGTTATGTTTGTAATGATTTTATTAGAGCCAGTACCAAATCGACGGCATTAGATGGCGATAGTATCCTTATGTGTTTTTCAGTATATGTAGCTATAGTTGACATCTCCTGGTGTTGCTGATCGGAGTGGCTTACTGGTTGTTGAAGGGACCAATGGAAAGAGAGAGAGAAGGACTTTTACCTCCTCGTTAAACCCGTGCATTCGTTTTACGATCACAACCTAGCTTGTCCAAGACCTCTAACAACGTCTTCTCAGGTTGAGGAAGGTATATACACTCCCTTGTCTCTCATGTATTTTGCGCAAAAGCATTTCCCAAAAGAAAGTAGTGAAAAGGATAGAAATACAATAACATTAAATATCGAGCTTTATTAAGGTTACAAGTTCTTCGGCACCTACATGAAACAACTATAGGTATACGAACTCCACTCGATGTACAAATAACCTTCAATCAATACTCCCTTTGATGGTACCAAGTGTCCCAACGTAATTATAATAAACAAGAGATGGAAGGAAACCAAAATATTGAATGAAGACTTCTTTAGGTGCACTGTGCATAGTGTCATGATTCCTCGAAGAAATTAGGAGATTGCTTTCCTATATCATGATGTCCTTGTGGGCGGAGATTCGATTTCAGGATGTAATTAGGAAATGGTCCTAATTTGTCTGAATCTACAACTTTTTTTTTAATATTGCTGACAGTATAGCGCTTGACTGTGATCTCACCTGATAGTAAGTAAGTAAGTAAGATACAGTCTAAGATGGAAGCGCGCTTATTTGTTAAGAGACGACATACCCCTTACGGTTTTCTACACAGCATCGTACCGGAACACGAATCCCTTTGTTTGGTGGTACGTTTTTGCTGGTAGGGTGGTAACTAGCCACGGCCGAAGCCTCCTACCAGTCCAGACTCGGACAAATTAGAAAATACAATTTCCTAAATTCGTCCTACCGGGGATCGAACCCGGGACCTCCACTAGCAAAGCGAATACTCGCACCACTGCGCCAGCGAGGCCGTAAAATTAGACTGTATTGTTAGTTACTGTTACTTGAAAAGTTCAAAAATTCAAGACTTTCAAGTAGGTTTTTACAGCAGTTTTGGATAGTCAAATAACGTTTCTCCTACATATTATTTTCAATACGATTATACAACGGTTTACTAAATCAATTAAATCGGATGAGATTACTAGCGCTTACTTGACAGCAATAAAATAATTTAGTGGACCTTGGATGTGATTGAGACGTCACGTTCCGCTATGTAACGCTCGTTCCAGTAAAGTCTGCTCTCGGCGATTAAGGGGGGAGCAAGAGATTCTATCTGTTTTCAACAGCGTTGCCCGCGTTATTCAGGTTGGCTTTTTTCCAAAACCCAAATTAGCCTTTTTATTTTTTGTCGCTGGGAAATGCAATTTACGCACTAACCCTGACCGATGACCAGTCAGGAGTGTGGGACTCGGCGATGAAAGGTCTCGCTATACCCACTAAAACCCAGAGGAATCCTCTTGATCCATCAGTGAGGCACCAGGTGTTCAGCTTTCGCATTTTGTCCTGGTGTCCCGGATGAGTCCGACGGAGGATTCACGGAGGCGGGAGGAGATGCGCAAACATGCGCCGCCTTGTATTTCGCCCCCTTCGGCGGTGAGTGGGTGCATCCACTGCATTCGCCCTCTCTCTCTCTCTCGTGGGCTTCCTTCAGCGAGACTACCGTCTCGCAAAAGAAGGCCACTGCCGCCCACCCATGTCCGGTCAGAACCTGCACCAATCTGTAGGAAAGCGTCCCGTCCTCCCCGGAAAGCCATTGCTCCAGGTGAGGATGGATCGCCGCCACAGTGGCCATGTCCGCTACTGGGGATCCGAGATGATCGCTCCATTTTTGGACCAGAGCCTGGTCGGCCAGGGCTCTGATCCTTCGGACCTCGTCGACATCAGGCCGCAGGCCGTCTGCTCTTGCAGCCACTCTGTGCCGATACAACCGCTAAAGCTTCCGCCCGTAGCTCCCACGGGGGATCGCCCGCCAGGAGGATCGCCATCCAGGATACCGTATGGTAACCTCGTATTGCCCTGACCACCCAAAGTAGCCTTGCGCACTGCTAACATCAACTATCTTTCAGTGCAAATTTTGTTAAACTCAGTCCAGTTGTTTCAGAGATTGTTTGATAAAACTACAGTATATACAGTTTTATTTTTATACATGACAGTGAAACTAACGAAACCTCCGTCAGAATATTAGTAATTAATAAGCTTCATTAACCACTATGACAGGATAAGAAAGATTATCTATCTTAGCGGATAACTACGTGAAGGGTCAAGCCTATATATCATGGGATTAAGACTTGCTACAGATATAAGGCTTTAGTTACGAAGAGTTTTTGAGATATTTGATGTCGTATACACAAGGCTGTTTATAGAGCAAAAGTTCTGGGTTCTAGATGAAATTTTGTTAAAAGTATCTTCATTATAAAATTTATCTAAATGAGGAACTACTTTTTAACTATAATAATCTATAAGCGAAAAACTTATATAGTACATACATAGCATCGCGCCTTATTCCCTTCGGGGTAGGCAGAGACCACGTCCTTCGACTTGCCGCGATGCGTGCATATCTCCCCTTCGCTTCTTTCATTCATTTATACCTCTCATACAAGTTCGTCGGTTTTGAGTACTCTTGACTTGGCCGTTATTTAAAATGAATTTGGTCCAGAAACGTTCGCCTTGGTCATCCCCTTGCAACTTTCCCTTTCACTCTTGACTCATAAATCCGTTTTGTCAGTCGCCTTTGATTAATTTTCTCTACTTGCCCAAACCATCTAAGCATACCTTTTTCAATTTTAGTCACTACATCTTCTTTTTACCACAACCTTCTTTATAGATTATATTTGATATTATACAGAAGCGGAACATAAATAAAGCTTTGATATCAGTGTCATAACCCACTGATATCACAGCTTTTTTTATGTTCCGCTTAATATGCCCCTGTGTATATATTGACTTGACATTTATCTAAGTCACTCCTTTCATGCTTGAGACATTCTCTAATAACATGTTTATTCCCATGGAATCGGCAACAATGCGGATGAAACTGTGAGGAAAAGCTAGTGCATCTATATAAGGAAATTTAACACTTTGATTGACTCGCCACGATTTTGAATCCGTTCAATTTTGGTCAATCCTCGGAGAAATTAGGTAAGCTTACATCTGCGTAATTGCCTCATTGGTCTAGTGGTTAGCATGTTCGACTATAGACATGAGGTCCTGGGTTCGACTCCCGGGTCGGGCGAAATCGAAATTGATATTGTGTTTTCTATTAAGATTTTTTCAATATTTGCCCGAAGTTGGGAAGTTGGCGGTGTGATCCACCCCCGTGCCTCGGAGAGCACGTTAAGCCGTCGGTCCTGCGCCTGATCTCTCTCTGGTCCTGTATGATTCCCGTCACATCGGACTACAAGAGTGAAGGAATAAAGAGTGCACTTGTGTACTATGCCTGCCAATCCCCAGTGGGGCAACGTGGTGGGTCCATGCTCTAAAAACCCTCTCTCATATGAGTGAGGAGGCCTGTGCCAGCAGTGGNCCTTTCTCATATGAGTGAGGAGGCCTGTGCCCAGCAGTGGGACGTTAATGGGCTGCTACTTACTTACTTACTACATCTGCGTAATCAAGGATAGAAGGAAGAAGAGATTAAGCAAAAAAAAATTCGTAGGGACTGGAGGAAATCATCGCAAACGGCGAAGCAAACTCAATGTCGCAACAAACTTTTTTGTCAATTCCTTTACTTGCTGTGTCCAAAAGAGTGTTGATCATTTATTAATCCCAAAGCATGTGTTGGATATATTTAAATACCAAGGCCCTGTTTCTAGGCAATCTAAGAAAAACAGTAAAAAGAGAATTAGCGAAATTGATCCAGCCGTTCACCCGTGATGGTGTGCCATACGAAAATAGAAGCTCATTTTTATATAAAAAGAATATATTACATCAGGGCCCGAGCCAACCGGGCTCTGATTGAACGGTGGAGAGAGGATCTCACTTACCCAGTAGCGGACGTGGCCACTGTGGAGGTGATCGCCTTCACCTGGATCAATGCCTTACCAGGGATATGGGTCCCTCTCTTTCAAATTGGTGCAGGTTCTGACGGGACACGATTGTTTCAGAAAGTTCCTGTACCGAATTAGCCGTGGTAAGAGTTACCGGACTGCCATGAGCGTCACTTTCTGGAGGCGCTGATTCGATTCGCATGGATCTTTCCCTGGAGAGCGTTGTGTTGGCGCAATGCTCTCCAGTGAAAGATGCTGGGTGGGAGGGGTCCTCTTCTGTGAGGTGTTCATTTCGCTGAAAGAGGCCCACAAGCGAGAGAGGGAAAACGCAGTCAACGCTCCCTCACGCTGCCGACGCAGGCAGGGTTCCAGGGAACGTATATTTGCACCCGTCATGCCGCCTTCGTGAACTCTCGGCCGAACTCATCCGGGATATCAAAGAGGAATATGCGAGCGCTCCTCTGATGTTCCACTAATAGATGAAGAGAGTCCCGCTAGGTTTCAGCTGTTATTGTGAGTTCTCCCCCTCGCCGAGACATACACTCCCGACTCTAGTCAGAGTGCATAAATGCATATTCTAGCGTAAAAAAAAATTGGCTTGTTTGGTGATTTCGTCGATGTCTCGTTAAAGTTGTGGTGTTTCATACCCTAGAACATAGTATCAAAAAGGTATCATGCTCAAAGTTCCGTGATTACTTTCCTCGTGGCATGTAGACGCTTTGTAAGACAAGCTTTGTTCACCGGACGCGGCCGTCTTTGTCTAGCTTCCATTGTAGTGTTTTCCAGTCTCCTACTTGTGATTATTTTTTCTTTTCTGAGCGTCTTCCGAGTAAGTTCACGATGATGGCGTTTTAAATTATATAAAGGTGTTTAGTTTATTTATTTAAAACAGGTCTTCCACACATAAACGGAGTTTTTTTATGTACCTTTGAGTAATATAAGATTGGTAGTGGTTCGCTCAAAAAAGAACTCTCTGACTCAATGGTGTGAGTACTAGCTTCAACGGTAGATCCTGGGTAGATTAGAAATTTATACAACTCAATTGCTTGGGTCGTCGCTGATGAACTAAAATCTGCTCTGCTCCAACCATTGTTAAAAAGGATGTAATATTTTGCGATTTAGATAACTGCGAAGGATTTACCTTAATATAAACGGTTTCGAAGTGTGAAAAACACAATGGTGCGACCATTCAGATGGACGGACGAAATGAGGTGCTTTGTGCTGTAATAGAGTGTTAGAAGGACTATTATGTCCGCAATTGTAACGCCCCGTTTAACAAATCACAGTATTCTTTGTTATTATATCGAGAAATCATTTTTGAACATAGATAAATACGTATATGTATGTAAAGACGCAATAAAGTGAAAACGTTGGCAACAATAAATGGGACATATTTATTATTTATCACAAAAAAGTGTATTTTATGGTCTAGATCACACTTTCACTACGACTAACAGAATTTTGAAATCAAACTTCTCATAAAGTAGCAGACCATTAACGTCCCACTGCTGGGCAGAGGCCTCCTCGNAGGACTATTATGTCCGCAATTGTAACGCCCCGTTTAACAAATCACAGTATTCTTTGTTATTATATCGAGAAATCATTTTTGAACATAGATAAATACGTATATGTATGTAAAGACGCAATAAAGTGAAAACGTTGGCAACAATGAATGGGACATTTTTATTGTGTGTCACAAAAAATCTGTATTTTATGGTCTGGATCACACTTTCACTACGACTAACAGAATTTTGAAGTCAAACTTCTTATAGTGTGTATATTATGTTGGGTTTTCACGAAATATTACGTATTATTATTAAGATAAATTTAAAATAAAATTGTGCAATTTAAATCGAAGAATAGAAATTTTACATTGCTCTCACTTTCGCGTTTGCTATGAATAGCCAAATCACCTATAAAAGTGGGTATTCCTCAAGGATCCGTAAGGCCCTTTTTGTTCTTATTATATATGTCGGAGAATAATAGAGAAGAAGAGCATAAAACATAGGGGCGTAGGGTTCTCCGCCGACATTGTCATTAGTGGCATCCATAATTGCCATTTCCATATTGTGGGCGTTTGTGGGTAATGTTGGTGCAATCAACACTTTCTTAATTAATTCAGATTATAATGTTCAATCACTTGTTCCCGATAGCAATTTACACAAACTCATTAACACTAATAGCTAGGAACGCGACAGTTTCAAAAGTCGACCGCACCGGCGGGCTGTCGCACGAGAACTGCCGAGAGACGCGCGCCGGACTGTCACTTATTGACTCTGCCCCACGCCGATAGACAGATGGCTCCAGCGTTCCACGGACTATTGCACTCCGACATATATACATATGATTAAGCATACCATGCGAAAGACAAATGTGAGGTAATGCTATTTTCTGATGATACATACTACCTTGTAGATATCAATTAAGAGCTCGTGCTTCTCTACAAATAAATTCAGAGAAACATCAATAACAACATTGTAATGCCGTATTTTAGAGTGAAGAAGGTTCAGAAATCATTTGTCAAATTGAGCATACGAATTTTTAATAAGATACCGCAATCAGTTTTGGATTTGCCTCCCAATAATTTTAATTAATTATGTAAAAAACATCCTTTTGTAACTATTATGTTATAACGTTGCTCACAGAAGCAAAATATTACACATGGTAACTATAATAGAAATAGTAACCGCTGAGTTTTCAATCGGTTTCTTCTCAGCGGAATCAACTTTCTGAACTGGTTATAGATTCGTTACCAACAGACAGACTACTGACGATTTACAAGTGACTTTTGAGCCTGATAGAATATTATTAACAGTATATTGTAGGAGTAAAGATATAAAAGTTTTAGTAGAGAAACCTGTTCACTTAGATATAATAAATTGTTTACGTATACCGCCTTTATTCAATTATGTCCATCATTAAACAGCCTAACTCGATCTGATACGGCCTTAATCTAGCAGAGGACAGATGGCAATTGCTTCATATAAAAAAGGTTGACGAGGATCACCACATTTGTAGAGATTCCTTCGGCTATTTACTAATAGGTTTTTAATTATTCATATATTGCTTACCTAAAGTTTGAATCATCAAGTCTGTCAGTTAGTATTGAATCAATCACAGGTTTGGAATGTTTAATGTATTCAGAAGTTACTGGAGAGAAACGTAGTAGCAAGTCTCAACAACAATTTGGACATTAATATCATTTTACGTGTAAATTCATGCCTGTCTCATTGGCCTAGTGTTCGGTATGTTCGGCTACAGGCATAAGGTCCTGGGTTCAGTCCCGGGTCGGGCCAATTCAAAAATCGATATTGAGTTTTCTATTAAGCTTTTCTCAATATTTGCCCGAAGTTGGGAAGTTGGCGGTGTGATCCATCCCTGTGCTACGGAGAGCACGTTAAGCCGTCGGTCCTGCACCTGATCTCTCTCCGGTCGTGTCGGATTCTCGTCGGACTATGAAAGGGAAGGAATAGAGAGTGCACTTGTGTACTATGCCTGCCAATCCGAAGTAGAGCAGCGTGGTGGGTCTATGCTCTAAAAACCCTCGCTCCTCGGAGTGAGCAGGCCTGTGCCCAGCAGTGGGACGTTAAAAGGGCTGCTACTTACTTTTACTTACTTACTGTTAAGAAATTCTCAGTATTTGACACATCGGACTATGAGAGTGAAGGAATAGAGATTGCACTTGTATACTATGCCTGCCAACCCGCAGTCCAGCAGTGCTGAAAAAACCTTTTCTCTCCTACGGGTGAGAAGCCTCTACATGTAAATTGATTGAATCTGTGTATGAAACAGGGTACAAGTCCATGCATTTCTCTGAGTGAAATATTCCTCAACTGTATAAGAGTATAGAGTAAATATTATTATACAGTTGAGTATTTATACGAGTAACTGCATCATTGGTTAGTCATTTCACAGTCATAAGGTCCTGGGTTCGAGTCCCGAGTCGAGACAATTAAAAAAATCGATATTGAATTTTCTATTAAAGATTTTCAAGAAGAAGCCGTCGGTCCTGCGCCTGGTCTGTTTCACGGCATATTGGACTATGGCAATGAAGGAATAGTGAGTGCACTTGTGTACTATGCCTGCCCACCCGCGGTGGAGCAGCGTGGTGGGCCTATGCTCTAACAACCCTCTTCTAAAAGGCCTGTGCCCAACCGTGGGGCGTTAATAGGCTGCTACTTACCTTTACTTATTTATATGAGTAAGACGGTCATAACTTGCATTTTATCGCGAAATAATATTTTGTGCGAATCAGTAATTCTTCCTTTTTATATTATCTTTATGTCTGGGTGGGAAATTAAGTATATCATTATGTTTTTGAACAATTAACACCTTTGTGTTTACATATTAACTGCCTGTCTATATGACAGATTTTCCCAGAGAAATCTTTTATTACAAGGTATTGCAGTGTTCATTTTAATATCACGGCAATCAATGTAGCGAATGTTTCGAAATAAAGATTTTTTATCAATGCACAATATTGAATTACTCGTCAAATGTTTACTCTACGCTGATGATCAAGTAATACTTGCGTTATCCACTAATGAGTTACAGGACATGCTAAATACTATGAATGAAGCCTTGAAAGGGAAAGGAATGAAAGCGAATGTAAACAAAACGAAAGTTATGCTTTTTGAAAGAGATGAATCTATGATGAATGGCAATATTTTGATAGATGGGGAACAAGTGGAAGGGGTGAAAGAATTTGTATACTTGGGATCTAAATTTACAAAGGATGGAACATGTGAAAGTGATATTTAAAGGAGAGTAAATGGTAAATGGTGCTCTGCACGCCTTTATGAATAGCCAGATGGTGACTCAAAAGGCTAGACTGACTGTGCATGCTGGAGTGTTGGTGCCAACACTTATGTATGGTAGTGAAAGTTGGATATGGCAGAAGAATCACAAAAGTAAAATAAATGCGGTAGAGATGAGAGCGTTGAGAAGCATGACTGGATTAAAACTGAGTGACAGAGTAAGAAATAGTGTGATAAGAGAACGTTGTGGTATAAAAGAAGATGTAGTGACTAGAATTGAGAAAGGTATGCTTAGATGGTTTGGGCATGCGAAAGTTGTAAGGGGAAGACCAAGGCGAACGTTCCTGGACCAAATCCAAGACATTTGAAATAAGGTCCAGGTCACAGTACTCTAAACCGAGGAAGGATGGAGATATGCAAGGATCGTGGCAAGTGGAAGGACGTTGTCTCTGCCTACCCTTATAGCAATGAGGCGTGATGCTATGTATATATGTATGCTATGCAGAATATAGGTAGAAAGGGTTATTGACCGCTATTTGCCAATATTTTAAATCTTAAGTTTTAAATAACGTATCCTATTATTTACTCTAACTTATTTCCACAATTTTCAACAGTTTCAGACTAAATTCTTTGTATGATAGTCATTGTTGTTTAATTGAATAACACTTGGTAACAAAATCTCTTCGTAAATATTGGTTTGGTAAAGTATGCTTGCAAAATTCTCCTCGGTTTTGTTATATCTGTAATTTTTTTGTAGATACATAAGTCGGTATCTCAGAGATATAAATATCACATCTGCGCAGATAAGGTTGGTTTCACCAACCAATAAATGTTATGAAATTAATAATACGTAAGATTTTTTCCACAAGCTACGGCTGTGGCTAGTTACCACCCTTACTTTTCGAATTTCCTCTTACTAGATATACGAGCTTCTATCTTAGACTTTATAATAACTTACCATTAGGTGTGTCACAGTCAAGTGCTGATCTATTCGCTATTAAAAAAGATTTTGAACGCGAGGTTAGAGAAAAGCATTCAAAAGAAGTCGAGCCTGTAATCAATACGTTTTACTCTAAATAAGTATCATTATATTTGAAATAGAGTAAAAGCGGAGTTTCTTTTTTGATGTTGTGACGTCAATGACGAGTAGCATAAAAACTATTCA
Organism: Elymnias hypermnestra; assembly: GCA_015832385.1. Lineage (NCBI taxonomy): Eukaryota > Metazoa > Arthropoda > Insecta > Lepidoptera > Nymphalidae > Elymnias > Elymnias hypermnestra. Next base: position 172,718 of record JACTOM010000185.1, on the reverse strand, counting down.
ATTACATTTACGAATTTAGTTTTCGGAAGCTAAGAAATCTATTAACTTTGCTCAGTCTATGTCCAACGAATTTGGCTTCAAGTAGTCAGTTGTAAGAGTCAGTATTTGGCAATTTTTTTGTTGCTTGCAGATAATGGCATGGTTGTAATCTTACCTGATTATAAGTGATAGTCTTTTGCTGGTAGGGTGATGGTTAGCCACGGCAGAAGCCTTCCACCAATCCAAACTCAGATAAATTAGCTTCAATTTACTAGAAAAATCTTTAGTCTATACTTTACTTACATTACTCAGATACTAAATGTTATATTTCTAGGTCTTTTCCCTAAAACTAGTGACGCGATTCTTTTTACGTATATACTTTTATCATACAGATATAAAATTATGAAGAGACATTAAACGTGTATATTCATAAATACATAATGAAAGTATGCTTAAGTAAGATTAATTGTAATTATACTACAACAATGATGATGATAATAAATAAAAATTTTAACAAAAAAGAACCGCCTTCAAAACAGACTTACAAATATACTAATATGCTCTAAAAAGTAAGAAATAATTGCGTATTCTTTTATAGTGTTCTTCGTATTCTTAAATTCGGAGTTGGCGTCAACCAAGGTAGGTGTTCCCCGCGTGCTTGGCAGCTCCCGCATCTATCCCCACCTATGGCTATATATGTAGGCACCTCGGCTGACACCAACTCCAAATATAAGAATACGAAGAACACTATAAAAGAATACGCAATTATTTCTTACTTTTTAGAGCATATTAGTATATTTGTAAGTCTGTTTTGAAGGTCTGTTTTAACTACGACTAGCACTTGACCATACCGAAGTTACGGTAGGCAACTCAAATATCTGGCTAGCTTGTGGAAGATTCTGCCGAGTATCGTTGATTTGTTCCTAAGAATTGAAGAGTTCCGTCACTTTGTCATGGATTCCATCATCAGAACTGGATTTTAAAAAAATGGGACCCTATGACGGGCACCACCATTCATTTAAAAATAAAATCATCAAGATCGGTCTACCCAGTCGGGAGATATGAGGTAACAAACATAAAAAAAATACAGACGAATTGATAACCTCCTCCTTTTTTTGAAGTCGGTTAAAAAAGCATATTGGACTGTGTTTGTGGTGGTGGTGAAGGAACCCTCGAACTTTAGTTTTGCAGTCGTTCTTAAATACCAGCACTAATGTGATGATATCGTCTAAGACATTGACGTATTAGTTTTGTAAGCGGTATTTTATTTAATGGAGTCTACGCAGCACTTTATTTATTTAAGGATAAACATTTCCCGCAATAGGAAATTATTCTCACACTCTGCTAACGAAAGGAGTATGCTAGTTTAAAGATATATGACGTATTAAGCTTGCAATTTCAACATTAACCTTTGTATCTGTATTTGAAAGAACAATAGCGCAAATACACACAGGTATATAAATAGCCTGTAATTAATTATTATCGGAATCGTCAATCAGCTGTTACAAATCATATTAATTTATTGTAATTATTGGAACTTTGACATACGACATTTACATTGCAAATTGGATGCAATTTTGAATTAATCAAACAGAGGTCTAGAGATAACCTTTTATTAGTGCGCGGACTTTGAGATAAACAGCTTGCAGTATATTTATGTAATTAATAAATATAAATTTCAACAAAAGAAGAACCGCCTTCAAAACAATTTACAATTTATATTCATCTTTTGATTTTTAGTGAATATGTATACACCTAAAAACGTGTTGCAATGCAGCAACAAACCTAAGCTCATTGCTATTTGATTACAGACACTTATATTTTCTGCCATAAACTGCACCCTTACTGTAAGCCGTTGAGGAGATCCATTGATCTTCATATTTTACTACGACTAGCACTTGACCATACCGAAGTTACAGTAGGAAACTTATCTGGCTAGCTTGTGGAAGATTCTGCCGAGTATCTTTGATTTACTCCTAAGAATTGAAGAGTTCCGTCACTTTGTCATGGATTCCATCATCAGAACTTAACCAGACTATCACAAAACAACCCTTGAAGTATATCCTTTCCAATGAAAAAAGAATCATCGAAATCGGTTGGCGTGATCTTGAGTTATTCGTCCATTTGTCGCGCACATGCTTACGCAAATTTAAGACTTATCCGGTTTTGTCATGGATGCCATCATCAGAACTGGATTTAAAAAAAAAGGGACCCTATGACCAGCACCACCTTTCATTTTAAAAAAATCATCAAGATCGGTCCACCCAGTCGGGAGATATGAGGTAACAAACATAAAAGAAAAAAAAATCAGACGAATTGATAACCTCCTCCTTTTTTTGAAGTCGGTTAAAAATAAGTGTTATTTATTAATTTGAAAGTGCGGCAACCTTCTTAAGTAATTAAAAGTATGTATGAGAGAAAAGTAATGGACAAATTATCCAAACAATTGTTGTAGTTGAATTTGCTCATTTCTGTTGTTATATCATCAACAGTTGTTTTTATATACTATTTTCTCAGTTAAAGCGATATAAGATAGGTGGGTCCAGCAAAACTTCACCTATTTTGTTTTATTAACCGTTGGGAAATCCGTTTTTTCAAACTCGTTGAATGTGTGATGCGCCTTTAAGTTGATGTTTGGGATTCCTTGGCTATGTTAGAATATCTTAAGACCTAGAGGCTCTGTTGCACATTTTCAAATTCCTCTATGATACACTAAAATTCTGCTACTCTGTGGCTATTACAGAATTTCCTGGGCCCTAGAGGCTCACTTGCACATTTTCTTATTCTGGTGCAATGCGAGTTCAAATAAAAGTTTAGAACTCTTTGGCTATGTTTGAATATCTTAAGACCTAGAGGCTCTGTTGCACATATTCACATTATTCTATGATGAGTTATTCACTAAAACTCTGCTACTCTTCGGACATGTCAGAATTTTCTAAGTTCGAAGGGCTTCCTTACACATATTCTTATTCTGGTGCGATGCGAGTTCAACTAAAAGTTTAGGACTCTTAAACTATTTCTGAATACCCCAATTTCTATAGGCTCCCTTGCACATCTTCTTATTCTGGTGCGATGCACGTTCAACTAAAAGTTTGGAACTCTTAGACTGCGTCAGAGTACGCTAGGTTCCAACGGCTGCTTTGCATATTTTCTCATTCCAGAATGCGCATTGCATTCAATTGCAAGTTTGGGGTTTTTGCCATTATCAGAATACCCTAGGTCCTAGACATTTTCACGTTCTGGTGAGATGCACCTTTAACTGAAAGTTTGTGACTCTTTAGTTTATATCTGTGCACCCTAGCACCTAGAGGCTTCCTTGCATATTTCTCATTACTAATAATCAAATTGTAAACCAGACCTATCTATCGAATTACCTTCTTTATTGGAGGAGAGAAGTAATAAGCACTACGTCGCTCTTTTTGCCAAATTATGACTACGCAAAAAGAATGAACTCTCGGCAAGCGCTCGTGTCTATTGCCAATCTTTCTTCTGCATCATCCCAAATAAAATCCCTTTCGAATTTATGCGTCCAAACTTTTATTTCTTTAATTTCCTCTGTCAAATTAACTAGAATCTAAAATGTATGTTCATGACATCTCTACCCTTGTCTAATTTTGCAAATAAACAAGTTGGACGAAAAATAAATAATGGAATACGTTTGCAATTTACGTACTTTAATGACAATTTAAGGAGTTCAAAAGAGAAGGCAAAATTTGTGAAGTTGAATGGAATACAATTTTGAAAGATATTTTTTGCAGTCAACTAGCTGTTCCCAGTGGTTCACGATCTTGTGAGATTATATGGAAAACTCACACTTAATGAGAGTCTACGTCGCTAAAGAAACATTTCAATTTCAAGTCAATCGCGCGAAAAGTTGCACAGATTTCGCTGAAAGTGTTCTTTTCATTCTCATATACTTAAATCTTGTGGGAGTATGAGGAAACTAGTTCTTAGTGAGCGTCTACATCGCGAAAGAATTGTGTATGTTTTAGAGATGGCACAGTGTCTTTTTCCGATATTTTAATTTGCTGTTCGAGTCGAAGATGAATGCATGAAATCGGAGATCATCTAACCTAACTTGATTTTGTTTTATATATATGTCGGAGTGCAAGAGTCTGTGGATCGCAGGTCCGTGCGTAATAGTCTGTGGAACGCTGGCGCCATCTGTGTATCGGCGTGGGGGCAGAGTCAATAAGTGGATGTCCGGCGCGTCTCTCGGCAGTTCTCGAGTGGCGGTCGGCCGGAGTGGTCGACTAGCTATTATTGTTAATGAGTTTGTCTAAATTGATATCGGGAACATTAAGTGATTGAACATTATAATCAGAGTTAATTAACAAAGTGATTGATTGCACCAACATTAGCCACGAACGCCCACAGTATAAGAAATGAATAACGATGTCGGCGGAGAACCCTACGCCCCTGTGCTTTATGCTTCTCCGAGTCTCCGATATATTCACATATTTATCATGGTTTTTCCGACTTATCACATTATTTATGCGTAAAAACGATTTGATTCCTTACTAACGTTAAACATAGCGAATTTTTCAACGCAAAAACCAGTAAATGATTGTTAATATTTGTCGTATCGATTAAACGGGTCAGTCGGAAAGATTCTTAGATCTAACACACTTTTTTATACATTGAACAAATACCAAAACACTTTTCTTTATTTTACCGCTCATAATACGCTATACGAAAGTCGAGACGTTTTTTGCGTACTTATCCAATAGCAAGTTCTCGGAAATCTTAATTTTATAGAGCAACGAGTGGTGGTCACCGTTAGTGATCTAGAATGTCGTTATTGATAGATAACTAGGCTTTCAAACACTCATCTCATTCATGAATTATTTGGATGGTTTTATAAAGTTTATTTTGTTAACGTAAACGATGCCTTTTGTACTAACACTTGACCAATGGTCACGATTTTCTAGTTTATTGACACCGCTTGAAACTACTTTAGAGATCATGTAATGCAATATATATCATTACTTCAATTTTTGAGTTAGTCTTAGTAAGTAAGTAAGTAGCAGTCCATTAACGTCCCACTGCTGGGGACAGGCCTCATATCATACGAGATAGGGTTTTTATAGCATAGACCCACCACGCTGCTCCACTGCGGATTGGCAGGCATAGTACACGAGTGCACTCTCTATTCCTTCACTCTAATAATTCGATGTGACGGGAATCCGACACAACCGGTAAGAGATCAGGCGCAGGACCGACGGCTTATCGTGCTCTCCGAGGCTCGGGGGTGCATCACCGCCAAATTTTTCCCAACTTCGGGCAAATATTGTGAGAATTTTAGTAGAAAACTCCATATCGATTTTGAAATGGACCAACCCGAGACTGGAACCCATGCTCACCACTAGACCAATGAGGCAGTCCTGTTAGTCTTACTACTAGTCTCGGCCTTTTGCACTATTATAGAAAAAATTGAGCTACTTTCATTATAAAATAGGTGAATGTTTTAGTAATAAGATGACACGTGCCGGACAGTTTTACAATAGGATTACCAGATACCAAAGTCTTTTAAAACAATCTATATATTTACGATGGGCCTTAAACACTAAGTCTCTTATAATGAAATAGTCTCTTATAAAAATAACATCTTGATCTAGCAAAGATCTGTTTCTATTTCTGATAGGAAAAAATTAGGAACTTTTCTAATTTGTCTGAGCCTGGACAGACTTTGGCCGCGGCTAGTTACCATCTAAATTAGTCGCTTCGCTAAGCAAAAATAAAATCGCGTTCCGTTATAATGCTGTCTAGAAACCATAAAACGTCACNCCGTTATTTAAAATGTCCTGGATTTGGTCCAGGAACGTTCGCCTCGGTCTTCCCCTTCCAACTTTCGCATTCACTCTTGACTCATAAATCCTTTTTGTCAGTCTCCTTTCATTCATTCTCTCTACATGCCCAAACCATCTAAGCATACCTTTCTCAATTTTAGTCACTACGTCTTCTTTTATACCACAACGTTCTCCATCACACTATTTCTTACTCTGTCACTCAGTTTTAATCCACTCATGCTTCTCAACGCTCTCATCTCTTCCGCATTTATTATACTTTTGTGATTCTTCTGCCATACCAAACATTTGTAAAATTCGTATAAGCACGGTTGAATTTCGGTCTGAAACTTTAGTGTGGTAAGCAGTCCACTTAATTCTAAGCACCACCTTTCAAAGACACAAGAAACACATTTTTATCTATTTTATATGATGCCTAGGACACGGCGATAGCTTATGTATTATGTCGAACTTATAGCTAAATGAAGAAAGTAATTGCGTGAAGGGTTTTGTCCCCATCAAGATCTATTTCGGTGGTATAAATGAGCGAGTCTGCCTCCTACGTCGCCTACAGATTAAACCAATTTTTTATTACTTACAGATATGGACAAGCTGTTCTTAGAGCAGCCTAAGAATATAACGGCGAGATTGAAGCAACCTGTCTCAATATCCTGTCGTATCAACTCCGGTCCGAAGGCTTCTATAACATGGATGAAAGATGGACACATTCTTCCACAAGATAATAGGTACGTTTTTATAGACTCGTTAACATTTAATCCATCATTGCCCAGAGAATAGTTACAAATGATACCACCGATTCAGAATGTAGGTAACTACTGTCCTTTTCTATTCATGTTATAATTAATATAAAAATAAAATACCATCATCAACATCGACTAATATTAAATTGCTTTGCATTGCAGAGCAGTCCGATTTACCAACACAAATAACTTAAAACACAATAACTGGTGGCTAACGTTGTTTAAAACTGAGAACTAAATTAACTACTACCATACATAATCTTTTGACTTACGAATACGAATTTTTAATAAGATACCCGAATCACTTTTGGGTTTTAGGAAATATGTTAAAAACGTGCTATTACAAAAGTAATCAATAATGTTGAAGATTATTTAAGCGACAAATATGCTTGGACTTGCTTCATTAAAGCTAAATAGATTGTAACCTACAAAAACTATATTTAAAGGAGTAATCGCTGAGTTTCTTGCCGGTTTCATCTCGGGCAATCAACTTTTCGAACCGGTGCTAGATTTGTTACCAATGGACAGACTGCTGACAATCTAAGAGTGCTTTTTTGAATGTAATATCGTGTTGTCTTTCAGATACCACCTCTTCGACAGCGAGTTGGTCATTTTAGATGTCCGACTTCAGGACGCTGGAGTCTACAAGTAAGTTTAGAAGTATATCTTTACTTGTTTGTCGTAGGATCCCATAAGTATGAAGCAGTGAATGTATTTCCAGATACAAAGTGATAACTTCTGCCTGATTACGCTCGGCATCAAGCCAGTCCCGTCACTGATTTGTGGCAACACATTTGAATTTATTTTCGCACTTCTTATCTATTGCAATAACTCCAAAGATTTTAATTTAAGTTATAACGTAGTAGCAATATTATATTTTGTTAAAAATAATAAAAAACATTCAAAATTCTAAACTTTCTTCTAAAATATTAGAGAAGAGATTTATTTGTAATACTTTATTGTCTCGGAAGTTCCAAAAACACGACATTTGACAACTCTAGAGTTCGTCTCGGGAGACATTATTTTCATTGGATTGAAATTTTTAAATTCGTTATATCTTTTAAATGGAATGTCTGATTTTTATAATTTAAAAAGTATTTTACAGGTATTGAAACGATTTTTAATAAAATATCATTTAATAGGATAAGGATTAATAGAGGCATGAATAATATGGTGATTATTGCCAGCATTTTAATTAACTTTTATAATGAAAAAAAGTAGTTATAGTGGCATAACTACAGTAGTTGGACATATGACATGTCGGACTTTTTTGTAGATATTATTACGTTCTATAATATTGTAGAACATTTTTTGTTCCATCTTCAATAGTTTTCGCAGCGCACGCGAGAACTGAATTTCGTTTCACACCTTGGGTTACATTAATCCATTTTTATTAAGGATCCCTATTTTTTTTGAGAAAGTAATATAGCCTATGTCGCTCAGTGACAATGTAGCTTTGTAATAATAAAAAAAATTTCGAAATCGGTCGAGTAGTTTTTGTGTGAAGACGTAACAAACATACATACATAAAAATTATTTTAGATAAATGATTACAATAATGTGCATGACGTGCAACAAATACACATCCCTATACGAAATATTGCTCGAAATATTGCGAAATATTGACTGCCTCATTGGTCTAGTGGTTAGCATGTTCGACTACAGACATGAGGTCCTGGGTTCGAGTCCCGGGTCGGGCCAATTCAAAAATCAATATTGAGTTTTCTATTAAGATTTTCTCAATATTTGCCCGAAGTTGGGAAGTTGGCGGTGTGATCCACCCCCGTGCCTCGGAGAGCACGTTAAGCCGTCGGTCCTGCGCCTGATCTCTCTCCGGTCGTGTCGGATTCCCGTCACATCGGACTATGAGAGTGAAGGAATAGAGAGTGCACTTGTGTACTATGCCTGCCAATCCGCAGTGGAGCAGCGTGGTGGGTCTATGCTCTAAAAACCCTCGCTCCTCGGAGTGAGGAGTTCTGTGCCCAGCAATGGGACGTTAATGGGCTGCTACTTACTTACTTTACTTACTTATACGAAATATGCTGATAGATGACCTTTTTGATGTTGGACTATTCCTCATGATAGCACCGTTGCTTAGCGGATATATAACTGAGAACACCGACTGGGTTTGAATATAGTCCGGGAAAGTCCGATGTTTGAAATTACACAATGCCTTGTTAAGACTAATGTTTCTGCCAACAGGTGCATAGCAACAAACTCTTATGTAAACAGAAGTAGATCTAGTGGTGAAGGTCGGCTGGTGATCCAGGATTCCAAGTATGAGGAGCCATCCTTCCTGCCTGTTCATCATGACACAATCTTCGCAGTGCCTAGAGGAAGTCGCGTTGAACTCCCCTGTCCTGTTCTGGGCTGGCCTAGACCTAAGGTAGGTTTTAGGTAAATGACATAATCTGTTTAGGAACTTAGTCATTGAAAAGGCTGCTGTGTGTTGTTTGGCAACACATATCCTTAAAATTGCATCCCAGAAACTACAGTCAAGGTTCTAAGGTTGTAAGATATAATTAGTTATGTTGCTTCGGATGCGACTGCGAGACTCTTATTCCATGTTTTGAGAAGACATAGTGTATTGTCACATTTTTGATATCTTATTAGCTGATCCACGCATATAAAAGGGGGGGGGGGGGATGAAAGAGATTTTATGAACTACTTTAAAATATACTCAAAGAGATCCATAAGATCGATAGGAAGAGATCCATAACAAACACTGTGAGACGAGTTTATTTTACAAGGTGTTAGGAGACCGCCCCCGAAAATGAAGACAGATGATAGTACTAATGACACCTTTGATAATAGAACCAAAAAAAAAATCGATCCTGATTAAAGTAAAATGAAATTTATAAAACGTTTTAATTTTGTGTTTTTAGTACTGGTTGTTTTTAGGAAAGTAATGTACTTTTATGAAAATATAGTTTTCTTTAGCTGTACTAATTCGATGGAGTGTAAATAATGCTAATAAGACGTCTTATAATCATGATTTTTAAATATCAGGATCGATTTGTTTCCATCCCATCATCAAAGACGTCATTAGAACTATCATTTGTCTTCGTTTTCGGGAGCGATCTCCTAACACCTTGTATATTAGACGATACTATTTCGGAACCAAGCTGAACTTAGATTGCTAATCCTCTTGTTTCTGTTTTTAAGGTTAGAGGGTCAGATGAGCAATATACCCATCTTGTCGTGGTCAACAGATTGACGACCACTGCTGGACATAGGTTTTTAATGACACCTACTGTAACGGGGACCATTTGATGTCGTTGATCCACCTTGGGGGCCTACACTACGCCTTCCGGTGTACGGGTCACCATTTCAGTACCCCCCCCCCCCCCGCCACTATTAGTTTAGCGTNTCAGTACCCCCCCCCCCCCATGCCACTATTAGTTTAGCGTTTCAAAGGGGTATGTCAGAGACGTTGGCTCTTCTAACTCACAGCCCTCTCCATCGCCTGCTGACTGACTCTAAGTTTTAGTATTAGACCCGTAGTCAGGGACCCCACGATTCAATATTGTAAATCACCACTGTTCGAAGACCTGTGTTAAAAATACCCTTGACTTCCAGACGTTAAATTCATAACACTTGTTACTTATGCCTGACTGCCTCATTATTCTAGTAGTTAGCATGTTCGACTACAGAGATGAAGTCCTGAGTTCGAGTCCCGAGTCGGGCCAATTTGAAATCGATATTGAGTTTTATATTGAGATTTTCTCTACATTTGGCCGAAGTTGGGAAGTTGGCGGTGTGATCCACCCCCGGACCTTGCAGAGCACATTAAGTCGTTGGTCCTGCGCCTGATCTCTCTGAGAAAGGAGGCCTGTGCTCAGCAGTGGGACGTTAATGGGCTGCTACTTACTTTTACTTAAGCCTAATTCTGCAAAAAAATATTTACACTTTCAATAACTTAGTTTTTAACTCGTTTAACGTTTAGGCTAGTTGGATAAATTCAAAAGTTTTCACAATAAGTATTTACCTTATTACAGTTAATATGGGAGTTGACTCCTCCGGAAGAGAAGACCAGTGAGTTGGAGTCTACTGATGAAGTGTTGGTCCTACCTCAGTTGGAGTATGATCAGGAAGGTGTATACACTTGTGGCGTTGAGGGTCACAGTGAGTTAATAAAGGTATTAAGTAAAGCTTGTTTTTAACTATTGTTTATTATATAAAATTGAAAGTGCATGCGTACACATGTCTGAAGTGAAACTAAACACAAACATTAGATTTACGAAACTTGAGAGAAGGAAAAAGGAAGATATGTTAGGAATTTATTAACTGTGTCGAAAATGAAAATAAATTATAATTTATTTTTTTAATATATTTCTTCGATATTTACATAATATACATAATTGTTGGGATTGCGATCTGAAAATGATAAATTATTTTATTTCAATAGTTAAAAAAAAAGAGAATTATTAAAACATGTTTTGTTAATATTTAAAAAAAAATAATGTGGTAAAATCTCAGATGATGAGTATGAAATTAAAATTCCTCGTGCTTTTTTGTAAACAGTAAAAACACCTAATCTCAATTTAAATTTATACAAAATCATTAATTATTACTATAGAAATTATATTTTTTAATTTAGTTTCGTAAGGAAATTTATGAAATATTATTATTTTATGCAACATAATTAATCGATTAAATGAAGAGTGGCAAATTAAAATGCTTCATGTTATTTGTAAATATTAAAACTACCTAACCTGCAAATAAATTACTATAAAAAACGCTGCACATCTTCGTGACGGTAATCACCACGTTTCCCTCATGCGCCTAAAGAAGTTTCACTTCAAAAACCGACAGAGACTTTAGTTATATGAAGATCTTTATCACCAAAATTCCTTCTGGTTTAGAGATTCAACGAACCCAGCAAATTTAACGTTGCCATTCCAGGTTCACGTAGTATTAATTGGACTGCAGATGGATTTTTTTATTTGGCATGGTTTGGTGGTAAACCAAAGCCTCCCACTAGACAGACCAATTAGATGGAAATCGAACTCACGGCCTTTGATAGTAAAGCAAGTTATAGTAGCTGTGGGAATTCGAAAGACCTAGGAGTTTAAAAATGCTGGTTCGATAAAGCCTCCAGCTAACAAAAACCAAGCCACTCGCCAATACTCTGGAACTTCCAGCTTCCCGTTGGGTTTCTGATGTCGCGAACGTCGCTAGCACCACCATAACTTTGAATAGGGATACGGCACAGAAGTGGTAATCAGTTAGGTTCGTAACGCACGGCGTTTTGACTTCGTCTTCTGAAGGATTCTTACTAACCGTTTCTGTCTGACAGTTAAGACAGTCGCGAGTGGCGCGACTGTCGCCAGCCAACCAGGCGCCACAAACATTATGCAACTAAGTAGAGGATGACTAAACAGTAGCGAGGTTCCCTTTATCGCGGAAAACTTCAAATTTAATCTTGTTTTTTTCAGACTTTCAACGTAATAGTGAGCGAACCGGTCCGGATCACTTTACCACCGTTGTCCAAGGAGGCAATGAGGGCCAGCACCGTCCGTTTCAACTGTACAGCTGTTGGAAGACCCGAACCGAACATCACTTGGTATAAGGATGGACAGAAATTGGCATTAGCTGGACGTGTGAGTGGTATTCTATAGGATTTACTATACATACATACATAGCATCACGCCTCTTTCCTATAGGGGTAGGCAGAGACAACATCCTTCCATTTGCCACGATCCTTGCATATCTCCTTCGCTTCTTTCATTCTCATTAAACCCTTCATACAAGGTCGTTGGTTTAGAGTAATCTTGACCTGGCCGTTTTTTAAAATGTCTTGGATTTTGTCCAGGAACGCTCGCCTTGGTCTTCCCCTTCCAACTTTCGCATTCACTCTTGACTCATAAATCCTTTTTGTCAGTCTCCTTTCATTCATTCTCTCTACGTGCCCAAACCATCTAAGCATACCTTTCTCAATTTTAGTCACTACGTCTTCTTTTATACCACAACGTTCTCTTATCACACTATTTCTCACTCTGTCACTCAGTTTTAATCCACTCATGCTTCTCAACGCTCTCATCTCTACCGCATTTATTTTACTTTTGTGATTCTTCTGCCATACCCAACTTTCACTACCATACATAAGTGTTGGCACCAACACTCCAGCATGCACTGCCAGTCTAGCCCTTTGAGACACCATCTGGCTATTCATAAAAGCATGCAGAGCACCATTTACCATATTCCCTGCATTCACTCTCCTTTCGATATCACTTTCACATGTTCCATCTTTTGTAAATTTAGATCCCAAGTATACAAATTCTTTCACCTCTTCCACTTGTTCCCCATCTATCAAAATATTGCCATTCATCATAGATTCATCTCGTTCAAAAAGCATAACTTTCGTTTTGTTTACATTCACTTTCATTCCTTTCCCTTTCAAAGCTTCATTCATAATATTTAGCATCTCCTGAAGCTCGTTAGCGGATGACGCAAGTATTACTTGATCATCAGCGTAGAGTAAACATTTGATGAGTAATTCATTCATACTTACTTTTTAGTCTGTCAAACAATTATCCACGAATAGGTTCAACAGCCGTGGTGATGCAACACATCCCTGTTGAATACCTCTTTCGACAGGAATTTACTCCGTGTCCGCTCCATTTATTCTGACACAAGCACTAGAACCCTCATAGAGAGACTTCAATGCTTGGATCAGACAACCGCTCACCCCATACGTAGATAACGTTGACCACAGCTCATTCCTCACCACTCGATCATAGGCCTTCTCTAAATCTACGAAAGCGCAATAAACTTTTTGGTTTATTATGTTTCATTAAAGGGTTATCAGCATTCTACTGCTGGATACAGGCCATTTTGTATCAGTAAATCGCACAATGTTTTAAAAGAACAATCAAGAATATAACTTTTTTTTGAGATAAAGATAAACTTAGTGGTCCCCGTCAAAGATTCGAACCCGCAACTTTATCATTAGTTATTATCATATTTGATATGAAAATCTAAAACAGCTTTTTATTGATTGTAAAAAACGTCACGTGACTGTAAACGCGTAACGATTCGTCGCCATGTTTGTGACGTCATAATGTAATGTATTCACAAATATGTTTAACAAAATAACATAACGGAATATTTCATCTTAAAGACTTGTATAAAATAGCGTGGGTCTATTTATATATCTTTTGATCACTATAACCTCTTTTGTGTAATGGAATATTTTGCTTGTCTCTCATTGATTTTGGGAGATAAATAAAACTATTTTCTGATTCTTTAACATTATATCTTACAATTTACTCATCTCGTATGACAAATAGAATGTCCCTAGTTTTCTTGCGATACCATCAATTATCCCTCCTTGTAAAACTCCACCAATCATATTCGTCGATAATACAATAATAGACATCTCGAACACTCTAACCTTCGCTTTTTTACGTTACACAAAGTGGCACGGGTCAGCTAGTTAAAATATAAAGGATTTTCAACATGTTATATTTGTTTTAGATAAATCTACGTACATCAGCTGATCGGAAACGTACTGAACTGGTGATAAGCGGTGTAACTTCAGACGACGCAGGTGAGTTTTCATACTGAGATCGAATTCCGTGTTGGGCTAATTGATAATTGAAATATTTTGATGTTATTTTTTTTTAGGAAATTCTCAGTTTATACTCCATTTCAGAAAGTATAGTATACACCTGAAGTCAAGCTTAAACCTAAATTTGCTTTGTTTTTTTTAAACTTGTTTATATTCCTACCTTGGAAGCTGTGGGAGGGGGTTCTTGCAGCTATTTATCCCATGCAGGGGATCAGGGGTCTCGACAAAGCCCTGATCCAAAAATTGGGTCAAAATCTTGTGTCTCTGATTATGGGTATAATCATGGTAGAGGCGAACCTTTCTCGCTTAATTAATGCACCAAGGTGCAGGTTATAGATTGGTGCAGGTGCTGATCGGCTATTGTTGTTTCGGCCCATACAACTGTAGGTCTCAAAGTCGGTGTTATCCGGCTGATTAGAGTGGAATGTGATCAGGAAACAAGTTATATCTAAGTTTTAGTAGGTAATCTGGCTTTCAGCGAGTACTGCACTCCCGATTGGAGATATTCTTCTACTAGTCTGCGTAAAGGCATTTCCCAGTGAAAAAAGAAGAAAATGTTTATACTTCAATTATACATAAACACTGATCAACTTAGTGTTGTAATTAGGTTAAAATATAGAGATAGAGATATTATATAGAGGCAGTGGTTGATGCACTTCTCCGCCAGAGGAGGTTGAGGAGCGGTAGGAGTACGACCGCCCAACTGCTCCAGCTTAGTTAAATCTTCTGTTGCAAGCATCTGTGTAATCGAACTTCTTTAGATGAAGAAGGTTTCGCTGTGTTTTAGTGAGAAGACTGGTTGTCCAGCGAGTTTCACACTGCCGAATGGATTTTTACTTCACTCGGCCTACGTTAAGGCATTTTCTTACGACAAAAAAAGAGATATAGATATATTTCGGTACATTGCATGACGGGTTAGCTTGTAAATAGGGTACTTTAAAACCCTTGATCAAGAACTTCTCGATCTAAGTGATCTTGCACTTCCCCGGAGGATGTGAATGACTTATTGCATAGAGAATGCCCCATTGCCTAAATAAGTGGTACTCAAATGGAGAATAGGGAGGATGCTTCAATATTTCTCACTCCAGAGCTCATGGATCTCGAGTGATTCTTTTTGTAAGGTGAAATATTGAGTAAAGACACTGATCCACTATTTACACAACAAAGAGTTGAGAGAGAGAAAGTGTAACATTAAGACATCTCATCATATCGTTGATTACTTCGATGCCCCTATTATAAGTTAAAGTACATTTAATCGAATTAGAATTGTCACCTGTTGTGTTTGTATGACCAATAATTAAATGTATACAGGTGTATACCAATGCTTCGCCTGGAACGGGTTGTATGTTACATCGAAATGGGCACGTTTGAACGTGACTGGGCCGTGGGCTGCGGCGCCAGGGGCAGTCAGCTGTGCTCCCGCGGGAGCCTCCTCTGTCGTGCTCCGGTGGCTACCAGCTGCCGAAGAGATTGTCGCATACACCGTGGACACTACACCGACAGGTATGCATTATCAAAGATCTCCGCTTCCCGACAGTAAATAAATAAGTGTGCGCGTACAAAGTACAAATGTCAGAAGTGAAATTTCTTTGGCAAACTAATTTTTAAGTCTTGTTTATATTTATATATAAAGGAATATATGTCAGGAATTTAACGAATTGAATTGTCATTGAATTATTATAAAAGTGTCGAAAATCAATAATATAAAAATGCCACTAGTTTGTGAATATTAAAACCAACCTAATCTTCAAATGAATAAGCATAAAAAATGCTGCACATCTTCGTGAAGCGAATTCGTAAAAATTTTACCCTCATGCGCCTAAAGAAGTTTCACTTCATGAAAGACAACTTTGTTAAAATATATTTTGTGTCAATACATCGTTTACAAAAATTTAAGTTTTTGAGAAAAAACACCCGTGTCAGGAAATCTCGTTCGTCCTAACATTAATTCTAACAGTAAAACTCCAATTAAATATTTCTTATTACTACAATTATATATTGTAGTAATTAGAAATATTTAATATACTATTTTTCATAAAATATAAAATATTTCATAAATTCTCTTTTCAAAAACGAAATTTAATTAGTAACTTCTAATATTGACAATAATCACGTGACATTTTTATTTACAACTCGTCTTTGGAGATTTTAATAAATTATTTGTATTAATTTTCGACACTTTCAAGATTTTAACGACAATGATATTCATTCAATTCCTCATATCTATCTATATTCAAACATATCTATCTTTTTCCCTCCAAGTCTTAGAAATCAAATGAAGTTTCACTTCTGACATGTAACAGTTCTTTGTACGCACGCACTTTTAGTTTATTTCTTCTGTGTCAATACATTTTGCATATGTTTAGATAAACACGGTGGAGCTATCACGGGGCAGCCCCATACCAACACCATGGAGATCATCAAAGTCAGAGAGCCGTTAACGCCTTACTTTTTCCAAGTAAGTTTTCTAACTATACTCTAACGAGCCATTAACCCATTTGCAGGACTAGTGGAACTGCTTATAGGTTACCAGCTCGTTCCAACGGGCTTCAGGTTGCCTCAGTGATTTAATGAAAGACAGTTTCATCAAGCTAAAGCAAGAATATTACTTCTGTGTGTTGTGATACTTTTCTGATCAAGCCAACATTATTACTAGCTTTAGGCTCTAGGCAGCTTATGTTTGCGTACCTGCTCTCGCCTCCGTGAATGCTCAGTCGGATTCTTTTGGGTGGTATACCTCAAAGATTCTCCTGATCGCTCTCCGCTCGTATCTTATTGCCGTCACAACCCAGTTTGAGAGTGAACGAATAGGCAGTCCACAGTGGAGTAGCGTGATGGCTTTATCCCGTGTCAAGTACTGGTTAACATAATACGATAGTTCTATTTCAACTCGGGCAATCAGAGTTATAAGCATCTCTTTTTTATTTTTTTTAAGTTATAAGGTATATTACCTATTTCTCTTCTCGGTAACTGTCGTAACAAAATATGCGTAGAGATAACACCAGACAATAGAAAAAACAAAAAAAAAAAACAATTACAACGTGACTGGTACTAACGGTGCGTGTGTTGCGAAGGTCTTTAAGTTTTTTTTATAGTATTTTATAAACTTTGAGTATTTATTAGTGATTAATTGTGATTTTGATCTTACCTTTTTATGTTTGTGATGTGTTCTTTAGGTGCGTGCGTACATTCCCTCATCTACAAAGAAGAACATCGCAAGTGATATGTCTGAAAGCGTTGTTTGTCAAGGACAAGGAGGTAAACCATTTAATTTTTTGCTATATGATTTGTGGTCACGGCTCCAATTTGTATCGTTTGCCGTGACCACGCTTTAGGTTATCGGTTGTACAATGGTGGGAGTACACGTTTATCAGCAAAGACGTAAACATTGCATGTTGAAACCAAAAGAGATATATTCTCTCTAATTTTAGAGCGTTGCCCTCTTAGACTGTGTAATAATTTATAAAAAATGTTGTAATCTATCTCAAAATTGATGTTAAATATTTCTTTAGAAGACGTTGAGATACTAATGTTATCAAGAGGAAAAGTTTCATTGATACTAAATAAAAAAACCTAATTTTTAAGTCTTATACAAATCTAAAACTTTAGATTTCCGAGACTTAGAGGGAGGGAAAAAGGACGTCATGTAAAGAATTTAATTGTCATTAAAATATTAAAAGTGTCGAAAAAAATACAAATAATTTAAAATGCCACGTGTTTTTTTTAATCAATATTACAAATTATTAACTTAATTGTGTTTTTGAATTTGAAATTTAGAAAAGGGAATTTATGAAATGTTTTTATTTTATGAAAAATAGCATATTAAATTATTTAATGACGAGTGCCATATAAAAATGCCTCATGTTATTTGTTAATATTAAAACTGCCTGCAAACGAATTATCATAAAAAACGCTGCACATCTTCATGACGCTATTCACGCGTAAAAATTTTAACCTCATTCGCCTAAAGAAGTTTCACTTCAAAAGAAGTTCAGTTTCTAGAACAACCCACAGAAAACTCATTTCTGAAAGAAACTAATTTGCTCTCTAAATTATTTATCAGTAATCAATAATATAAACAATCCACAAATGGGATTTTAGTATTTAAACTTATTGCCTTAAAAACTTTTATAGTTCCAATGAAACTGACGCAATTGGACGAGGAGAAGACCCTCGTGTCCTGGAAGCAGTTCGCGAACCAGACTCCAGGTGTTGCACAGTGGATTTTGCAGTACAAATCTGATGACGGAAATGAGGAGACGCCTGAATACAATGTCACTTTATCTTCACATATCACCAATTACACATTAACTGGTACGTAATCTATATATATACAATTGGTTGTCTGTAAAGTCGGTTTACGTGTCATAAGCATTGATGAGAAATTTTTGTTGTTATAAACATTGCAATTAGGCCAATCGCGCTTCTCTATCGCTCCGTGCTCTTGCTCGCACGCTCTGCTTAGGCGGAACGTGACAATGAGTCACGCACCGGCCGATTTATAACACCTAATATAAAAAAAAACGACTGCCTCATTGGTCTAGTGGTTAGCATGTTCGACTACAGACATGAGGTCCTGGGTTCGAGTCCCGGGTCGGGCCACTACAAAAATCAATATTGAGTTTTCTATTTAAGATTTTCTCAATATTTGCCCGAAGTTGGGTAGTTGGCGGTGTGATCCACCCCCGTGCCTCGGAGAGCACGTTAAGCCGTCGGTCCTGCGCCTGATCTCTCTCCGGTCGTGTCGGATTCCCGTCACATCGGACTATGAGAGTGAAGGAATAGAGAGTGCACTTGTGTACTATGCCTGCCAATCCGCACTGGCGCAGCGTGGTGGGTCTATGCTCTAAAAACCCTCGCTCTTCGGAGTGAGGAGGCCTGTGCCCAGTAGTGGGACGTTAATGGGCTGCTACTTACTTACTTACTTATAAAAAAAAACATTAACTCCTACGAATTTCTTAATATGTATATAGAAACCTTTATACCCTTTACGTTAGCATACGATAGATGGCGCTGTACATTTTTATTGCAAAATGAATTCGATTAATTAATTATTATTTGAAAAAGTAGCATGTCAATTATCATACAACACACATTTAAAAAATATTTTTATTGTATTAACAACTCGCTTGTCTATCTCTGTCTGGAGGAAAGCGCTTCGTTTTCTCCCGGTTAGATTCCACATGGTTCAAAATTTTCCACCCGGTAACCTAGCAACCAAGTGTCAAAAACAGAACGATGGTTCTTTTTGTAAAAAAAAGTCAACTCGAACTTTACTTCTCAGTTAGTACAAAAATTATAAACGCTCCACGTGAGAAAAATAGGGCATTCTCACCCGCGACTTTTATAAAATTTCGCGAGCGAGAATGTCGTATTTTAATCTCCCTTGGTGTGTTATATTCTAATTTGTACTTGAGTGGATGTATAAATTATTTTTTATATTTTTGTTGTAGCATCGGAATCGGAACCTTTATTGGTGAGACTATTGGGTTCAAGGACTACGGAATGGCTTCCCCAGAACCTGACTTTAGTTCCCTGGACCTCTACCAGTGCTGCTGGACAGGATACCGACGACGGGTGAGGTTCTGGTCTCCAAGATCATATTTCATTATTGCTCTTATGATAAAAAAAATATGAAGTATTCTAATATTCAGGTTAAATAATTAAAGCGCATATAACGCCAGGGCTGTCTAGACGAGATTGCTAATGGACGATAAGACCGCCCAATTGCACAATGAAAGTACCTGATACTGAATAATTGTACATATCTTTGTATGGTAGTGTTAAATAAAGCATATTATCTATATATACTATTATATTTTTGTTAACAGTGAGGTGAAGGTGGTAGCCCAGAGTTTGGACGTGATAGATGTTAGGGAGCGGGGGTTCACCCTGACCTGGCAGTGTGAAGATGCCACAAGATACTCGTACCTGGTTTGCGTGAGAAAGATTGATGGAAACGACGACTGTCAGGAAGGGTTAGTAAACTCTAATCACTCGCTCACTCACTCAATCTCTCTTCACGAGAACTTCAAAACTAGTCAAAAGTAAAAAAACTCAGTCAGTGCAGTGAATCACCGTGAGAGGTAATTGCTTTAAAAACTCTCCAGTGATCCAATGAGTGAGGAACTCTTTGTCCAGCTGTGGGACGTTAATAATCTGTTAATTAGCCTTTTTTTCCTTTGTTTTATTAAAGGCACTTAAATACGTATCACCTTCTTTAACAGTATATCTACTCTGTCCCTTGGGATTTTTTAAGAAATATTTCTGTTCAGATATGACACCACGGCGAAAATAGATGGTCTTCAACCGGACAGCGAATACGAGGTGCGAGTGCAGGTGCGACTTCCAGGTCGTGCTTTAGGCGGTGCTTTTACAGAGCCTCATCACGTCGTTACACGGCCTGAAGGTAAAACAAGATGTAGTATAGTTTCCTTATTTATATTTTTTATTGCAAGCTGGAAGATTAGTGCTAAATTGTCTCACCTGGTGATATGATTTGTTTTATAAGTGAGCAGCTTAATTAATAGCCAGAGCGAAATTTTGGACATCACAGTTTCTGAAAGTCTTTTTAGCGACATCCATGAAGCGCCAGCAAAGAGTATCGGAGTGTCGTTCGCGTAGTAGAATATTTGCCCTCCTTCGACTATCACTTTAAGTCATTTATATAAATAAGGAATAATATTGGTCCCAAGATACTTCCCTGACGGATACCAGAGCTTATATTTATTCTCTGCTTACGTATTCCTCTTAGTTTAACTTGTCGTTTCCTGTTATATTCCCTCTTTAGTCTAGTCTATGATACCTTTTTAGCAGAATTGGGACTGACTGATCGAAGGTTTTAATTGCAAACTGTAGTCCTATTCATCAGTCAGTCACTGCAGCTGGGCTACCATAAGTGATTCTCTACAGGTCCACGTCGCTTCAAGGAGTTGAAGTACAAGTTTATGAACTCCAGCGCATTACGCGTGTCGTGGAGCGGGCCTCCAGCGCGCTACACTGTGCACTATAGCGCCGAGCTAAAACTGCCCGTGGAACAGTGGGCATCACTAGAAACCGTGGGCAACACTGTACTCGTAAGTTACACATGGAAATTTCATCATCAATCGTTCATCTACAAACCCATTCATCTTTAATGTACCTTATAATAAAACAAAATATAATAAGAAGGCTTTTGCTGTTTTCGTCTTTTCCAGTAAGCCAATTGTAATGAGAAATCGTTTTTGTGATGTGATTACGAGTAACTCACATTCCCATTCTCTTATTCATTCTTGTATAATTTATATAGAAATATTTTAGCAAAGTGATAGATGAACACCCATACGAGTATATTTTGATCTTATTCAGTAGCACAAACATAAAAGAAAGCTTTTATCTTAATAAACTAATTAGGAGGTATACACAATCCCAATCGAGTGATTGGGGGTGTGTATACCATTCATTCAATTACTCAATCATTCTTTAATAAAAATAGGCTAGAAATATACAGACTTTTTTCTCTTTTCATCATTTCCAGTAAGCCAATTGTTTTGTAATGTACATTACGAGTTAGTCTCACTCCCATTCACTCATTCATTCATGTATAATTTACTTAGAACTAGATGAAAGGTGAAAGGTAATAAGTTTTGATCTCTTCCAGTAACAAAGGGACACTATTTTCTTATTAGTTATACGTACTTCCAATCACTCATTCATTCAATAGAAATATAGTAATAAAGTAAAAAATGGAAAGCTTATGTCCTTACATCTTTTTTATTATAGTAGCCTAAACATAATAGAAAACCTTGCGAAAGGCAAGCAATAAGCTAGGTTGAGACCGTTTTAGTGGAGGGAAATCTTATGTGCAACATAAGTGCTGTGTATATCTTTACAAATAAATGGACTTATTTGATACTTATATAACTTAGTTGAGAGCAGCAGGGTCGGACTGAGACGCAAGGGTCCGACCCGGGGCCCGAGACTAGATGATGGGATACTACTATCGGACAATACTGAGATACACATTTTAAGATACACAAAATATAAAAATTAATTATCAACGACGTAGTTAAGTAACATATGAGTGCTTGGCTACTTTGGCAATGATGTCGTATTGTTGGATTTTGTATAATGTATAACACAATTCAAACGTATTTCATATTTATTAAATATAAACTTTTTGGACAACTCAATCAATAATAAGTATAACAAATAAAATTTACATAGCTAGTCAGTCGACATTTTATAAAAAAGAAATATATTATTTTAAAGTCCTTAGTCCCCTAGATGGGGCAGAGGACGTCCACAGTGCTCTGCCATCGTCGTCTGTTTTGAGCCATGCTCTTTATCTCGGGCCAAGTTTTTACGAGTCCAAGTTTTTTGTCATTTCCGCCGCCACAGAGCCCCGCCAGGTTTGTCTGGGTCGCCCAAGCTTCCGCTTTCCCTGAGGAGTATTCCAGCGCTTGTCTGGGCATATGTACAGGTCCTCTTCGGAGAGTGTGTCCTATCCAGGTCCATTTGCGGTGCAGGATTTGATTTCCGACAGGTATTTCATGGCATCTGCTCAGGAGGTCTTCGTTTAAAATCCTGTCGGGCCAGAAAATTCCTTGAATCTGTCCGAGGCAACGGTTCGTAAAAAAGAAAGGATAAGCAGTTAATGACTCGATCACAAAAGTTGGTCTTTTCGTCATCCTTGATTAGATCCGATCCTATGTTTAATATTATATAATCAACGAATCCAACTGTCGAAAATCCAACGAAACCAAATCAAACATTATGCAACATGTAAGATTGTGTACGTGTTGATGAGCATGTTATCCTGTGAGTTTACATGCATATGGAATGCAAATTTGATAGTAGTCCAAACAACTTCTGGAAAAACACATGGTATCCTTTACTGTTTGGTCTAAGTCCTCCTCCTCTTCTACGGTGGCTGCAGCAAGCCAGGTCCGTGGGGGGCCTGGCTGGCAAATGCCACCTTGTCTATATGACCAGGACGCTGGACATCAGAATTCAAAACCTATTCTAACGCTTGAGTAGTTTCAGAGTAATTCGCTGTCAAAAACTGACATCCAATTTCTACGTATGTAGATTACAGAGGTTGTTTGAATGCGCTTTTCTCAAGAACTATTGGTTCAAATTGAGAAATTCTTTTAGTTTACAATAGCCCATCAAGGAAGGCTACGAGGGGGGAGAATCAAGAAAAAATGTTGCAAAAACACGGAAATATTTTATTTCAAATTTTTTACTAGAATAACTTTATAATATGTTATTTGAATGGAGATAATGATACTTTTTCGTTGTCAGATCCCGGGTATTGAACCGACTGAAGAGACGTACGTTATGGTGACGGGGTACGGTCCAGTGGGACACAGTGCCATACTCAACGTACCACCGCAAGTGAAGAATTTAGGTAAAAATTTCAAAGAACGTTATTAAATGATCAATTCGCCGTTTATTAAAAGATATCGATGTGGAGTCTTCTAAATGATATCTCAATAGATAACTTCACTAAGTTTACAAATTTTCTTAAAAATATATCGTACATGTACGACAGTGTTATGTAAACCTCAATTTATTATTTTTTGTTTTATTGGTGATATGTTAACCCTTGATTGTAATTTCATCTGATGATAAATGATGATACAGTGTATTATTTTTTTCGCTGGGACTTGCTTTTATGAAGAAACTCCGGCTCACGGGTCAGATGTGTGGGGCTCGGCGAGAGAAAGGGTTTCGCAATACCCACTAAAACCCAGCGGAACTCTCTTCGTTCATGAATGTGGCACCAGGGGTTTAACTTTCACAATCATATCTGGTATCCCGGATGAGTCCGATTCTCTCCTGGGTTCTTCTCAACTTTAGTTGAGGGTTGTGGGCCTCGAGGCAATGCCTCCTCACCCGGGCATCTTCTTCGGAGATCAATTTGATGCCTGGTATTTTGTTTTGCCCGCAATCATACGGGCTGGTTCCCGCTGGTTACGCTAGCGGGTACATCCAGGTCAATGAATTCAATGGTCAAGTCCTGGTATTGCCACTGATTGAGTCCGATTGTGGATTCACTTTGGCGGGGGGACGTGCGCAAGTAGGCGCTCCTTTGTACCCCGTGTGTGGGAAATGATGGAATCGCGTTAAGCTGGCTTAAAAAATCTTAACCCATAAAGGAGAAGAAATACTCTATATTATAAAAAAAAGACAAGCTCTTACGAAAATGTATTTGGATAAGAAAACTGTTGTGTAGTTTTATAAAATCTTTTTAAATTTGCACGATTTCGTTGTGCTTTTCGATAGAGGAAAACCTCGTGAGAAAACCCGCATATCTTGGTAGTCTGGGGTACAGTGGGACTTTAATCACAACAGGGATGCGATTCAAGAAAAAGAATAACACGAAATCGGGGGATACAGTATGGTGTTGTAGCTGCATCTCTATCACCTTCATCCGAAATTCAATTACACCATTATTTATTACGTTAATAAGGACTGTAACACATCACGTGTGGCGAAAGAGGAAGCCCCTGTTACGAGACGTATTCATGTACCACAAACGACCATGTCTATAAATAACAGAGCCACACCCCATTATTTCTACAGATAGAGTTTAAGATTATAAAGTTGTGTAATAGTGGCGTTGAAGCTTTATTAATAAAACATAATTATTCGTATCTCTTTCAAATATATTACTTGTTAAACTTTGCAGAGGGTAAAGATCTTAGATACGAGTACGCAAACAAGGCCGTCATCGTGTCTTGGAACGGAACTGGCCCCAGAGTGGTGAGGTTCACACAGAACATCACCGAGCCTGTGGAAAGCTGGGCCACCATCAATGTCACCGGCACCTCTATTGAAGTAATTGACGTTTATAAGTTTTGTAACAAAAGTGTTTCTATTTTATTGACGTGAAATCGAAAAAGGCCGGCTGCACGCACTGAAAAGAATTAATTTTGTCACGTCCCGCTGATAGAGTAGTACCTAGACACAGCCGAAGCCTTCTACCACTCCGGACTCTAGATAAATTGGAAAATGGCGGGAATCGAATCCAGGAATTTACAAACTAGTTAAATCTAATTTAATGATAGTTGAAAACGAAAGATGTATTTTAACATTTTATGTGTTTGAAGTGATCCCATAAGATATGGGAGGGTGAACCGCTTATTTATGTAACGTGTTACAGCGCAAATGTCTCTCGATTACCTTTACCTCCTCAACTCTTAGGATCCGATCCATCACAATATGGTTATTTTTTACATCTCACCTATTTTGTTCACGCATTCTCAATAACAAAAGAGGTAAAATGTAAAAATAAACTTTATTTCAACTATACAACATTCTTATTTCAATCGCGATTAAAACCTGCTCTTTTGTCCGAGCTGGTCTATGTGAACGGACCCTTACTCTCAAACAGTGCTCACAGCACTATCCGTACTTTGGACAGACGCTTCCCACTGAACACTAAGTAGAGGACTTAGTGTTCAGTGTGCGATAGACATATACCATTGACATTGAGCATATGACCTGAAACTCAACTAATTAATTCTAATAATAAATAAACTTTCCTTACATTATCATATTAATCTATGTAATAATAAATAAAAGTATTTAAACCTTAGCTTTTCTCAACTTCAATATTTAATAGTTATACTTTGATTAGTTTGCCTGGTATCACACTACCACAGATATGTGTTCCGGTATGATACTGTGTAAAATTGCGTCTTACGAGATTAGCGCACCGACATTTTAGATTCTATCGTGACCTACCATCAAGTGTGCAATGTTTCAGTAATAAAAAAATCTTGTGTGCAATTTACATGTGGTAGTAGAAGTGCAAGGCTTAAAATTTTTTGGCTTTAAAATAATGATAATTTATATATCTATATGTATAGAAACAGTCCTCGTAACCGACCCCTAAATTTACTTAGGCGACCGCTTAGCTATAAATGAAACACTCGCGTTAACTGGCCTTAAATGCACTTAGGGGGACCCCCTAATAGATATAGAAACAATCCCCTTAAATGACCTCTATAAAACAATTTAATCTTATTCATTTGTGTCTGTCTCTCTTTACTGTTGTTTTTTCGTTTCATCGACTTTCAAATCACAATGATGCAAAAGACGTTTTCACTTCAAACAGAAAAGTTATCAATTTTGTTGGGCGAGACGTACAGGTTTTTATTTTTATGTAGCTCACTGGTTTGAACCCGGGCCCTGTATTCGTGATGGTGACAGCTGCCGGCGGAGAGAGGCGCCGCTACCCGACTCCGCTTACAATCCCCGAGAGACCACCTGACCACTATTACTACTACTTGGGTATGTTGTCACTTATATTTGTCAACACAACTTTATGCTTCTGTCTTATAAACATTGAAAAAATGTATATCCTCTCCACATCGTTTTCTAAAATACATAAAACCATACAGATTGAAATAAAGCTTGTATAGCCGTCGTGTGAATAAGAAAAGGTAACCAGTCAGGCTAACATGAGATTGATATGTTAATCCCAATGCTGATTTTCTGGCCACCGTTTTATCTCGACCGATACACCGTTGACACTTAAAATGCTACTTAATTAGATTAATTCAGGGATTTAATCTCGGTCCGGTTTTTAATATGTCGGAGAATAAGAGAGAAAACAGAGAAGCACAAAGCACAGGGGCGTAGGGTTCTCCGCCGACATCGTTATTTATTGGATCCATTATTTCATTTCTTATTCTGTGGGCGTTCATGGGTAATGTTGGTGAAATCAAACACTTTATTAATTAACTCGAGTTACAATGTTCAATCACTTAATGTTCCCGATATCAATTTATACAAACTCATTAGCACGAATAGCTAGGAACGCGGCAGTTTCAATAGTCGACCACTCCGGCCGACCGCCGCTCGAGAACTGCCGAGAGACGGGCCGGACTGCCACTTATTGACTCTGCCCCCACGCCCACACAAAGATGGCGCAAGCGTTCCACACGGACCAGCGATCCACAGACTCTTGCACTCCGACAAATATATTTTTAATATAAAAATTTGCTTATTTCATAAAAATTACAATAATGACATCTCGTGGCTGAGGCCTTCTTTTAAGCTTAATAAATACTTGTATTAGAAGACCTCGCTCTTCCGTGTTATATTTATTTTTATTTTAGTTTACAAAAGAAAAACATGCATTTAAATAAGACAAAAAGAATGTTAATATATTAGTGTGTGTGTGTGTGTGTGTGTGTGTGTGTGTGTGTGTGTGTGTGTGTGTGTGTGTGTGTGTGTGTGCGCGCGCGCGCGTGTGTGTGTGTGTGTGTGTGTGTGTGTTGAAATGTGTGTCTGGACATTGATGTTAGTGATTTTATTTAAATATTACATTTTAGTAGTGATTCAATTTTGTAATCAATTCGGGGGTTCCTTCTCCGTCATATACTAGTTGACCCCACGTCTGCGTGGAATGGTATTTTGGTAGCATTTTGTTTTACAAATAAGAAACATAACCGAACTGCCCTTTGAGGGTGGAATTTCCTAAAATTTACTTTTGCTAAATTCCATTATGTCAAAAAAATAATTCTGACCAAGTTTTACGTAACGTAAATGATATAGTTTGTAAATGTGAAGTTAGAATTGTTTTTAAAGTTAAAATTCATTCTCTTATTAACACCCTGCAATCTCCCTTCAGCGCGGAATTTCGCAAAGCCCGTTCTTAGCTGACCTCTACTCGGCAAAAGGAATATTCCTACCAAATTCCAAGTCTCTACGCCTTATGTTTCCAGAGGTATCGTGATGAGTCAATAGATACCTGGATATCTCTTTTATATATATAGATAAACGTACAAAACGACGATGTGTACATTTTGTAAATAAATTGAAAATCAGTTTTAGTAGAATATTATTAAGGTAAGTAGCAGCCCATTAACGTCCCACTGCTGGGCACAGGCCTCCTCGCTCATATGAGAGAGGGTTTTTAGAGCATAGTACACAAGTGCACTCTCTATTCCTTCACTCTCATAGTCCGGTGTGACGGGAATCCGACACGACCGGAGAGACATCAGGCGCAGGACCGACGGCTTAACGTGCTCTCCGAGGCACGGGGGTGGATCACACCGCCAGCTTCCCAACTTCGGGCAAATATTGAGAAAATTTAGAAAACTCAATATTGATTTTTGAAATGGCCCGACCCGGGACTCGAACCCAGGACCTCATGTCTGTAGTCGTACATGCTAACCACTAGACCAATGAGGCAGTCAGAATATTATTATTACAAGCAAAAAGGCTCTAATTGATATGTATAATTGCAGGTATAGGTTTGGGGTGCGGCGCGTGCGCTTTGTGTGCGTTGGCGGCGGGACTGCTGTGTGCGTGGCGACGCTCGAAGGCTAAACGCACACCGCAAAGGTACGTACATTTGCAAGTGTTTGTCTGTCCGCCTGTTACAGTTCGAAATGATCTTTAAAATGAGCAAAAAAAAGATCGTTTAAAAATAGTCTATTTCGATGGTTGTGTGAAACTATATTGCATTTTATGGTCCAAATTCTTTCGTGATTATTTATCTATATATATAGAAACTAATTGCTGTCCGTTAGCTTCGCGAAAATTCTAGAACGGCTGGACTGATTTGGATAATTTTGGTTATTTGTGAAAATCTAGGTAAGGTTTAAAATGTAAGTAAATATGAAAGTCGTTCAAAAATGAAATTTAAAAGTAATTTTTTCTTAATTTTTTTGGTTGTGAATATCAAACGTTTGGTGTTCGTGCCGTCGTACAAAATACACATTAAATTTTAAAGAATACTCTTGGTTTTTTGTCATTTGTTTTTGACATTTGAATTTCTGATAGCAATTATAATATTTGACGGACTTTGACGGGAATCTGGACGAATTCTTTCTGTTCCGGTTAAATTTTGACCTCATTTTTTGATAAAGTTGAAACATTCTTCAATTATCATTCAGCTTTTTTTATTTACTGATTCTGAGACGGTACGAAGTTTGGCCGGGTAGCTGTAATATTTATAACATAGACAGCCTCTATATATCTCTGAAATTTATTATTACAATCGATTACAGGTCACGCAGAACCCCTACAACAACAGCCGGCGGGCATGAAGAAGAGGGCTCTGAAATGAGGGTAGGTAAAATAAATGTAATTTATGTATGAATTTGACTCGGTACCATTTCTTTTAAACTAAATATTTGATTTAGTTGTTCTACGCAGCTAGAATCTAAATATGTCGTGCGCTTAATATAATGGATGTCTTCCAATTGGTTATGTACATAAGCCTGCCCGTTTGAAAGTCAAAATCCAGGTCTTAATTATTATTAGGTAACATTTAAATTTACTTTTAAATTATGTACTTGTAATATATAACTGGTTGAGCTTCTCCCAACCATCGCATGTGTCCTCTTAGTCACCCAATTGGTAGATTTAGCTTAAAATAAATCTACAGCTTAGTTTTATATTGTTAGATTAGAGGTTTGAAGAATTTTATTTCTCAAATAGTTATAACATATTCACGAACGAGAAACAATATATAAAATACAAAATTGGTTAGCTTAGCAATTATATAGAATCTCAAATGTACTCTCACAACTTAATTATAAAACCAGTTGAAAAATCAGAAAGGATGATTCAAATAATTGCTCTTTAGAAATGCGGTGATCTCAGAGAAACTTGCGATCGCAATGTTGCTTCAAAAGCCATTGCACTGCCGTCGACTAATTTGTCCAATGACACACGTCAACTACAGATTAGCTATAGGTCAATATCTATATATATATATATATATATATATATATATATAATATAAATGAATCAATAATATGTCTACCATAATCAATTGCGCCCATATGGGCCTTATTCCAAAGCTCAAGAGTCACTCAGCGTGCGATGGAGAGGGCTATGCTTGGAGTTTCTCTACGCGATCAAATCAGGAATGAGGAGATGCGTAGCAGAACCAAAGTCACTGACATAGCCCTGCGAATCGCGAACCTGAAATGGCAATGGGCAGGGCACATAGTCCGACCAACTGATGGACGTTGGGGCCCGAAGGTGCTTAAATGGTGACCCCGCACCGGACGACACTGTGTAGGGAGACCCCCCCACTAAGGTGGACCAAATATTATAAGTAGATACATAGTATAATATGTATTCGGAACATAAAAAAGGTAATAAATCTTTATCTGTTTCTTGAACAAGTCCAGTGATTTAGTTTCTATTATTGTCAGAGGTAACTCGTTCCATAATGTCATGGGCTGAATCGCAAAAGAATCAGCAAAAAATCCGGTTTTATGACGTATGACGTTAGGTTTTAGGTCTCGTAAACACCTTCCATCGTAATTGTTAAGATTAATTTTGCTTTTGCCATGGCATCTTCTGCGCATAAGCTTTCAGTTTTACTGCAGTTTTCCAGGCCATCAAACACTAGTAAATTTTCCGTCGTAAATGCCCACTCGTCGTAATTCTCACGAGCTTTTAATTTAGGCACGTTGGCAAAGAAGGAATTCGACATCATGATTAACTTTAATAAGTAATAATAAAATAGTCTTTTAATCACTCTCGAGATTTCATTTTCTGTGAATCAAAACTTATTTATCAACGCTTATTACTTTTAAATATTACTGGGGGCGAACTGGGCCCCTAACCCGAGAATAAACCACGGTTTTGGATAGAATATATAGTTTAGTTTATTCAAGAAGGAAGTGAATGTGCACAAAGCGATTAATGATGATATGACATAGATTAATAATCTTAACAATAATCATGGCTCCCACATGTTTATGAAGGTGTATAAAATTACGATGCGATATATGGATAGAGGTTTGTGTCAGCGGCAGTGGGTAGTGTAATAAAGTATCAGATGTTGTGACAGATGGCGCGCGTGCCCAATGGCGGCGCCGGCGAGCCGCTGCTCAATGGACACGTGCACATCACCGAGAACCCCGCCGTGAGTATTGACACATACACGCACACACATACATAAATACATGAACACTCACACGCATCCATGCAAAGCACACACAACTTAAATTCCCTTTTCGCTTTAATTTTTATTCCCTCTTGTATTGTTTCTTTGGTAATCTATTGCCAAAGTCAAGCCTAGACTTTAGATTTGTGTACAAACTGAGAAGCTACTTTAGGTTTCCATGGTATTTATAAGTGTGATTATAGTGCCTTTAAGTAACATGCCCGATTTCACCAATATTCCCTAAATCATCAAATACTTAGAGGACCCCTTAGCTATAGAAACAATCCCATTAACTGGCTCCTAAATGTACTTAGGGGACACATAAAGTTTAGTGTAAGTTTGTGAAATAGGGCATTAGTCTAACTAAAACACACACACTCTTATTGCATTGCTTTTTATAAGAATAATATTCTTATTAAAAAACAACAGTTAGCTCAATTGTTAATACACAAATAGCTTATGAATGTGTGAATAAAAATAATTCATAAAATTAAATTATAATAATAAATCAAATTGTAATTAACTTAAATTTAAAATGCCTGTATAGGCACTAGTGAAAATACTGTCTCGAACAAAAACAGAATCATCAATAATTGTGTTTTTCAGTCATAAATATGAGAAGCAAGAAAATTATACTTGCCAATTATAATTTCTCATATCCTTTTATACATTCTTTGACAATAAAACTTGAATAAAGTAAGATCATAAATAACTGCCGTGCCATAATTACGTGTAGTTTACTAATCTGATGGTTGAATTTATGTACGTACGTTTCATCGACAGTCTAAAACGCCGAACGGAAAAGTGAAGAAAGGCCGCCGTTACGAAACACCCAACTTCGAGGCGTTCGACTTGTCACGACAAGACCACGACACGACAGTCGAGACCGTGCTCGACGATAGGACCTTCGCTCTCCTCGACACCTCCAGGAAACTAGAGTTCGACACCTCTAGATCCTCTAAGGACCTCAGTGCGAACAACTCCTTCAACAAGCTGCCCGACGACAACATGAACTCTGAGTTGACGCGAAGTACCGAGTTTCAGTTAGACAACAGCAAAATTTACCCCTCGCTTCAGCCTAACGGTTGAAATACGGTGTCGCCAGCGTTTCATAGAACTACAAGGGGATCAGGTGGCCCCCAAACGGGTTGCGGATTCGATGCCGTTCTCGGACATAGTTAAGCAGAATAGAATGAGATTTTGTATAGAACTTCAAGTTTTTTTCTAGTTGAGTCGAGGCGCGGATAGCTTCGCGTGTATTTGTTCCTAGTAGACTTTATTTCCGACGACGTAAGGCTGATTTTTCTTTAAACGGGTACGGGTACTTCGCGTCGAAATAATTCCGCGTCAAGTTATTCTCGCCTGAACTCTAACGCGATAGGAATAGAGTCCATTTTTCATCATCCATTCGCACGGAGATGTATATAGACCATTTTTTTACTGCCTTTTAAGGCGTGTATCTAGCGTATATATATAGCGTTGATCGGCCTGAGATTATAAGCATCGAGACAATAAGGTTAAAAGTGGCGCGAAATAACAAATGGCGCGAAAAATATAACCTCAAAAGTAATTAGGTATTTTATTATGTCGCGAGGTTACGACTTGCGTGTATTATATTAATTATAGGTCGATTAATAGTGCCTGCGTAAAGTACACAAGTAAACACCTGATACAAACTATAATAGTTCACCGTTAGTGCAACATGAGCGTACAAAATATAGACCAAAATGATATCCAAACAGCCCTTATATTACCTGAGTACATATGTAAATAACGTGAATGTATTTATTGATGTTGAGAAGAAAAAAATGTATTTATTTCTGATTTTTTGTTTCATAGACAGTTCTTAGACAAGCCTTAGAAGCTATCAGTTACCTTCATAATTACATTCCACTTACAAATATATATCACACGCAGTAATACTTTTTTTCGTTTAACAAAACGCACATTTTTTTTCATATATATATACATAATATATAGACATGTTAAAGTTTATTAGCGATTTTCAACTCCACACGTGTTTTATCACAAAGACACTTAAATAAAAATCGCAAATTTTTTTTAGATAGATTAAAGAAGAAATAGATATAATATTTGCATACAAAAATTATATAATATTAAAAGTATAAAAATATTACAACGAACTACGGATACTATTATACTTGAAATAGTTTTATATGAATAGAGCGTTAGCGTAAAAAAAAAAGAAAATGTTACAAAAAGTTATATATTAAAGTACCTCTCCGTTGACAATGGACTTGGGTTTCATTATGAAGTATCGGCGCGAGTCCGTTGTATATAATTCCATATCACAATTAGAATCTACCTCATTTTATTCGTTGTAAGGTTCTTTTAGATGTTACGATTTTAATGTTGAAACGATTAAGTTTTTTTTTCTCTAGGACCCCATACACTCACAGTCCGCAGGCGGATTTCCGTCTTTTAATGGCAATAGATCCCACATTTATAGTTTTGTAGTGACTTTTTAAAATAGAGTAATTGCCTGCTGGCGTACTCTTAAAATCCATTCTGTAAAATGAGCGATCCTATTTTAACGTTTAGTACTCTGGAAAACAAAATAATTTAAAGTGGGCTAGGTCGACATTATTGTAAATGAAATCAAACCTTATTATTAGTTGATTATAAGGTTCAATTTCATTTACAAGGATTTCTATGAAATTGTTAACCTTGCTATCTTTAGTTCAACTACTAAAACCCTTGGGTAGTAACTTTGATACGATCCGGTCTATCGGATCAAGCGGTAGACTGTGGCCTACCTGTGAATACATTATAGACGGTAAACCGCCTCATACCATAGACTGAAGGCGGACTGTTAGTGAGTGGGCTCCTTAATGCCCATCGACGTTTTTTTTGTCTGCAAAAGCAGCCTTCTCGCAGCGGTTTTTTTTTATTTATTCTAGCTGTGTAGGTTTAATTTTCCACGTCCTTTTGAAGGTTTTATTATTATTAATAAACTGTTTTATTGATGTCTGATTTTTTTTTTGTTTTTTTACAACAACTTCTTTAGTGCTTTTCACTCGCGTACTTTTGTTTTTATGTTGTATCATAAAAAAATCGTTTGCAATATTCCTTTATGTAAGGGAGTCGGTTTGATATCTGGGTTTATTTATGTGTGATTATTTGTTTAATAAATAGTTCAGCTGCAGATTTTGTGGTCTTGTATATGAATACGCACTTAATATACGATATTGATGTAATTTCATATAAATAAAAGTAATAGGTATAGCCCAGTGATAATCTGTGTAAATTACTACCAGGATATTAAATATCTTTTAGAGAGGGTTTCCATTTAAAAGCAATTTTGTTTTCCATTTCATCAAGGGAAGTAGAAAATGCAGCATTTAATATACTTTTTTTTAATATCAAACAATTAAATTGGTTTAAAAAAATTGACCTTTGATTTTGCAATATTTTATTGATTTATCCAGTGTTAATGAACTACTTAATTACTTCTCACAATGTGACAGATAGCTAGGAATAAAAAATAACTGTTAACGAGTGTTTTCGATCAAATTTCGCACGTTTAATTGTCATGAACTAAACTTAATGTAAAAGGAATTTAAGTCAATCTATTTTACTATAAATCCATTCTATTATTACTTGAATGCGTGAAATTACAAATCTCTTAAGATGGGGAATATTGCAACCTATTTTTTTTCACGTGACTAACGATTTTTTTAATTAAGTTTAAATGTGTATCTAATAATAAATTCATTATCCGAAGCACCTAGGTACAATTTATAGAATAAAACTCGATATATATTAATAAAGCTAAGTGTTTTAAAAAGATCATTTTTTTCATCGTTTATGAACATAAGAATTTTTAAGCGAATTCATTAAAACATAATTTTAAGTTTAGAAATGTCAATGATATATTGTATTTTATGATAATACCGACTATTAATTTTAATAAATTTTAGCAAAAAGGTACTAACCCACATTCTATATTTTGTAGCGATTTTTTTTGTATTTTTTACTATATTTGAACAGATTACAATAATAATTTTATAATACAAGTATAATAAGTTTAATCGCAGTAAATAGTTTTATATTTTATTAATTTAAAAGGAGACTGTTCATTCTGGGTGTGGTTTTATTATAATCAATGGAAGTATTAAAAAAACATGGCATTTTTTTTAAATAAAGTACTGTTTAGATAACTATATAGATCAATAAAAAAATTACAATTTTACACGAATACGTAACGATTAAGTGCAAGATATAAGCATTTTTGTCATATACTTAGATCACATCCCAACTTATTAAAAAATGATGATAAAGCATCAAAGATGTTGTCATTTACTTTCATTTTTTTTGTACTTTCTCAGTGGAATCAAATATCTAAAATACGTGATAGACTCGATAGGTCGCTGACTATGGGTCTTATTCGAAAGCTCAGAGTCACTCAGCGTGCGATGGAGAGGGCTATGCTCGGAGTTTCTCTACGCGATCAAATCAGAAATGAGGAGATCCGTAGCAGAACCAAAGTCACCGACATAGCCCTACGAATCGCGAACCTGAAGTGGCAATGGGCGGGGCACATAGTCCGACGAACCGATGGACGTTGGGGTCGGAAGGTGCTGGAATGGCGACCCCGCGCTGGACGACGCAATGTAGGAAGACCCCCCACAAGGTGGACCGACGATATAAGAAGGATCGCCGGTAGCCGCTGGAGCCAGGCGGCACAAGATCGGGCCTTGTGGGCATTATTTCGTGAGACCTATGTCCAGCAGTGGACGTCCATCGGTTGAAGCGACGACGACGACGTGATAGACTTGTTACCAACGAACAAAGGCAAATGTTCAAAAAGGTCTTAGCAAGCTGATTTGAATGAAGGGTACATTAATTCTTGATTTCTGTAAGATAGATTATTACATAACGGGTCTAACAGAAATTTAAAATCCGCGCGTTCAAAAGGGTCTTAGTAAACGGTTTTGAATCAAGGAAACATAAATTTTTGATTTCTGTATGTAAACTAATTTATTATCACTTCTGTTTGACTCTAATATTAATTTTCACTTTTTGGATAAAAAATTTGATTACAATAAATTTGATAGGAATTTAGTTGATATGACCAATAAAAATACGTTTGTCTTCTTTCCTATGTGTATTCTAATCATATGTGTATCGACAGTCTCCTTTTACGTTGGTACGTTTTTT
Source organism: Elymnias hypermnestra (assembly GCA_015832385.1). Classification (NCBI taxonomy): domain Eukaryota; kingdom Metazoa; phylum Arthropoda; class Insecta; order Lepidoptera; family Nymphalidae; genus Elymnias; species Elymnias hypermnestra. The sequence continues at coordinate 136,529 of JACTOM010000185.1, read as the reverse complement.
TTAATCAAAGTCCGATTTGATTACTATTAAAAAAATGTGTCTTTTAAAAACACCAATAGCGTTTGTAAATATATTAATTAATAACGAAATGTAAACTCAGTTTAAATTTTTAATTAAAGGAAAAAAAAACGAATCGCCGACTATGTACCTGAATCTTCAATTACACTAAGTTAAATTAGGAGTCTTAGGACTAGTGTTAGTAATTAAAAATAAAAAAACTAGAATTTTATCTTTGACGCTAGGTTTTTTATCACAGGGTCTTAAGCTTCGATTTTAACATCTAGGGCACGTTGAGTCGAGTTATGATTGCTTTATTATTGTATTTATTGCAATTTATGCTTTCGCGTTTTATAGAATTTCGCTGTTGTCTTTTTGATAACGAGGGGCATAGACACGGGAAGTGAGCAAGTCAGTTTTTACAGGCGATAAAGTTAGTAAGGTTACTGGTACATATTTGAATCATAATTTTAACAGATAAAACAAATAATTCGCCAAAAAATATTTATAGTCGATGCGTTTAAAACACGCGACTAAAGTAAAACATTTATATTTTATATATCGCCTCGCCCGATCACTTTATTCGTAACGCTTTTGTCACGCATTCATTACTTTACCACCCAATTCCAGCGTGCCCAAATAAGTGTGGTTTCCTTCAATAAGAATTAAATTACATTAAACTAATATTAAAAATATACTCCCTAGAGCCCAGGCCCAAATTTGGGTTATAAATTTGGGCAGAGAAGTTTTACTTAAAAAGGTTTTTCATTATTTTATGATATAAATATAATCAATATTTATATTTGGTTATGCAATAACCTTAATCTAAATCTTAACGGTGTATAACGATTATAGATATTTTTCTAGCGAATTACCTTTTTAATTATTATTCAAAAGTCAATTTAAATAATTTAAATTTAAAAAGTGAAAGATGATGTTGTGTCTCGCTCCTCGTTATATTCATATTTATATATAATCTCGTCTTTTTATTCATTCACAGATAAAAATATCATTAATATACAATTTTCAGTATTGCCATATTGAAAATTAAACAAGATTGCGACAGACTGCAATAATTAATTGTAAAATTATCTCTATGAAAATTTATTTAATATAAACTGTTAATCATATATTAAAAAAAACACCGAGATCCATTTATAATTTTATTATACATTTTTTAAAAGTAATGTACATAGAAACCGCATTACAAATGTTTTAAAATTAATAGTTATTTTACAAGTTTAATATGAAATTCGATTGCAAAAGTTCACTCTAGGTTGTGTTTTTTTTTATTTGCAACATTACTTGTATGTGTTTACCGCATTGTAAAATAACTGTCTAGAATATTGCATATAAGTAATGTTTATAATAGTCAATAGAAAAATGTTTAGACACATTAATGCGAATTTTTAATACGTTGAATTTTTCAGGACTTCACACGTTGAATTATTAACTATTCAAAAATACACATGTGTACGTTCGTAATTTGTTATACTTCTTTGGTGTAAAAAATGTTCACACACAGAGATATATANTATATGTATATATCCGTTCGCTTCATTAGATCACACTTTCCAAAACGCTCTCGTCACTCACTAAATGGCTTACTCTCCAAGTCAAATTTGCGTAAAGTATTTCATTTTTATTCAACATAATTTCAATTTTAAATAATTTAAGTTATGTTGTAATAGTTATAGTAATCTAGCTTTCCCTCTCTTGTGTCTCCCGCCCCCCTCTCTCCAGCGATAGTAATCTCCTATTTCTCTCTTATGCCTTCTGCAGAATGACAGCCTCGCAGAGGGAGACCAATTATTTCTTTACTTAAACCAGACTTTTTCTTTTCAAATTACCGAAGAAGTGTAACTTTTACTTACAATATATGATAGTGATATTGATTTTTTTATATGTTGTATAAACATCACCACGCATTTAATGACTATTATAAACATTGAACACCGTTAATAATGTTTTGCATCATCACATACCTGAATCATGTACAACTCGTTGATATTATATTTAAAAAAATGTAAATTAGTAAAGACGGCACAGCATAACAAATTATCTTTATAAATAAGTGGAAATTTGTAAGCTTAGTTTTCATTAATGTATATGAAAATAATCAGCTGTACATTGTCTATCCTTATTATGTTTAAATATTAAAAAGTATAAACATCATCACAATAGATAAGTTATCAATAGAATTACATCACTAATGACATTTCGAAACGTGACATCACAATAAGCTTATTTTTGTTATTTTATGAAAAAACATATTTGATTTCGATTTTAAAGCTTGGTAACTGTTTGCTGTCAGCTGCTGATTGTTTTAAGCCTGAAGAAGTTTTTTTTTATTCAGTACATCTTGTCTTATCTATTACAATTTAATAAAGTAAAAACTAACGCATAACTGTTATACGACGATGAAATACGACAATTTATGGTACTAAATAAAATCTGTTGTAAAATATTAATGTTGAAAAGGTACTATATAAGGGTATATAACTACTACCCTTTCGATTTAAAGAGTTGCTTCTTACTATTCAAAACAGAGTATACCAACAAAATCTTATAAAAAATTGGCGCGGGGGGGGGGGGAGTTGATTGAATTTCCTTTCGCTGTATATAATTTATTTGGATTAAAAATTAATGAAATAACAATCTCAAAAACATATTTACTCTCTATCTTTTGTCTCTCTCTGTATCTTCTTTAACTTTTTTTAATCTGTATATCAGAAAGAGGTATGGGGACGAACGATAAAGATTAACCATATATCATCATTACAATATCATTTTTGTTTACTATATTTTAATTCCAATTAGAGCAATTCGTTCACTCCCACGCTTTTCTATCGTCTAGGTAATCTTGCAACTCATAATACGATTTTTCTATCAACCTTCTTTTAATAAAGACTTTGAATTTATTAATTGACATCTTTAAAACGTCTTGTGGGTGTTTATTATAGAAACGTATACAGTTACCCTTGAATGAGTTGTTAATCTTATGCGGCCTACTAGAATTTATTACAAGTTTGTTTTTGTTTCGTAAGTTATATGATGTACATTCACTCTTTTTATTAAAAGAGTCAATGTTTTTATGTACGTACGACAAGTTTTCTAATTTATATACGCAGTGAACTGTCATATTATGTTACTTATATACTTTTATATAGTCATAGCATACTATGACTTGTTATTTCTATATATTAGAAAAAGATAAATAGGTGAAAGTGTAACAGAGTAGAAGTGCCGATTGAACACTTTTACCGAAAGTGAGTTCAGATTACAAATTCGGCTTTACAATCGGCGGCTGGCATTACATTAGTCAACAGCACCTCTTAAATACGCAGTAGCCTTTACAAAGCATTCTTATAATATGAGTTTATCATATGGTAAAGAAAAATTCTTATAAAAATACAATAATTAAGAAATAGATTAGTATTTAATCAAAATAAGGATATATTATAGAATAAGCAGTTACTAAGTTACGAATACGATATTAATTTTAAATGTACAGGTTTCTCTCATCAAATGGCTTGTCCGTCCTTGGAGTGAATTGCGAACAAAAGCCTGATATACGTGCCTCTGAGAATTATTTCAAATCTCATTTTGCAATACTTTATTAATTGTTAACGACTCAAGAGGGAAGACAAGTTGTTTCTTTTTGTAAGATAGACTAAACCAGGATGCTAGATGGCGCTGTTCAATAACATTATTAATATAACTTTAATTTTTTAACGTTTAACACATTTACAAGTGAAATATAAAAAAAATATCACTAGACTACAGTCGGTTGCTAAGCAAATCTGAAAAAGTAACATAAGAAAAATGAGAACAAATTTGATTATCATAAATATTTGATTTCACTGTGTTCAGTTTGTTTTATGACCATTAGTAATTTACAGACAAAACTATATCCCTATAAAGGAGTTCTAAAACTGAAATGATTTTTTACTCTCTCTTAATTAATGACAAACATGACCTTATATGACCTTGAGGGGGTCTTTACTTGTTTGGATAGTTATACTTATATAGTCAAGCTCCTGTAAAGTGGCTGGGTATCAAAAGTAACATCTTTCTTTAATGTTTGAGGTACATAATTGTATTTCGGACTATTTGTTGTATTGTTGCATACAAAAATGACAGGTTCGCTTGAAACTTTTTCTTTTGTGGTAAGACTAGTGAAGAAAATTTTGGTTAGCTCTTTATATAAAAAGTAGAATTGCTTCGTATATGTATTTTTTGAAGGTTTCAAAATCATACATAACCCTCGTGTGTTTAACGAACCGATTTAAATATTTTTTTTACATATATAACTTGTTACAGCGCCATCTGCTTTCCTTGATGGAAAATATTATGTTAAATCAGGTTTCATTCCATTTAAAGTTTTAATCAATAGTAATTTTTGTTATCCAGACATTCCACAATGGACTGCAATAGTTTTCGATACAATAGTTCTATTTGTTTATATAATGTGGCGTAAGCGACATTGGTAGTACAGATAATAAACTTTCAATAATAAATTTTAAATAGAGCCTTAATATAAAGCCTTTAAACAATATTTTAATCCATGTTTAGTATGTACAGAACAATTTGACATGTTTACGTATCACATAAAGAATATATTTTCAATAAAACTATTTAATTATTGTAATTGCTCTTGTCTTTTTTTTATAAATGACGATATTTTAAATCTACTAGATTTTTGTATATAACCTGTTAAAAGGTTTTGAGTTCTGACACATTTATTACTACTAGGTACTAGGGCTTTTCTTATGGGAGTACAGACTAAAAAATAAATGAAAAAAGTCTTAAGCGAAATATCATCATCATCATCACCTCAACCGATGGACGTCCACTGCTGGACATAGGTCTCCTCCAAGGATTTCCACATTTATAACGAAACTTTTTACTTTTGTTTTCAAATATGTTTTTAAACAATAAATACATAATTTACGTTGATTTTTCCCTCGAAACACAGTAGCAAGGAGAGGGGAGAGATACTACTTTCGAGAATCTGAAAAAGAGTAGAAAAAAAGTAACAAAAAAGGTCATTATCTACTAGTATCTATGTACACCTACCAGTGTCGCTTTGTCGATCTCCAGTTTTATTTCTTTCATCACATTAAATATGTTAATAGTTTAGTATCTGCAAAGTTTATATAAATATTTGTTCTAACATCTCACAAGTTGTTTTATAATGAATCACAATATATGTAAATTACGATATTTAATTTTTATATGAATGATGGTGTTGTTAAGTACTTATTAAAACGCGTCCAGTAAGGTTTATGTTGTATTGACAGGATTCAGGGCTTTTTTTATATATATTTATATTAAATGTTTCGTCCCTTTCTTTCTTGAGTATACTGAAATTTTGTTTGTGTTTTCAGTTGCTTGAATATTTTATGATTTGTTCATTATTGTTTGGTACGCGAAGAGTTTGTAGTTGATGGTGATTAGTGAATTAATTGTGGGCTAAATCAAAATGTTACTTAACGCTAAATGCATTTAAGAAATATCTCAAAAACAAATCTTACTTATATTAGCTATAGCATCTGATTGTTAGATACATCATGGAATACGAGAGAAGAGAAATAGTCAGATAGTTTGTTTTTGTTGATATATACTGGCATACTCAAACATTTAAAAGTTTTACCTTCATTTAGTTAGCTCGGAGTATCAAAAAATTAAGAGTGTTCCGAACGGGGGTACCAAATGACCCCAGTTCCTATGTAATTCTGAAACAGGGTCATCGTAAGCTCAGGTACCGGTAGGCATACCGCACCGGCCGTACAAATCGGCGAAAACGAAAACAGTGTCGTACATTTGTCTCGCTCTTTCTTACAACGGTATTGCCTTTGTTCGAGTGAGAGAAACATCATGTCACTAGCAGACTAAAACAAAACGTGCAATAGGCACTAATAGATGGTTTGTTTACTTATTATAAATTGTACAATTTTGAATGAAGCTAGTATTATTTTACGTTTTGTGGACGATATTTATCTAGTACTGAGTGACAAGCAACTAATCACAAATCACCATCAACATTGACGTAAAATTAAGAAGTTGTTGTGTAATTATTATATTTATGTAATATATTAACATTATATTCAGTGGAAAGACCGGCGAAGGGCCCCGCTGAAGGCAAAAAAATGGAATATTTCGATCTTATTACATTGACAATAGGTTTTGAGTGTTCTTACCTATAATGGTTTGGAGTGATTTATAAGCGCTTTAGAGCTTCAAGCATCTAGTTAAACTTACCCCAGATTTACCCTCAGAACTTGTAGGTTCCCTAACATTTTGGCAAGAAATTAGGTATACATCTATTTTAGAAAAGAAATACAGTCTGTCTGTCCGGTATTTAACATGTGACTCTTATAAAGACAAAGTCTAATCATTTACATCTGTAGTAGATTATAATTATTTTGCCTTTGATTTGATTGATGAAACGACAAGAAGTTAAAATTTAAACAATAATTTAAAGTATATTCACAGAATGATTTACTTTTGAACAATATAATCTGTAGGTAAATATAAATGTCTGATGTTGTATAACTAATGAAAAAAAGTTCAATAATAAGAAATCGAAATGTTCCAGTTTTTTGTATGCTTAATATAAGATTTTTGTGAAAAACGAATTTTGGGGACATGAGGATTAGAAATATTGTATCTCAAAAGATTCTTTTTTAAATGAAATTAGTAGACCATAACTACCATTAGATATGTTATTGGTATTTTTGAAAAATATATTAACATCCATTAAGTAAATCTATGAAGTTATAAAATTGAATCGTTTTGGTCACTGTATTGGTAACTTGTTATTGAATGAAAAGTTATATATTATACATCACGCCTCATTCCCATAGGGGTAGGTAGAGACAACATCCTTCCATTTGCCACGATCCTTGCATANAGGGGGGAGGCAGAGACAACATCCTTCCACTTGCCACGATCCTTGCATATCTCCTTCGCTTCTTTCATTCTTATTAAACCTTTCATACAAGTTCGTCGGTTTAGAGTACTCTTAATTAGATATTATACCATATTACAACGTTGAAATGGGCGTACATAAAAAAGTAAATAGTTAATTTTGTTGTTAATTTTATCTCAGTGTTACCATTCAAATAAATCACAGTTACTTATTGAAAGTTCTTTAAAAAAGTTTTTCTTACATTACACATCAATTACCTTTGTCATTAATATGTATCGAATACCAGTGTTATTTTGCATAAACTGGACTACAAAAGTGCTACTATTACTATCTCGATTACAAAATATTATTTTGACAAAATTGCGTTACATTTAGACACTATTTGTGTAAATCAATAAACTCAATCTGGCATGCTTTGAACTCATTTAGTAACAAATAAAATTTGCCCTATTTTGTGATTATAATGGAATAATTTGAAAAATATTTATTTTATTTAATTTATTACACGTTTTACCAGCTTAAATATGAACATGTTACTTCGACTAAATTACGTTTTATTAAGACACAAATTGGAAAACAAATACAATCTGGCTTGTTTAGTGTTCATAATGCAATTTATTTCATGTTTATTCATATTGTTACCATGTCTAATATGAACATGTTACTTTGTCAAAATTGCGATATATTAAGGCCCTAATTGAGTAATATGGCAGTAAACTTTGAACTAATTGAATAATAAATACAATTTGCCACATTATGTGATTATAATGCAATAACTGGATAAATATAGATATATTATCCAATTATTATTCTATATAAATATAAAATTCATATATAATGATGTTACTTTGACAAATCTGAGTTATATTGAGTTTAGCAACTCAGTAATGAAATACTACTCAATACCATTTGGCTTTCTCTGAGGTTATAATGGAATAATTGGAAAAATATTTATACCTATTTAATTTATTTCATGTTTATTAATGTTACCAGCTCAAATACGAACATGTTACTTTAATTAATTTGCGTTATAACAAAGCAAAGAGAGTTACAAATATTATGAGTATTATAAATATGAATGTATTGTAATTCAATAATTAATTTAATTTATATGAATTCAATTCATATTTATCATACAGTAATCAAGTAAAATACAAAGGTTTTACTGCGTCATTTTTATCACAGTGTTGCTATGTCAAATATGAAAAGGTTAGTTTGTTAAAATAGCATTTTTAAATTTAGGTAACGAATTAAATTTTGTTCGCTTTATGGATATATTATAATGGAATTATTAGGGGAAACATTTCAACCGACTTAATTTATAAAAATTTTCATGTTCCCAAAAATCATTGATTAGTTGTAATGTATAATTGAATCTACCTCAACCAAATTACCCATTAACGTTGTTTGTAAGTGTTCTCTTGAGTCTTATTATTATTACTAATTAATAACTGAATAGTAGTGTTTTTGATAATAAAATTATTATTAGTTCCAACTTGACATTTTGATATGGTAATTATTGTTACCAATCGTATTGAATGCAGCTGACGGGATGTTACAGTGGTGTTGTCAAGATTGAAAATGATATTAAATTTGAGGATAAATGCTATCGTGTGTTTTATTCAGTTCCTGCTGCTAATACACCTAGATCCTCACCATTTCCTATAACTTGCTAAAATATAGGTTTATTGCATTCTCACGTAAACGATTTATTTACGAAATTAGCTGAACCCGCGACTTCGCCTGGGTGGAATGTTTTTTTTTTGTTGTGAATTGTTTTACAAATAAGAAACACCCGAATTGCACTTTGAGGGTGGAGTTTCCTAAAATTTACTTTTGATAGTTTTCATTATGGAAAAAAAATTCTGACCAAATTTTACATACCTTGAAGGATATAGTTTGTAAATGAGATTTTTTTATATTTTGAGATGAGAGCGTTTAGAAGCATGAGTGGATTAAAACTGAGTGACAGAGTAAGAAATAGTGTGACAAGAGAACGTTGTGGTAAAAAAGAAGACGTAGTGACTAAAATTGAGAAAGGTATGCTTAGATGGTTTGGGCATGTAGAGAGAATGAATGAAAGGGGTCTGACAAAAAGGATTTATGAGTCAAGAGTGAATGCGAAAGTTAGAAGGGGAAGACCAAGGCGAACGTTCCTGGACCAAATCCAGGACATTCTAAATAACGGCCAGGTCAAGAGTACTCTAAACCGATGAACTTGTATGAAACGTTTAATGAGAATGAAAGAAGTGAAGGAGGTATGCAAGGATCGTTTCAAGTGGAAGGATGTTGTCTCTGCCTACCCCGAAGGGAATGAGGCGTGATGCTATGTATGTATGTATTTTTTTTTAATGTACAAATTTGAATTTTTTGATTATCACCCTCGCAACCCCCTTGCGGGTGGAATTTCGCAAAATCAGTTCTTAGCTGACCTCTACTCAGCAAAAGGTATGTTCCAACCAAATATCAGGTCTAATAGATAACGCAGTAGTTTAAAAAACAACCTTCCAAACCCTTACGTTTCATATAACGTTGCTATGATATTTACAAATGTTTAATATAAACAGTAAAACCCGAATTCTGTATAAACTAATAAGTAATTCAACGAATATAACGACATATCGCTTGAAACAACGAAACATTGTCGAGATTAATCGGCTATGACGATCAATGGCTTACTTGTCACAGGAAAAGGAAGTCTAGTCTATGTATTGTACTGTTGTAGGTATTTTTTATATATTTAATTATTTAATTGGAAAGCAAGTTTTTAAGCATACCCTATAAACCCACACTGCAAATATACTTAAGACTTTCAATATTTTGTTTACAACTAACATAACGTCCGAATTAAACGGTCCTTTCAAGGTCGTTATATCCGGATTGTAGTATATGTAAACCGAAATGAAACGAGGCATAAATTGGTTAATATTTATTCATTGTTTCCGCAACTGAACGAGAAGGCTCTGTCTGCAGAGTCGGGATACCGCGCTCTCCTCCTTCCTCCTGAGCTTGGCGGCTAATCTCGCGAGGCTGAATCTAGAACGAGGACGATCTCGACGTGGGCCTGTTTAAATATCAAATATTAAACCTTGGAAACCATAAAATATCAAGTACCCTTGCATACCCCTTCCTGCCTGTCGTGGGAAGGAAGCCTAAAAGCACTTCTCAGAAAGAAAGGTTACATATGTATATACATACATACATAGCATCACGCCTCATTCCCATAGGGGTAGGCAGAGACAACATCCTTCCACTTGCCACGATCCTTGCATATCTCCTTCGCTTCTTTCATTCTCATTAACTCTCTCATACAAGTTCGTCGGTTTAGAGTACTCTTGACCTGGCCCTTATTTAAAACGATCGTCTTAGTCTTCTTCCAACTTTCCCTTTCACTCTTGACTCATAAATCCGTGTGTCAGTCTCCTTTCATTCATTCTCTCTACGTGCTCAAACCATCTAAGCATACCTTTCTCAATTTTAGTCACTACATCTTCTCTTATACCACAACGTTCTCTTATTACACTATTTCTTACTTTGTCACCCAGTCTCAATCCACTCTTACTTCTCAACGCTCTCGTCTCTACTGCATTCATTTCACATTTTATATGAATAAATCAATAAAAGAATGAGCGAACATACGAATGCTTTTAATAAATTAATGATATAACCTTCAGCAATCCTCTGCCAAGAGTCTCTATCGACGTTGACCATTCCTGTGGAGGCGCTTCTACCCAGGGTTGGCTCTTGCGCACTGCCTTGACCATCGGTGACGTCACTCTCACAACTAATGCGGCTCGATCTAATAAAAAGTATAATTTAGTTCAACAATGACAGTCAGCCAATAACTGCAGCTGGTTTGATCGGGGCAGTGTCACGTTTAGAAGACCAGCCTGAAGCGATATTAGGCTGTTGTGTTTCGATGTGTATCGAAACGAAATAGCCTAGGAATTTGGGCTGACAAAATATCTTAGACCCTTTAACTGACATGTATATAGGATATTTCTACGAACTTTTCTCGCAGAGAGATACTGATTAGTGCTGAATCTGTGTGAAAATAGAGACGTATTTCTTCATTAGTGACTGTTATGGCGAAATTTCAATTCAATCACGACCAGTTTTGAAAATCTCCTGATGAGTGAGTGAGTGAGTTTAGGGTTTTCCTTATTGGTGTTTAGACGTGCACGGTTTGGGAAACATCCTCTGGATGGTTTGATAGTCTACGTACAAACAGTTGATTTAATTGTACTTACCTATCAGTTGGTCTCAAATCGCTTGCCGAACTCGTCCCTTCGCGTCTCATTGGTACATTTGACCCTAGAAACTTATCCCTCGCTGCCCTGATACGAGCAGCTCTTTCTGAAAGTCTCACAGTAATTGCTTCAGTCTCTTTAGATAACATGGGGGCTTCGAAAGCAGATATGGACCTTTCATAGAAACATGGACCAAAATTTGGGAGAGTAGGTATTAAAATTTCAGATTGTTGTCTTAATACGGGAATTACGGGTGGTTCCTGTTCCTTATTTGTAGGTTCTTTTGATTGATCAACGTTGATGACTGTGTCTGTACTTGCAGTTGTGTCGTGGTTGTCATCAATTTTTGGTGGGGATTCCGGTTTGTGTTCTGGAAGTAACGCGTTCGCGCTGTGTGATTTTAAAACACCATCATGCGGCGTTGGAGTCGGTAAACGTTTCTCAACAGACGCACGGTCTCTTCGGGATAGTTGGCAAGCGCTTGCCGATTTCTGGACCTCCCTCTCCAGGAAAGGATTGTTCCTGGAGCAAAATATAGTTAAAAATTGCAATAACATCAAATTAAAAACTCTTAAGTTTTTATAGCACTTTAGAATCACGTCTCTTTGTAGTTCTTTTTTGACCTGACGAAACTCTTGAGTATTACGAGACTCAAATAAATATTACCTGATGTTAACACTGACAGGCATGTCGGGTGGTCGTCGTCTTTCTGATTTGGGTGATCTCCACGCGGGGGAAGATGCACCACTACTAGCTCCTGATCCAGGACCTAGAAATATGTAAGGAATTACACGCCGGCATACCACGGTTACTATAGAAAATAAAGTGCCGCAAATCAATCTTTGTTTGACTATCTATCAAGATTACATGAATAAAAAACATCAGAAGCTTACCTTCTTCGTTAATTTTCTTATTATATCGTTGAATCATAATACGAATTGACGGAGCTGTTTCTTTCGATGGCGGTTTTCTTTGCGAGGTTGGTGATGTTGGCAATGGAGGACGACTTTTGGATTTCTGTTCTTCAGGTAGATCACCTGCACTTTTAGACTTATCGAGCTCCTGTTTAGGCATTTGGTGGTCTATCTGTCTACCTTCTGATTTGCGACTAAATCTTGCTGGCCTTACTTCATCAAGATCTTCAACATTGACTGGTATGACAGCTGTTGGTATCGTTTCACCACTTCTAACAACCGGTGAAAATATTTTTCTGGTTGTTTTGACGATAACTTCAGGGGAAACGCCTCTCTGTTGCGTTGATTTAAGTCTTAGAACAAAAACCTGTAACAATTAATATAATTTGGTCGCTTTTAATTTATTATCTTGATATGAAAAATCTTAGCAAATCTAATTTATTACGGTACTCATGACATCCTACATAACACATTAGATCTCGAGCGTAAAAATAAGTTTACAAGACTTACTTCTCCATCAGAGTCAGAATGTAGGGAAGTAGGAGGGGTTCTAGGTCTTTCAGATTGTCGGCGAGGTCGTTTCCTTCTTCTAGGTATCTCAACTGTTACCGTATCCACTTCTGGGTCAGTGTCGCTTTCAGAGGGTTTCGATTGCTCCCTTTCAAGTCTCGCTCGAGATTTAGACTTTTTCTTACCATTATTTTTCTCTAAATCTTTGCCTTTACTTTCATCCTTTGCCTGGTCATTATCTTTATCATTCTTCATATCTTTTGAACTATCATATAGTCTTAAGCTTTTCAAACTATTGCTATTTGATGATATTGATCTTTCACTTGTTGCTTCTTGTTTTTCGTAATCTTTTATATTATTATCTTTAAAACGGTTACTGCTTCTTTCGATTTCTTCAATCGTTTTTCTGATGAACTTGGCGTCTTCTTCAATGCTTGTTTGTCTTACCATTTTTATTTTTGAAGATCGTTCTTGTATCTGTAAATTAAGGTATAAATTAGAAAGACACAGAATTTTAGCATAATATAGAAAGATAAAAAATAAACGCACTGTGCTACCTGTTCGCGGGATGTTCTTGTTTTTAATGGCGTTTGTTCTATGGACGTCACATTACGAGAATCTGAAAGAACGACTGTGGAAAATTTAAAGAATATTAGTAGAATGAAATGTGTTTTAGAGACTTTTAATTTTTATGGGAGTTGAGCCAATGACTTAGATATCTTTGATGTTAAACTTTGGAGAGTGATATTTTTAATTGGTTTTTTATTATAATTTTAATAATTCAATTCTAATAATTCAATCTAATAATTCAATCTATCTAATTTATATCTTACCAGCGCCGTTCGGCTGCAACACAGCAGTGCCAGTGATTGCCGAACTGGTTTCACATAAATGCCTCGCTTCTGCTTGTCCATACGTGTAAACTGGTTTTTGAGGGGTATGACGTGGTGATACTGCCATTAGAGGAGCTGCAGTACAAATCTCTTCTGCTTCAACTTCTACTAAAACTGCACCACGTGCGTTTCTGTTGTCACATTCATCAGCACCATCCAGCTAAGATGATAATAAAATTAGATGGTTTTGGCACGTAGAGAGAATGAATGATAGGAGACTGACAAAAAGTATTTATGAGTCAAGAGTGAATGGAAAAGTTGGAAGGGGAAGACCAAGGCGAACGTTCCTGGACCAAATCCAGGACATTTTAAATAAGGGCCAGGTCAAGAGCATTCTAAACTGACAAACCTGTATGAAAGGTTTAATGAGAATGAAAAAAGCGAAGGAGATGGCCAGTGGAAGGACGTGGTCTTTGCCTACTCCCATAAGACGTGATGCCATGTATGTATGTACCATAATTTTATTCCATAGAAACCATTTTAAGATTTATGATCAGTTTTTGAAAAAATAAAAATTGCTATTATTAGGTTGATAGGTTTAATAGATAACATAATCTGAGACTGTAACGTACTAAAACGTACCGCCAATCGGTATTGGAGCAGCGTTATGGATCTAAGCTTTCAAAATGAGCAAAGAGGACTTTGTCCAATTTTGGGGTGTTATAAACTGATTAGGCTGGATATCAACCTACTAAGAAAAATGTGTAGGACCAGGTTATACCGTTACTATCCCAGACTACATGAACAGTTATGAATGATATCATATAAAAAAAATGCTGAAGTCTTACCGAATGTTCTCTCTCGAACTCCGATTCAAAATCATCAGCGTCATTTACACTAAGGCTAGAAGCATGTACACGTCCAGATCCAGCAGAAGGGGCTACGCTGCCATCAGACTGAGTGCGAGTGAGTTGTGTAGAAGGCAGTTTGACTTTAGCTCGAGCAGCATTGAGGAGAGCTGAAGTGGAAGCTTCAGGAGCTATGCCTCTTGACTTCTCCCATTCATGAAGTTTGCGGGTAAAAGAACGGGATATACCTAAATAAATTACTAATCAATAATTGAGGCCACAATGATATGAACGGCTTAAGTTTTCATAAATCCAAACCATCAATATGGCTGCACCATAATCAATTGACTGCAGATCGTAGTTGGGCTTATTCAATTGAATAGTAGCTAAAACTGTAACGGCAATGGATCACAAATGTATTTCTTATAGCCTTTGACAGCTCTTGTTAAATCCTTACCATGAAATTTAAAGAGTCCCGTTGACGTACGAACAAATACTTCATCAGGCTTGGCCTCCTCTTCCCATGCCGGCACGGAATTTGTTTCTTTCATACGTGTCCAATCGTCTTAAACAAAAGAAAAAAGTGTAATTTCTAAATGTATATAACTTAATCAATAGTCAAACATCTATAGGACCTTTGTTACATTTGTTTTCGGTTGCTGACCAGATTGATCTTATCAGAGGTTAAGTGATGATATAATCTAAGATGAAAATTGGTACAAAGTAATTTAATTCTTATGGTTTCTGCAGAGTATCGTATCGGAACGTGAATTCTTTGTTTGGGAGCATGTGTTTGCTGGAAGAATGTTAACTAACCATGGCTGAAGCCTCTAGTCCAAACCCAAACAATTTAGAAAACACAGTTTTAAAAGGCACAAAAGAGCAATTAAATCTTACTGCAATATACTTTACACATACCCCATTTCTTGAGGAAATCCTCGCTGAGGTCTTTCCGAGCGGGAACTGGTGGTGGTTGTTTGACACCTTTCATTCTTTGCCATTCTGAGAGTTTCTTTCTGAAATCAGCTGACAGTTGTTCTTCTGTTGCCACTGGACGAGACGTTGATTGAGCTGCTGCTGCAGCTGCTGAATGGAATTATGATAATCATAATCTTGTCCCATTTAAAAATTATTTAAATAAGTATTGAACGTGATGTTTATCCTTAATACTTACAGGGGCTATTGTGACAGGAGTTAGATCTTCATGAAGATCTATCTCGAAATATCAAACAACACAACATTTTCCAATAAACAGATTTTAAATATATCCTTCGAATCAGTTAAACTTTGTTAAAATCAGTTAAATTTTTCAAACAAGTAAATTTACTACCGACACAAATTGCTTATTAAAGACAGTTCTGATTCTATGACCTTAGAAGATCTTATATTGAGAATAAGATCTTCTAAAGTTGTGGTTAAGGACAGAATTTTAAATGGTCTTTGATGGTATCCCTAAGAACATCAGGTTTAGGATTTTGTTTAAGGTTAGAACCTTCCGTAAAGACCTCTCCTTTTTTTAATTCTTTCAAAATGCCAATATAATAAAAGCAAGTCTATCTCTTTCACCTTTTTGTGTTTTAAAACTACGATCTTTTAAAAATCTCTGTGTTAGACTACCAGCATTTGGTATAACTATGCATATAAACTGTGTAGATGTTTTAGATAAAGCATATATCTCGCCTTATGAAATGGGCCCGCATACAATTTACCTCTTCTGTCCAAGAATTCTCTGCCAAGACGTATTTGTAATGCTGCGTAGTCTCTTGCTATCTCTTCTCTGACTGCACTTGCTTCGCAGCCACTGCTTACGCCTTCTGCATCTGTTAAATGATGTTTCCCATTAAAATTTGTTACATCTAAATCTGATATTACACTACTATAAAATTTTAGCGTATATTTATATAAAGGATGACAATTGATTTGGATTTTCCAGGCTTATCGTGTTTAAGAAAGAATATTGTATTTCAATTCTTCAGTTATACGTGGTTCATACAAAGCTGACCACTTCAGTTTATGTATCCGTTTTGGCCTCGATTCTAGGGTTTCTTTAATAACAACATAATACTATAACCAGGTGATTATGAAGGATTTTATCTTTGCAACAATACATATTATTTACTATTTACTTGTATTAAGTGGTGACGTTTCATATTTCATTTTTCAATATTTGAAATTGTGTCTACATTGTTTATGTATATATCAATGATTGATACAGAGTATATAACTGCCTCATTGGTCTAGTGATTAGCATGTTCGACTACAGACATGAGGTCCTGGGTTCGAGTCCCGGGTCGGGCCAATTAAAAGATGGATATTGAGTTAAGCCGTTGGTCCTGCAACTGATCTCTCTCCGGTCGTGTCGGATTCCCGTCACATCGGGCTATGACAGTGAAGGAAGAGACAGTGCACTAGTGTACTATGCCTGCCAATCCGCAGTGGGTCTATGCTCTAAAAAAAACCTCACTCCTCTGAGTGAGAGGGCCTGTGCCCAGCAGTGGGACGTGAATGGGCTGCTACTTATATGTTGATAATTCTTCCCCACTAATATGATAAATGCCTGACGAGCTTTCAGGACAAAGCTGCTGAACCGGTTTAAATGGAAATAAATCGAGAGCTAAGAAAGTATAGACTACTTGTTAACGTAGACGAAGAACGAATTTCCTCATATTTCCACTTACTGATAAAAAGAAAGATCTCCATAAATATTCACCAGATCGACTTGAAATTCAGGATATATTATCCTCTTGCGACGTAGTTTCTCACTAAGAACGTGTTTGCTCCTATTCCCACGGGATTCGGATATAAACCAAACTTTTAATGCGAAGAAAGCGTTCTATGAGGTAGAAGTACAGTAATTTTTAGAGCTAGAAGCTTGAAAATTAGTTATAAGGCTTTTCACTCGATTTAAATAAATAAGACATTGAATATGCTAGAGTTTTACCCTAAAGGAGGTAAAATACAATCCTTACCAACATTATAAATGCACACACAACACACAGATGGTGTAGAGCCTCAGAAAGGATAATAAGATCATTGCAGTAAAAAAAACTTGTACGATATATTTGTAAAGGTAATATTTAATATAAAATGTGTGAAATAAGAGACGGAGCTTCAAAGTTCGGACTTTTTATTTGGAATGTGAAAATTAGTCCCGTCGTTTCACAGATTAACAGAAACTATAGACATACAGATAAATAAAAATGATAGGCTTATTGTTTTTTATTGTACAATTTGACCGCTTGTGGTGACAACGAGAATTGACAGTATATTAATTATTTCAAGTATATAATACTGTCATTTTGAAATA
Organism: Elymnias hypermnestra; assembly: GCA_015832385.1. NCBI lineage: Eukaryota > Metazoa > Arthropoda > Insecta > Lepidoptera > Nymphalidae > Elymnias > Elymnias hypermnestra. The sequence continues at coordinate 118,936 of JACTOM010000185.1, read as the reverse complement.
TGCCAAAATTCCATCAAATATATTTTTGAAATTGTTACTATCAATATTTATAAATAACAAAATGTATATTAAGTGAACTTAAATCTATCTCTTATATTCAATAACTAATTAATAATAAAATGCTCGACAATAATAAGGCTCGGTCAAAATAATGTTGGTAAGATCTGGTGTTTGACATTACAGTATCTATACTAAACATACATACATACATAGCGTCACGCCTCATTCCGATAGGGGTAGGCAGAGACAACATCCTTCCACTTGCCACGATCCTTGCATATCTCCTTCGCTTCTTTCAATCTCATTAAACCTTTCATACAAGTTCGTCGGTTTAGAGTACTCTTGACCTGGCCGTTATTTAAAATGTCCTGGATTTGGTCCAGGAACGTTCGCCTCGGTCTTCCCCTTCCAACTTTCGCATTCACTCTTGACTCATAAATCCTTTTTGTCAGTCTCCTTTCATTCATTCTCTCTACATGCCCAAACCATCTAAGCATACCTTTTTCAATTTTAGTCACTACGTCTTCTTTTATACCACAACGTTCTCTTATCACACTATTTCTCACTCTGTCACTCAGTTTTAATCCACTCATGCTTCTCAACGCTCTCATCTCTACCGCATTTATTTTACTTTTGTGATTCTTCTGCCATACCCAACTTTCACTACCATACATAAGTGTTGGCACCAACACTCCAGCATGCACTGCCAGTCTAGCCCTTTGAGACACCATCTGGCTATTCATAAAAGCATGCAGAGCACCATTTACCATATTCCCTGCATTCACTCTCCTTTCGATATCACTTTCACATGTTCCATCTTTTGTAAATTTAGATCCCAAGTATACAAATTCTTTCACCTCTTCCACTTGTTCCCCATCTATCAAAATATTGCCATTCATCATAGATTCATCTCGTTAAAAAAGCATATCTTTCGTTTTGTTTACATTCACTTTCATTCCTTTCCCTTTCAAAGCTTCATTTATAATATTTATCATCACCTGTAGCTCATTAGCGGATGACGCAAGTATTATTTGATCATCAGCGTAGAGTAAACATTGGATGAGTAATTCATTCATTCTTAACCCACTAATATATATACTAAACAAGTTAAACAGATCATTTCTCTTTTAAGAAATACCCTCGGTAAAGTTAAATTGATACATTTAATCTGAATTACGTTAAAGTATGTACTTTGTCGTACTTCTTATTGAATGTTTAACACTTCAAACTATATTTAGTCTGAAATATAGTAAGTGATATTACCAATTAAACAATATTTTGTATTTTGCAGATTAAACACGAGCTTTCAAACAAATGGTTGCAACTGTAGTCGTTTTTTTGCTGTTTGTTTTGATTTTGTACGCGTATGTAAGTCGATCACAATGTTTTACTCTAAAAATAATGTTAACTCATGGATGTAGAGTTATTCGAGGGTTATACGTGCAATTTATAGCACTAGGCCTAGTTGGTGCTAAACCAACGGCATATTGGGTTTTATAACGTGAGTATAGTTCTTATTTTAACAAGAGATCTATGTATGACATTTATCCAGTGGGCGAAGACAAGCATTATATAGAGTTACACCATAAAGTCATCAGGGTAAAGATACCCATGTATGGGGAAATGGAAATAAGCTTAATAGCTAGTACCCGTAGGTATCAATCTTCTCGCTGCTGGGCTAAATAAACATCTCTTATAGGAGAAAAGGTTTGGACTCGTCACTTTGCTCCATTATTACGTTTTCAAATGCTATACATAATTACTGCTTTAGGCATAATACTTCGAGGAGAACAAGTTTGTAAAAATAATCTTTCTTTATATATAATTGACCGGGTGAACCGATCTCGATTATTTTTTATTTGAAAGGTGGTGCTTGTCGTAGAGTCCTGTTTTTGGTCTAGTCCTGATGATGGCATCCATGAGAAAACCGTATAAATTGTATGCACATCGTATGTATTAAGCATGTGCGCGACAAATGGACGAATAACTCAAGATCACACCAACTGATTTCTATGATTCGTTTTTCATTGGAAAGGATATACTTCAAGAATTGCTTGATGATAGTTTGGTTAGGTATTGATCATGGAATCCCTGACAAAGTAACGGAACTATTCAATTCTCAGTAGCAAATTAACGATATTCGACAGAATCTTTTATAGGCTATATTTGAGTTACCTACTGTAACGTCGGTAATATCAAGTGATTTTCGTAGTTAAATGTGATGATCAATGGAACTCCTCAACGGCTTATAGTACCGGTTCGATTTGTGGCAGAATATCTAACTGTCTGTAATCAAATTTCAATGAGCTTACGTTTGTTGCTGTGTAAGCCTACAAGTTTACTTCAGATTTACTAAAAATCAAAAAATTAATAATGATTTTAACAAAAAAGACATTCCTTCAAAAGATATTCCAAACAAATATGTTCTAAAAAGTATGAGCTGCCATGTTGACACGCGGACACACCTAGCTCCGCTGACGCCGCCTCCAAATATAAGAATACGAAGAACTTTAAAGGTTAAGAAAGGCGGTTTTTTTTGTTAAAATTTTTATTTGGTATTCGACAGAAGACCATAGTGACATAACTAAAATCAGATCTGATGCTTCTACAGTATCCATAGATACTTTCAGAACCTGTGGAACCTTTAGGTGGACGGTTCAAAAGGCTATCGTTAACTAGCTAGCCCTTTTCTAGTTCCAAATATCCTCTGACTTCCAGCACCGTAATACACGCAAAATAATTTGAGATGAGATTGTATGGGGATACGGTACCTTGGATATGGAACTCGTAATTTCTCTTTCAAATTTCAGACAAATCACAATCGTGAATTCACAGCGACTGCATCCGCTATACGTCAGATCTGGTCAGGTAGCTGTCGACTGTCCTGTAGGCAGAGTGAGTACAGCGGCTTCAGTGGACTCAGCGGTGTCCCTAAGGGACAGGAACAATTGGCAGAATCCGACTCTTCTCAGGTCAATAGGGCTCAAAATAATGCCGGACCCAGCAACGACTGCGTTTGCGAGTCATGCCCTTGTGCTCTCATAGAGAATGTGCTCAGGTAATTCAGTGGAATGTTAAACTATTCTTGCTGAGTGTGGTCTAAACATGCTTGAAGAGTAATCAAATCTTTTGGCAATTTAGCTCTCTTTAGCTTTTATATAAATCATTGGGCTTTATGGTTGAAGCAGNAGGATGTGTACCCCCTGACTAATGTACCCCCTGACTAAACGTATTCCTAGAGATTAATAATGATATTAGACTCTCTTCTTTCATGGGGAGGAAATCTTTTATAGTTACCTGGCCTCTTGGGGAGAAAGACTATGTTATTTGGGATTATATCCATTAAAAAACCCTTCGGAGACCCTCTTCTTGGAAGGCAACAGGCTTTCCATAGGATCTCTCGTCTGGTTTTGGTATAATAGATGCTTGTAGTTAGATAAATAATACGTCCTAACATTTTTTAGTGGTGATACCAATACTATAATTGAGATTTGTTTAATAATTACAGAAAATGCCAACCTGCTACTAATTTATACACGCAGTCTATTGAGTTGGTATCGAAATGTTACTATGACGCTGTAAAATCTGTAAGTGGCTTAATATCTTATATAATAGATAATTGGCAGTAAAGGTCCCGGCTTTGGTACCGGATTTAGAAGCCACAATTTCCTAAATGTAATAAGGGTGTTATCGGCCGTTAGTTATCTTAAGAGATTTTAACTAAATATAAATGTAAATTCAAGTAGACTTTCATATCAAAACGACAACTTTTTCACATCCAATGTACGACTGATGATGATGTCGAAGAACAACGTGAAATCTATTGTTACGAGGATTCCTTCATCACTATCGTACATTATTACAATATAATTGCAATTTCTTTTATTTGAGTTTGAGCAATTGATTCACTCCCTAGCTTTGTCATCGTTTTAACTGATTTAAAGAATGATTTTGAGAAGTTCGTATTTCCGGTCGTATTTTGAGTGACGAAAGAGATTTCGGCGCATGGCTAGATACGCGTTTATTTTAAATGTCAAAATGTCTCTGGTTAACCTAATAATAAATTTTAGTGCATACGCTCCAAATTTGCGACGCTTGTACGCTTCTTTTATATGGCAAATTATTTGGGATCTTGTTTTGCTGCGTCATCAAAATTTATATAATAATTTATTTGATTCACTTCTACACCTATTCCTTTAGTAACATAAAAGTCCTTTTATTACGTATTATTAATAATATCGTATGTTACAGTTGTCGAGTGTGAGCAAATATGTGGAGCAAGTGGCGGACTGCGGTATATCGTGCCAGAGAGAGGCCAAGGTAATGCCAATGTACGTACTCACATATACAGTTGTTTCATATGGACATAATATGTTAAATATACAATTAAACTTGGATATTTGGGTCCTGGATATTTGAGAAACCTCTGTTATTGATATATACAAAGAGATCACGACAGCATTACAGCTTTCGATTACAATATAAGGTGACCAACTATACTCATTTACTGAGTTTTGTACTCTTTTTTCACAAACCGTACTTCTTTTTAAATCCTGTACTCGGAAAGTACTCATTTGTATAATTTTATACTCATTAGTAGAAAGAAGTTTCTCCAGCAGTGGAATTTGTAATGAAGGAAGTAAAAGATATTGTTAATGACAATTTTCTCTTTGAAGAAGTTCAAAGAGTAATTTATATTTAGTAAGTAGCAGCCCATTAACGTCCCACTGCTGGGCACAGGCCTCCTCACTCGCATGAGAGAGGGTTTTTAGAGCATAGACCCACGGGACGGGAATCCGACACGACCGGAGAGAGATCAGGCGCAGGACCGATGGCTTAACGTGCTCTCCGAGGCACGGGGGTGGATTGTACCGCCAACTTCCCAACTTCGGGCAAATATTGAGAAAATCTTAATAGAAAACTCAATATTGATTTTCGAATTGGCCCGACCCGGGACTCAATCCCAGGACCTCATGTCTGTAGTCGAACATGCTAATCACTAGACCAATGAGGCAGTTTATTAATTTACATTGAAATGAAGAAATGCAACGATGAGAAAATAAAACTCAACAAAAGATGGAAATCTTTCGGCATTTTAGTGTAGAGCATATCCCACATGAACATTTAAAAGTTTTAATACAAATGTCTTTAATGTGTTAAAAGGCTATTTTCGTTGGAAATGATTATTGGAGCCATGAGAAGTCGCAACCTTCTGTAAAAACATTATCTACTGCTTAACAGCCACATTTAATATGCAAAATAAAAGTTGTTTGGATGTGGCTACGTAATTAGATGAACATCCTCATTTAGAAATAAAAAATCCACTTCGAGAAGAATATGTTTTAAAAAAATAAAGATTTCATCGTTTTGTCTTCTCTTCTTTTTACCATAGGTAAAAGTGCCTGCAAAGTGTACTCTTTTTGAACAAAAAATAGTTGGTCACCTTAACAATTAAAAGGAATTACTTAGTTTAGACACGATATTACATGATTTTTGCTCATCCATACATTGCTTTATTTGTCAATATTCGTACGATAAGTATTTCGACCTCTCATAGAGTAACCGTCTATAAATAAAACAATTGTCGTATTAGTAAGTTACTGGTTAAATGAAAATCCTTTGTAAGTGATAAAAACATCCCATCAGATCCCATTTATCCAAGTTTCGCTGTACTTATAAAAGTTTTCTTTGTCTGGTTAATTTTTCGCTTATTTATGAAAGGACTGGACTGACTTTGATGGGATTTTGGCCGACATTTATAATGGATAATGTAGGTTATATTTTATCCCGACTCAGCCATGGTAAAGGGAAATGCAATGCAATGCAAGTATGATTAGTGTGACCCATATTTAAGGAATAAGCTTTAATATATATTTCAAGTCTATCTATCGAGACTTTTATGAATAAAATGGACATAAAAGTTACATAATAACAGGGCCAGGTATCTTTACATATATTTAATCTATGTATATTTTTCAGTTAATATCAATAAAGCAGTTGGGATCAGCTGATAACATAAATTTTGTCAATCAAACAGCTGTGAGATCTGTAGGTCCTAAGAAGGAACCTGAGACCAGCCAGAAGAAAGACATAGCCTTCCGAACAAAATCCGACGCGGAATTAGTAGAAGAAAATAATAAAAATGGCACAAAGCCCGAAGACTCTGGATCAAAAGATCCATCAAAATGCTGCAGCGAATCCGATGGTACTCGTAGCGTGCAATCAGGAAAAAGCTGTTCCAGATGTATCGAAAAGGGTAAAACTTGTATGGGGACTTGTCCACGGGCTAATAATGAAGGGAATAAAAAGGAAAAGAAATGACAGTCGGCGCACTCTTTAACGTTTTTATAATTGTATTTAGCTTTTTTGTTCTCTTGTTTAAACCAGAATTATATTTTGCAAATCCGATAGTTTTTACTATCACCCCTGCCTCAAGGACCCACTAAAATTAGTTAATAGTTTCGCAGATTAGTCTAAACTTATATACTAACGGAGTTTTAAATTAAAAAAAGTGTTAAATGCTATGATTATTTAAAAAGGATTATAGATTAGGTATAGGAATTTTTGTGTAATTTCATCGTTTATGTAGCACGTGCAACAAAAGCTCGGAAATGTCTTATTAGTCTATATTCTATTTCTGACAGGTTTTAGATTGTCTGTGATCACATCTGATTGAAAGTAATGATACAGTCTAAGATGGGAGTGTGCTAATGTGGTAAGAGGCAATTTACCTTTTATGATTTTTACACATTATCGCACCGGAACACAAATCTCTTGCTATGCGGCATATCTTTGCTGGTAGGGTGGTAACTAGCCACGACCGTCTTCCACTTGTCCATAGTCAGGCAAATTAGAAGATCCAATTTCCTATATTTACTCTACCGGGGCCTCTACTGCAGCAGAGGCCCCGGGGTCGCTCCCCGGTAGAGTGAATATAGGAAATTGGATCTACTTGAACGTAACGAGTACTTGAACCATTAGGCCAGCGAGGCTGTCTTCCTCGAGTAATAGACCATGTAACACCATATAATGCACTAATGCAAAAAAGACCAAAGATGCAATATATCAATAAGGATCTCCCGTTTCCTTAAGAGAAATATTCAAAGAAATATCAATTCTCTCAGTACAGTCGCAATATATATTAAAGGATATTATATATATCAGCAGAGCTTCTCAACAGGTGGGCCTAAAATGAACATGGATAAGGCAAAAGTTATGTCCAATATCCATGTTCCGCTCCACCCAGTCATCGTTAAAAACTCAGCACCTGGGACACATAGTCCAGCGTAGGAAAGCTCAGAGTCACTCAGCGTGCGATGGAGAGGTCTATGTTCGGAGTTACTCTATATGACCAAATCAGAAATGTGGAGATCCGTAGCAGAACCAAAGTCACCGACATAGACCTACAAATCGCGAATCTGAAGTGGCAATGGGCGGGGCACATAGTTCGATGGACCGATGGACGTTGGGGCCCGAAGGTGCTGGAGTGGCGACCCCGCACCGGGAGGCGCAGTGTAGGGAGATCCCCCACAAGGTGGACCGACGACATTGCAGGCGGTGCAAGATCGAGCCTTGTGGATGTCATTACGTGAGACCTACGTCCAGCACTGGACGTCCATCGGTTGAAGAGACGACGGCGACGAATGCTATATTTTAGAGTGAAGAAGGTTCAGAAATCACTTATCGGGTTAAGCGTACGCATTTTTAATAAGATACCCGAATCACTTTTTGGTTTGCCTCCACGTAGTTAAAAGAAATTTGTTAAAAAGGTTTTATTACAAAAAGCATATAATATTGAAGTGACAAAGATGTCTGGACTTGATTCCCGTTGCACATGAAAGCTAAACACATTGTAACGTACGAAAACTCATTTCAATTGGACTCAGCAGCATTGGAGCCGTGTACTCTTTTCTTATGAGTCTAAAATTGTGTTACATGGCAATGATGGAAGGAAGAAGGTCTACCGACGTAAGGGGGAGCGTTTTGCACAATGCTGCTTTGAAGAGAGGGTTGCTTATGGCGGTGGCNGGAGTTTCTCTATATGACCAAATCAGAAATGAGGAGATCCGTAGCAGAACCAAAGTCACCGACATAGCCCTACAAATCGCGAACCTGAAGTGGCAATAGGCGGGGCACATAGTCCGATGAACCGATGGACGTTGGGGCCCGAAGGTGCTGGAGTGGCGACCCCGCACCAGGCGGCGCAGTGTAGAGAGATCCCCCACAAGGTGGACCGACGACATCAAGAGGGTCGCTAGTAGCCGCTGGAGACAGGCGGCGCAAGATCGAGCCTTGTGGATGTCATTACGTGAGACCTACGTCCAGCAGTGGACGTCCATCGGTTGAAGAGACGACGGCGACGAATGCTATATTTTAGAGTGAAGAAGGTTCAGAAATCACTTGTCGGGTTAAGCATACGCATTTTTAATAAGATACCCGAATCACTTTTTGGTTTTCCTCCACGTAGTTTAAAGAAATTTGTTAAAAAGGTTTTATTACAAAAAGCATATAATATTGAAGTGACAAAGATGTTTGGACTTGATTTCAGTTGCACATGAAAGCTAAACACATTGTAACGTACAAAAACTTTGTTTAAAGTAGTAACCGTTGAGTTTCTTGCCAGTTCCTTCTCAGCGGAATGAACTTTCCGAACCGGTGGTAGATTTGTTACCAACGGACAGACTAGTGACGATTCAAAAGTGCTTTTTGAGCCTACTTGAATAAAGAAAAGCTGCTACACGAATAGCAGCTATATTTATACACATATATGATGAAATGACTGGATGGATGGAAATGGATACACATATAAAGGCACTCGGACACAAAATTAGTTTGAGCCTATATTTAAATAAACTTAGTTAAGGTATTTTTGAAGTGAAACTTCTTTAGGCGCATGAGGGTAATTTGTTTACGATGAAACGCGTCACGTAGATGTGCTTCGTTTTTGAAGGTTAGCTAGTTTTAATATTTACAAATAACATGTGGCATTTCAATTTTTTTTTTTGCACTGGGAAATGCTTTTACGCACTTACCCTGACCAGAAAAGGTCAGAGGTATGAGGGGCTCAGCGAGGAAGGAGACTCCGCAATACCCACTAAAACCCAGCGGAACCCTCTTCATCTGTAAGTGAGATACCAGAGGTTCAGCTTGCGCATTCTTCCCTGGTGCCCCGGATGAGTCCGACTGAGCATTCATGGAGGTGGGAGCAGGTGCGCAAACAAGCGCCGCCTGGTATCCCACCTCCTTCGGCGGTGAGAGGGAGCATCTACTGCATTCTCTCTATCTCGCTCGTGGGCCGAGATTACAGTCTCGCAGAAGAGGGCCACTTCCGCCCAACATCTCTCACTTGACAGCATCGCGCCTAAAATGCCACTCGTCATTTAATGTACTATTTAATTAATAATGTCTAATAATGACAAAAAACACGTGGCATATATATTTACAATTCGTCATTTGAGAATTCAATAAATTATTTGTATTAATTTTCGACACTTTTAATATTTTAATTACAATTAAATTCTTAATTTTTCCCTCCCTCTAAGTCTCGGAAATCTAAAGTTTTACATTTGTATAAATATGAACAAGACTTAAAAATGTTGTGGGCTCTTCTTGGATCAGGGCGCGAAGGAACCCCCGTAAGGTGGGTCTATGCTCTAAAAACCCTCTCTCGTATGAGTGAGGAGGCCTGTACCCAGCAGTGGGACGTTAATGGGCTGCTACTTACTTTTTTACTTTTTATAAAGGTAAAGTAAGCAGCTCTGTAACCACTGCTGGGCACAGGCCTCCTCATTCATAGGAGAGAGGGTTTTTTAGAGCAGAGACGAGTATATATGCACGTAATCTATTATGGCTTTAATAAAACGTAAGACTATGTAAAAATTTAACTAATAAATTTTATTTATGATTAATTGGGTATAACATAATAATAACTTAAATGATTAATTAGCTAGCTAAGATTTTTTTGAATTATAACTATGTTTCTTCACTCTGTGATCCTATCAACTGGCGATTACGAAATTTGACATAATCTGTCAGAATTTGTAGGAAAATTCTCGTGTTATCAATAGAGAATAATTAAAAACGTGTTTTGAAAATTACATACGGATGGCGTGAATGCAAGAATTCAAGTTTAGTAGTTCAATGTGAACCATGGAATCGATCGTTAGTCTTCAAAGAGGTATGATGTGAAACCAGCTTTTGTCTGAAATCTATATATAATACCAATAAAGCACACCCGAAAGCATGGAAGCTTGAAATTGAATAGTTAGAAAGGTAGATAGGTAAATTTGACTGGTGGGCTTCGGTCATGGCAAATTACCACCTTGCCAGTAAAGAAGGAAGAACGAGCTGGTGAGTATAGGAACTACGAAACAATGCTGTGTAGAACTTACCTCTTACGATTTTAGTGCATTTTCATCTTTTTTTCATTTTCATCTCATTGGTCTAGTGGTTAGCATGTTCGATTACAGACGTGAGGTCCTGGGTTGGAGTCCCGGGTCGAGCGTATTCAGAAATCGATATTAAGTTTTCTGTTAGGATATTCTCAGAAATCAAACCGATCAAATCAGAAATGAGGAGATCCGTAGCAGAACCAAAGTCACCGACATAGTCCTACGAATCGCGAACCTAAAGTGGCAATGGGCGCGGCACATAGTCCCGTCGGACTATGTGCCAATGGACGTTGGGGCCCGAAGGTGCTGGAGTGGCAGTGTAGGTAGACCCCCCACAAGGTGGACCGACGACATAAAGAGCGTCGTCGGTAACCGCTGGAGCCCAGCTGCTGAAGATCGGGCCTTGTGGACGTCTTTACGTGAGACCTATGTCCAACAGTGGACGTCCATCGGTTGAAGTGAGCGAACCATACATAAACATCAATAGATACATATTGAAAAGATATTAAATAAAAAAAATATACAATATAAAGAAAAGGAAAAGATATAAACTAAGTGATTAAAAACTAAGTGAAATAAAACTTTTAAGTTAACGTAAATCAATCTGACCAACGAGCAGCACTCGTAGCAGTAGTCGGAAACGACCTTTCTCTAGCTGCTGTGGTTAACGCCATGGTAGGTAGGGAAGTCTGTTGGGAGGCGATGGTCTCCTTCTTCCTGGGAAGACAGGTGACATGTCAAGTGCTCCGGGCATGCCATTCGAGCGGAGGAATTTTGTTGGAGGGAGCCTTGTAAGGCACATCGTAGGTGGGAGTGCGGACGTATTCCAATCCCGTACTTTTGCCAGCGAACGTAGGGAGGTGCACGGTCAGGTTTTAGCCGGTAAAAGTCTGGCATAACTTACAACGCCTCCCCATGGTGTTGCAAGTATCCACGAGGTCGTCATCGCGGGTGAAACCGCTGGGCATGGTTATTATAATGTAAGATTGAGCTACAGTGAAACGTAGTAGGACTTGGCTTAGTCAATTACAAAGTGTCACAACGTAACAAGTGACTTACAACAACAAAGTCACTTGTCAGAAGAACACATTTTTTATTGAGGTCATTTTAAGAAATTAAACTAAAATATTAGTTTTTTTTTCAGATAATATACGAGGATGTCCGATTCAGTGTATCCTAAAGGTCGGTTTGTTCGTGTTTTTGGCCTTTTTTGTTCTGGTAAGGAAATATTATCATTTTTTTGGTTAAAATTAGGACGATTATGCATTAACACTACAAACAATACACAAATATTGAATTTTGTTAAAAGTCTGTCCTTTGGTAACAAATCTACCACCGGTTAGAAAAGCTGAATCCCCTGATAAGAAACCGGCAAGAAACTCAATGGTTACTCTTAGAGATAATAGTGTATGTTACAATGATGTAATATTATGAGTCTGTTGTGTATCTTCAACATTATAATGTCTTTTGTAAAAGTATGTTTTTGACATATTTCTTAAAATTACGCGGAGGCAAATCTAAAACTTATGCGGTATCTTATGCGTATGCTCAACCCGATAAATGATTTCTGAACCTTCTTCAATATATGGGATTTCAAGTTTGTTTTTATTTCTTGTATTAAAACCAACCAGTTTTTATTCAACATCATGCATAAACTGAAAATTTGATGGCCTCGCTAGCGCAGTGGTTCATCCTGGGTTCTTCTCAATTTTAGTTGAGTGGTGTAGGCCTCGAGGCAGTGCTTCCTTACCCGAGCATCTTACTCAGACATCAATTTGATGTCTGGTACTCTATTTTGCCCGCAATCATATTGGCTGATTCCCGCTGGCTATATTAGCGTGTTCATCCAGGTCAATAAATTTAGTGGTCCAATCCGGGTATCGCCACTGCTATTGCGTCGTCTTCGCCGTCATCATCGCATACGTCAAGAGGCGGTGACAGCTGAAGCTCACGAGGCTGGGGACGCCCAGTGTTTGATGGTCTTGGGTTCTGGCTGGCAATGCCGTGGAGGTGTGTGTGTGTGGGGAGTTGTCCGGGTGGCGGAACATACTCCTCGCCAAGTTCTGGACGAACACCTCCACGTTGGGCGTCCTGGTGTGACGGTCGATGACGTCATTTCTGACGTACCTTGCAGCCTTGGTGCGAGTACTCGCTTTGCTAGCAGATGAGTCAGGTTAAGGTAGGGCGAATTTTAGAAATTGCATTTCTAATTTGTCTTAGTCTTGACTGGTGGGAGGCTTCGGCCGCGGCTAGTTACCACCCTACCAGCAAAAGCATATCGCGAAACAAAGATATTTGTGTTCCGGTGTGATGCTGTGTAGAAACCATACCATACTACTTACTTTGCCAGTATCGCAGTTAAATAATGATACAGTCTAACATGGAAATCTTAGACAGTATCATTATTTAACTGCGATCACATGTAGTGGTAAGTAATGATACAATCTAAGATATAAACGCGCTAATCTGGTAAAGAGGCAATTGATCTCTCTTGATTTCTACACAGCATCGTGTAAAAACTTAATTTTTGAGTAACATCTATGTAAGAAACAATCAGTAATAAGTGATACTGAATTTATGAATTTGGAATTTTGAATTCCGGATTTGGTGTTAAATACTCACTTTAATATTAGCGATTATCGGTTTCTAAATTATAATTTTCAACTTTTGAATTTCGCATTTCACATTCGAACTTTGCTATTTGAATATTGTATTCTGAGATTTACAGTATGTGCCACTCGGTGATCCGTATACCGATTGCAAGGATGTGAAAGGCGGACAAAGTCAGAGGCTCGCTATGTGCTGTATATGTGACGTATATCTCATGTCTGCTAAGTAAGTAACTTTTATCCTTAAATTATCATCATTAATTCGATTTTTCCTGTAGTCTATATCGAATTTGATTTTATAATCTTAATTAATTTGTTTTTTTTTCAGAGTTGTCGGTAAAACTGTTGAGTTTACTGAGTTCATAATGTGTGTAGTAGTGGATATTCTGTACGAAACTAAACTCAAGGTAAAGCTTTAATATTTGCCAGAAATTCTTAATAATATTATAAATGCGAAAGTAATGATTCTCTGCTTCTCTGTCCCACTTTCACAACGAAATTATTGAACCGATTAAAATGTTCCATCTTTCCAAGATGGAACATGTGAAAGCGATATTGAAAGGAGAGTGAATGCAGGGAATTTGGTAAATGGTGCTCTGCACGTCTTTATGAATATCCACATGGTGTCTCAAAGGGCTAGTTTGGCTCTGTATGGAGGAGTTGGTGAGAGAAGTATGAGTGGATTAAAACTAAGTGACAGAGTAAGAATTAGTGTCATAATAAGAATGATAATATAATGATAATAATAATAAATCTTTATTGGTAAACAACTTATTTGAAACACGGGCACGTAGAGAGAATGAATGAAAGGAGACTGACAAAAAGGATTTATGAGTCAAGAGTGAATGCGAAAGTTGGAAGGGGGAGACCAAGGCGAGCGTTCCTGGGCCAAATCCAGGACATTTTAAATAAGGGCCAGGTCAAGAGTACTCTAAACCGACGAACTTGTATAAAAGGTTTAATGAAAATGAAAGAAGCCAAGGAGATATGCAAGGATCGTGGCAAGTGAAAGGATGTTGTCTCTGCCTACCCCTATAGGAATGAGGCGTGATGCTATGTATTAAAAGGAAAATTGATACGGAGATAGTTTAGAGCCTGAGAAAAGACATAGGCTTATTTTTTAATGCTAAAGGGCTGTTAGGGATGGAAGTATCGTCATTTGTACTGCTAGAAGCTTAAAACCTTGTTTTTTTTGATTATTGAGTCGATATAAATAAATATGACATTCAAAGGTGTAAAATAACAATCCTTACTAATATATTAAATGCGAAAATAACTCTGTCAGTCTGTCGCGCTTTCACGACAAACCTACTGAACCGATTTAAATGAAATTTAGTACACAGATAATCTAAAGCCTCAGCCATCATTAAAAAAATCTGTCGTAGGACACGTCTAACTTTTGGGATGAACTTACTATAACATTATTTTTAATTAATCAAATCTGCTCTCTTAAATCACACAAGTGAAGTTTCGCGTATGACTTAGTAGCGTTCTATTATGAATAATTAATTAATTTCCAGTTCTACGCTCTACTAGAGAAAATAGACAGAAATGATCTTTGCCGTTCAATATGCTGCTCGCATAGTTCGGTAAATATTGCGTTAACATCCTATAAAACCTACTGTTAATTTAATTATCTAAAGGTAAAATATTATAAATAAAAACCCCCATCGTCGTCGTCGTCGTCGCTTCAACCGATGGACGTCCACTGATGGACATAGGTCTCACGAAATGATACCCACAAGGCTCGATCTTGTGCCGCCTGGCTCCAGCGGCTACCGGCGATCCTCCTTATATCGTCGGTCCACCTTGTGGGGAGTCTTCCTACATTGCGTCGTCCAGTGCGGGGTCGCCATTCCAGCACTTTCCGACCCCAACGTCCATCGGTTCGTCGGACTATGTGCCCCGCCCATTGCCACTTCAGGTTCGCGATTCGTAGGGCTATGTCGGTGACTTTGGTTCTGCTACGGATCTCCTCATTTTTGATTTGATCGCGTAGAGAAACTCCATCGCACGCTGAGTGACTCTGAGCTTTTGAATAAGGCCCATAGTCAGCGACCACGTTTCCGATCCGTAGGTAAGCAAAACCCCCATGCTCCTGCTTATTTAATTTGTTATTTAGTAAGGAAATTGTTTTGTTTTTAGGATGATATGAATGTGAAGAAGGTACGCCGTCCAGCTTGCAGGTGTCACAAAAGATGCAGTAAAACGAGCGTTGGGTAATAAAATTGATTTATGTGTTATTTCAGTATACAAATTAATACTTAATTAAATCATATTCGAAGAGATTGGGGTGTTTTACTATTAATACAATAATAATTCCTTTCTTTGTTATCGTGACAGTCTTGGTTGCGTGCCGAGGAGACGCTTCTCATAATTTAACCTTGAAAATTCTTATGCGCCACAATAAATTTTGTGTGATCCACTCCCGTGCCTCGGAGAGCACGTTAGGCCGTCGGTCCTGCGCCTGATCTCTCTCCATTCGTGTCGGTTTCCCGTCACACCGGACTATGAGAGTGAAGGAATAGAGAGTGCACTTGTGTACTATGCCTGCCAATCCGCAGTGGAGCAGAGTGGTGGGTCTACGCTTAAAAAACCCTCTCTCATATGAGGGAGGAGGCCTGTGCCCAGCAGTGGGACGTTAATGGGCTGCTACTTACAATAAATTTTACCAGAATTTACTAATTTTATTTATTTATTTAGAGAAAGATACACCATCGACTTATCACCAGACATTCAGAGATTCATTCAGTATGACTCGCCATTGCAGGTGTATACAGCACTATTGAACGAAATTTAAATTAAGGGGGATGTAAACAAAAAAAAAGAGAAACGAGAACATGCAAATAAAGAAAAATAATCCATACCGAAAATAAAAGTAAAGTCTAAAACTAAATCTAAATACGGAGAACGTGCATAATAATACTGACATTTTAAATAATTGTCGCAACCGAGAATGTCAACATCACCTTTACGTGAGACTATGTTGTATGCTTCCATGAGTCTGTTCAGAGGAGAATATCTTCCAACATTGGTCCTAAACCAATTTAAATAGTAATATGGTTCCTTGGGACAGATTTTGGCACATTAATATTAATTTTCTCATTAACATCTGAACAATTACTTTGGGGCTATGTAAAAGCTTATAAAGGGTTTTAACATCATAAATTTCACGGCGTGATTCTAAAGAACTCAGTTTTAGTTCTATTTCTAAGTTAAAAAGGTGCAACTGCCTCATTGGTCTAGTGGATAGTATGTTCGACTACAGACATGAGGTCCTGGGTTCGAGTCCCGGGTCGGGCCAATTCAAAAATCAATATTGAGTTCTTTATTAAGATTTTCTCAATATTTGCCCGAAGTTGGGAAGTTGGCGGTGTGATCCACCCCCCGTGCCTCGGAGAGCACGTTAAGCCGTGGGTCCTTCGCCTGATCTCTCTCCGGTGGTGTCGGATTGCCGTCACATCGGACTATGAGAGTGAATGAATAGAGAGTGCACTTGTGTTGTGTACTATGCCTGTCAATCCGCACTGGAGCAGCGTGGTGGGACTATGCTCTAAAAACCCTCGCTCCTCGGAGTGAGGAGGCCTGTGCCCAGTAGTGGGACGTTAATGAGCTACTAAGTACTAGTAGTATAAAAGGTGCATGAGTAAATGTATAAATCTTTACGTAACAATGATATAGCTCAGTTTTGAGTTATTGATTGCAATTGTTATGGACGGGAGAGAAGTGAAGCAGGACCATGAGCTAGAGAGGGAGAATGCAGTGGATGCTATTTCTCACTGTCGAAAGAGGCTGTGGATGTTTGCGCACCTCGACCCGCCTCCTCAATCTCAACCAGGGAGGTCTCACTCACGGATGAAGAAGCCTACGCTTGTTGGTAAATTCTTCACCGTGTTCGCTTCAATTGGCGCCCCCCCAGAATCCGATCTCTAATAACCTCTATATAACACGGTATTTTACTAAAAACCATTCGATGCCATTGCAACGAGGCTCTGGAACTCAATGCCCTTTTACGTATTCAAGGATGACCCTGGACTATTCCCATTCAAAAGCAGACTAAAAGAGTATTTATTATCTAACGCGAAATAAGTATTATTGTATGTTTTTACATAGCATGCAATTAATATTTACTTAGTATATATTTATGGATATACATATTATTTATATAAAATAAAACTTGTAGTAGTATCATGATCCAAAGAACATTGATGTGATATACGAAATTCATAGGTTCATGCTTCATGAGTGTAGTTGTCAGTTTGTTCGGCTACAGACATGAGGTCCTGGCTTCGATTCCCGGGTAAGGCGTATTCAGAAATCGATATTAAGTTTTCTGTTGGGATATTCTCAGTATTTGCCCTGAGTTGTGTTGTTGATGCGCTTGATTTCTCTTCACGAATGTCAGATTGCAGTCACATCAAACTGCGAGAGTGAAGGAATAAAGAGTGCACTTATGTTAGCCGATACACTTGTGACTATGCCTTCCAACTGTTGTGTAGCAGCACAGTGGGTCTATGCTCTAACAAAACTTCTCTCCTCTGCTATGAGTGAGGAAGCCCGTGCCCAGCAGTGGGATTTTAATGGGCTGCGACTTACCTTATAGTCACCAGGCCATTTAGATGGACAAATAAATAATTAAAATAGGAAAATGTCGATAAATAAATCCTAATAAGTGTTGTACCTGTCTCCATGTTGGAATGCCAACAATACTCATATAATAACCAGAGAATAAAACTAACAATGTTGTAATTAGATTAAAATAATAGAATAAACAATTTCTTTATAATCATTAATGAATTACATCAATTCGAAGATAACTATTTGCTAACTTTAAAACAGCAATATTTAGAAGTAGTCTTTTTTTTAACCGACTTCAAAAAAAGGAGGAGGTTATCAATTCGGCTGTACTTTTTTTTTTAATGTTTGTTACCTTATATCTCCCGATTGGGTGGACTCATCTTGATGATTTTTTTTAATGAAAGGTGGTGCTCGTCATAGGGTCCCATTTTTTTTTAATCAGTTCTGATGATGGCATCCATGACAAAAACGGATAAGTCTTAAATTTGCGTAAGCATGTGCGCGACACATGGACGAATAACTCAAGTTCACGCCAACCGATTTCGATGATTCTTTTTTTCATAGATAGGATATAAGGGTTGTTTTGTGATAGTTTGGTAAGGTTCTGATGATGGAATCCATGACAAAGTGACGGAACTCTTCAATTCTTAGGAGTAAATGAACGATACTGGGCAGAATCTTCTATAGGCTATCCAGATATTTGAGTCGCCAACCGTAACTTCGGTATGGTCAAGCGCTAGTCGTAGTTAAATATGAAGATCAATGGAACTCCTCAACGGCTTACAGTAAGGGTGCGGTTTATGGCAGAATATATAACTGTCTGTAATCAAATGCCAATGACCTTACGTTTGTTGCTGCATTGCAATATTTGAAAGGTGAATTATGAGGGTTTCGGGTTCGATCCCGGGTGTGGCGATATTAATGTAAATTTAACTTTGTAAAGTTGTTTCATTTAAACGGTGTTATCTCATATGAGAAACGCGTTTTAGGTGTATATATATTGAGAAAAATTTGTTAGTTTACTTCAGATTCACTAAAAGTTAAAAAATAAATATAAATTTTAACAAAAAAAGAACCGCCTTCAAAACAAAGTTATAAATATATTAATATGCTCTAAAAAGTTAGAAATAATTGCGTATTCTTTTATAGTGTTCTTCGTATTGTTATATTTGGAGTCGGTGTCAGTCAAGGTACCTACTTATATAGCTGTAGGTGGGAGAGACGCGAGAGCTGCCAAGTGGACACCCGGGGTATATCTTCCTTGGCTGACACCGACTCCAAATATAACAATACGAAGAACACTATAAAAGAATACGCAATTATTTCTTACTTTTTAGAGCATATTAATGTATTTGTAAGTTTGTTTTGAAGGCGGTTCTTTTTTTGTTAAAATTTATATTTATTTCTCACTGCTGAGCGGTTAGCGCTTGACAGTGATCACCCCTGATGGTAAGTGATGATACAATCTAAGATGGAGGCGCGGTAATCAGTTAAGTCTCTCTATACATTCTTATACTCTTACTTGTTGTTTAAGAAACCGATAAGAATCCTGTATATGTTCACACGTAAAGGCACTTCAATAGCCATAAAATATGAATTTACGGCTTCCATATCGTAAACAATTTCCTATCATTTGATACGAGTTTAGCTGCTGCTATTTCGGTTCAGAGGGTTTATTTATATCACTCATATAAGTTTGCGCGACTCCGATCGGCATGAGACTTCGGCGCTTCAGGAATCCAATCTTTTTTATTACGTTTTTATTGGCGAGTACTATTTTAAATTGTTATGTAATTATTTTTGTAAATGTTTAACATACTAAAAGACAATGTAGCGGCGAATGCCTTGAGATTCATTCATTGTCAAAACCCCAAAAGAAAGAAGGATCTTATTGATTTCACACCATTATATAAAATACTAATTGCAGAATGTTTCCATATTAGTAAGAAATGTGGTCAAAACTTAACCGAAACCAAATTCAGTTAATAGTTGCGATCAGAAATTTGTTGGTTGTCAATGTCAAATGTCAAAAACGAAAGTATTCTTTTCGTTGTCGTCGTCGTCGCTTCAACCGATGGACGTCCACTGCTGGACATAGGTCTCACGTAATGACGTCCACAAGGCCCGATCTTCAGCAGCCTGGCTCCAGCGGTTACAGACGACGTTCTTTATGTTGTCGGTCCACCTTGTGGGGGTCTACCTACTCTGCCACTCCAGCACCTTCGGGCCCCAACGTCCATCGGTCCGTCGGACTATGTGCCCCGCCCATTGCCACTCTTCTTCTTTTACGACTTTTAAATTCAATTGATTTCTAAACGATTACGATTAATTTAACTTTATTATTTTCTTAATATACATTTTTAATCACGAATTTTGGAGATTGACGCACATAATTTGGGACACACAGTATGTTCTAGAATTAATTAAGTAAAATCATTACGATAACGACTGGACTAATATCAAAGGTTTCACAGGTAGGAATAGTTTGTAAGGGAAAGAGAAATTGTTTTATTTTTTACTATATTACAAATACTTTTTTCATATTTACTCACCTTTTAAACCTGCCTTGGAGATCCACAAATAATTCAAATCAAAAATCAGCCAAATCTGTCCAGTTGCTCGCGAGTTTCAGTGGTACTAATGAACAGCAATTGGTTTATACAGTAAAAAAAAGCAAGTAGCAGCTCATTAACGTCCCACTGCTGGGCACGGGATTTCCCACTCATATGAGAGAGGGTTTTTAAAGAATAGACCCACCACGCTGCTCCATCGCGGATTGGCAGGCATAGTACACAAGTGTACTCTTAATTCCTTCACCCTCATAGTCCGATATGACGGCAATGCGACCCGGCCGGAGAGAGATCAGGCGCAGGACCGACGGCTTAACGTGCTCTCCGAGGCCAGGGGGTGGATCACACCGCCAAATTTTTCCCAACTTCGGGCAAATATTGACAAAATCTTAATAGAAAACTCAATTAATGATTTCGAATTGGCTCGACCCAGGACTCGATCCCAGGACCTCATGTCTGTAGTCGAACATGCTAACCACTAGACCAATGAGGCTTATACAGTAATAATTATAAAAATTGTACTATTATCTGTCCTTTTATAACGATCTTCTAAGCAAGATCATAACTTTTTGCGTGGATCTTTATGATTCTATTGAGAATACTAGCAGACCCGACAGACTTCGTTCTGTCAAAAAGATTTGGAATGTGGCAGATTTCAGTTTTAGACTAATTTTGAAATGAAATTACACCAGTACTAATGATCTAAAGCTCTTACATTTTATGACTATTCAATTTGGTCGGGTTGTGACTATTCAATTGATTTTGAACTTTGTGCAGTGGTATTAAAGTGCAAATTGTCTCTTTGACGTTAGGAACATACCTTCATTGCTTAGACAACAGTGAGCACTTGTAATTTATTATGAACTTTATTGAATAGCAATAAAGGTCAAATTGACTACATTTTAGTTAGAAAACGTTTGTATGGGAAACAGAAAATGGGTTTTTAGGGTTTTCCATTGCAATTATTCAAACTTTTCTCACCGTATAATCTATCCTTGGACTTCAACGAACATTTAAAAAAAAACTGGGAAAATTGGTCCAAGCATTGTTGAGTCATGCGCTTACCAACCCATTTTGCGATTCATATTTATATTATAGATTGGGGTTCTTTTATTTATTTTAACAATAAGTTATCTTATTAACATTGGTGATAGATACGAGTGTAAGTTATCATTCAAAGTAATACAAGAGAAAGTATTAACAAGAGAATCTGAGGTGGTGAAGTTACGTTGAAAGATTCCGTTATTTAGATACAATTTACGGTTATGAAAGCACGTTAAAATATTCAAATATCTATATCTAAGATGTCAGTCGAAACATTATTACTGAATTTGTTTTGTTTATATGAAATTTGTAGTGTTTATTGTTAAAAAATCTGGCAGTCGTTTGGTCAATTAGTGGAAATTATGTCACTGTCGACTGGCTAGAGAAAATTGTTTCATCATGGACGAAACAGCGCTGTTACAATTCGATGAAGTGTATTTTTCCCTTTCATCTATTTAAATATGTGATTAATTCTATTAATCATCAAAGCATATCAGTTAAATCTTATTTGGATGATTAGCTTTTTTGAATTAATTGCAACATTTGTTTTATTTAACCATACTATTATATACGAGGTGTGTTCAAAAAGTATCATTTTTTTTATCTTGTTCAGCTTCTCCTTCGATACCATCTTTATCTCGTCAAGAGAAGAGTAACGTCGTCCTTTCATGGGCTTCTTCAGTTTAGGGAACAAGAAAAAGTCACAGGGGGCCAGATCTGGGGAATACGGTGGCTGCGGCGTCATTAGTGTGTTGTTTTTGGCCAAAAAGTCGCGCACAAGCAACGATGTGTAAGCAGGGGCGTTATCGTGGTGCAAAAGCCAATTTTTGTTCTTCCACAAATTCGGGCGTTTCTGGCGGATTGCTTCGCGCAAATTGCGCATAACTTGCAGGTAATATTCCTTATTGACCGTTCTTCCCTGTGGCAAGAACTCATGATGCACCACGCCCCTGCAATCAAAGAAAACTGTCAGCAAAACTTTCACATTCGATCGAACTTGGCGCGCTTTTTTCGGTCTTGGTTCGTGCGGCAGCTTCCATTGAGATGATTGAGCTTTGGTTTCCACGTCATAACCATAAACCCACGATTCGTCACCAGTTATGACCCTCTGGAGCAAATTTGGGTCGTCGCGGACAGAGTTTAACATCTCATTAGCAATGTTCATGCGATGCTGTTTTTGGTCACAATTGAGCAATTTTGGTACGAATTTCGCGGCGACCCGTCTCATGCCCAAATCATTGATAAAAATCGAATGGCACGAGCCAATCGATATGTTTAGGTCCTCAGCAACTTCTCTAACGGTGATTCGACGATTGGCCAATACCATTTTCTCCACTTCATTAATTTTTTCGTCTGTTGTTGAAGTGCTCGGGCGTCCGGCACGCTCTTCGTCGTTCACATCTTCTCGGCCTTCTGAGAACATTTTGTACCACCGATAAACGTTGCTTCGGTCCAAGGTAGCTTCTCCGTATGCCACAGTCAACATTCGGAATGCATCCGCGCACTTAATTTCGTTTTTCACACAAAATTTGATACAGGTTCTTTGATCCATTTTTTTGAATAGGTAAAAATCGAAGACGATCCAAAACACGTGCAAGCAAAGCAGCTGTCAACAATTAAATGAACATTCAAAATGGCCGAGCTTGTCGGCATAAGTGAGAGACATGAGTACCAACATAACGCCACAAAAAATTCGAAATTCGAATATACGTAACCCGCGAAAATTCAAAATTCGCGATACTTTTTGAACACACCTCGTATACAGATGATTGATTTTATAACGTAAAAACAAGTATTTAGACATTTCTTCAGTAAAGAGAAGTCTGAAATGACTAATTTATATCTGACTCAAGCTCAGCAAAGCGTGATCAGGTATATGTATGGTAAGAATAAACGAGCATGTTACTTATCTGTTTGTAAATAATAAGTTATCTGACCTTTCGTTCGCTGTTTTCGTTTCCATCACGCAATTAAACCTAGTAATGTCACCTTGCTATTTTATATTAAAAATATATTATTAAGTAAATCTATAGTTATATTAATCTATCGTTGTGTAGATCTATGATTAAGTAAATCTACAGTTATGTAGATCTTAAGTTGTATAAGTAAAAGAAGTCCCGAATTCCGACCTCACCCACTTACATGTATGACATTATATTTTCTAATATTTGGGTCTGGACTGGTAGAAGGGCAGTTTTATTACCACCTACCAGCAAAGTCTTTGCGTACCGTTACGATGATGCGAAAGCCAGTAATGAGTTGATTATCTTTTATAAGGTTAATCCCCTAAATAGTTAGACAAATAAAAAACATTGTATTTGAACTTGATATTTTAATAGTTGACTGATGCTTTACAAATGGAGAAGGACGACGTGGACAAAGTTCTAGAGGATGAAATAACTCACAAGTTGGGTGAAGATCTTTTACAAAGCGTCGAGAGGAAGTTTCAAGTGGATTTGGAAAGGTATAGTACGTATTAAAAGTTGGCATAAGTATTCCTTTCGGATTTTCCTATATTCGTTTAATCCTCATATAATCCTATCAAAATATCTACGGTAAAAGCCCCGAAAAATTAACATATCATCGCATACGCCCCATTTATATATTTACGTACATTTGTTACTGGATTATAATATATAAAATAACTAGTCCTTGCATAAATATTGTATACAGAAATCATTAAAGAGAATTTTCCATTATTCTTTATGAAATAACGAAATTCTTTACAGTAAGACGCAAAAGCGTCATTTTGTAGGCGTAGGAATTTTCGTATAATCCTACGCTTTGCTATATTATATGAATGAATAGATGGTATGTTTTCAACAGCTCAATATCGCTATAAAAAGCCATTATGGGTGCGAAAGTGTTATTTATTCAATAGTAAATATAAATTTAATTATATTGGTCTGTTAAGTTTTTTTTTATAGCCTTGGCAGGTAAACGAGCTTGCGGGTCACCTGATGTTGAGTGATCACCGCTGCCCATGGACACCTGCAGCACCATAGGGACCACCGATGCGTTGCCGACCTAAGAGATAGGAGTTTATACGCCTCTTAAAAGTATCTAGGTCATAGCCTTGCGGGAACACCGTTGGCGGGAGTTCGTTCCACATCTTGCACGTACGCGGGAAAAAGGATCGACGAAATCGAACCGTGCTTGAAGGCCACGCATCCAGGTTGTGCGGATGAAATTTATTCTTTCGTCGAGTTGTCCGGTCATAGAAGCGAGACGGTGGCACCAAGTTAAATAGCTCCTCAGAACATTCCCCGTGATAGATACGACAGAACACACATAGAGAACCAACGTTTCTACGGTGTTCTAACGTTTCCAGCTGACTTGTTAACTGGGAATTGTCAACAATTTGAATGGTTCGTCTCTGTATTCGGTCAAATGGAGGTGCTCCAGCCCACAGATGAGAGCAGTACTCGAGGTGCGGTCGGATTTGGGCCTTATATAAAAGCATCCTATGCTCGGGCACAAAGTACCGATTGGCCCTATTGAGCACCCCAAATTTTTTTGAAGCCAATGTGGCTTTGCCTTCCAAGTGAGCACGGAATTGGACTTCACTCGAAATGTCGACAACGAGGATCCCGATGTGTTTAGAGGTGGTGAGGTGAAAATTTTAACAAAAAAAAGTACCGCTTTCAAAACAAACTTACAAATATATTAATATGCTCTAAAGAGTAAGAAATATTTGCGTATTCTTATATAGTGTTCTTCGTATTCTTATATTCGGAGTCGGCGTCAGATTGACCTTCATATTTGATAATCATAGTTGATGTCATAGTTGATCTTCATATTTAACTACGACTTGCACTTGACCATACCAAAGTTACGGTAGGCAACTCAAATATCTGGATAGCTTATAGAAGATTCTGCCGAGTATCGTTAATTTGCTCCTAAGAATTGAAGAGTTCCGTCACTTTGTCATGGATTCAATCATCAGAACCTAACCAAACTATCATAAAACAACCCTTTCCAAAAAAAAGAAGCATCGAAATCGGTTGGCGTGATGCTTAATGCAAATTTTAGACTTATCCGGTTTTGTCATGGATGCCATCATCAGAAGTGGATTAAAAAAAAATGGGACCCTATGACGAGCACCACCTTTATTATAAATCATCAAGATCGGTCCACCCAGTCGGAAGATATGAGGTAACAAACATAAAAAAAAATACAGACGAATTTATAACCTCCTCTATTTTTTGAAGTCGGTTAAAAACGACATAGTTCAATCAAATTAAACGGGTCTTAGATGATATGAAAGGTAATTTAGACTATTTCAAGATTAATAAACGATATCTGTAAATAAAATGTAAAACAATAATATATTTTATCCAGGACCTTAAATTTTTCAAGGATTAGTTCTTTTGGCCCCTTATAAATGTATGCGAGTAGACATAGGGACAATTATACTTGCATCTCTTAAAATTATGTCGAAATTTAAACATAAGGCTATAATTCTGTTACACAGTTACCGATAAATTTCAGATCAGTGGACATGGTGCTTATAAAGATTAAATTATTACTTCAAAATGGGACACAACACGTACAGGATAAGTTGGCTGATATTCAAGGAACTTTGGAAATGATGAGGAGTCGTGGGGAAAAGGAGGTAATCTTACAAAAAAATACAGTTAAAGCTGATTATGATTTATTTAGGGGCCATGGACTATAGTCGAATTACACCATTACTTTTGTAAAAACTTTCATAAACATAGCATCACGCTTCATTCCCATAGGAGTAGGCAGAGATCACGTCCTTCCACTTGCCACGATCCTTGCATATCTTCTTCGCTTCTTCCATTCTCATTAAACCTTTCATACAAGTTCGTCGGTTTAGAGTACTCTTGACCTGGCCCTTATTTAAAATGTCCTGGATTTGGTCCAGGAACATTCGCCTTAATCTTTCCCTTCCAACTTTCGCATTCACTCTTGACTCATAAATCCTTTTTGTCAGTCTCCTTTCATTCATCCTCTCTATGTGCCCAAACCATCTAAGCGTACCTTTCTCAATTTTAGTCACTACATTTTCTTTTATATCACAACGTTCTCTTATGATACTATTTCTTATTTTGTCACTCAGTTTCAATTCACGCATACTTCTCAACGCTCTCATTTCAATCGCATTTATTTTACTTATGTGATTCTTCTGCTATACTTAACTTTCACTATCATACATAAGTGTTGGCACCAACACTCTTGCATGCACAGCCAGTCTGGCCCTTTGAAACACCACCTGGCTATTCAGTAAGGCGCGCAGGGCACCATTTACTATATTCCCTGTGTTCACTCTCCTTACACCTCTTCCACTTGTCCTCTTACCTATTCCACTTATTCTCCGTCTATCAAAATATTGCCATTCATCATAGATTCATCTCCTTTAAACAGCATAACTTTCGTTTTGTTTACATTAACTTTCATTTCTTTCTTTTTCAAAGGTTCATTCGTAATATTTACCATCTCCTGTAGCTCATTAGCAGACGATGCAAGCATTACTTGATCATCAGCGTAGAGTAAACATTTGATGAGTATATCATTCATTCTTAACCCAAAAATACTTTCTTTTAAATCTCTCTGTGATATGTTTAAATCGTTAAAACTTAGAATTCAAAGAGCTATCGTTGCTTTCTCAGTATCTGCTTGTAATTGCAGAGTTGAAAAGTGCTGCTGTATGTGCTTATAGTCTACACGATTGTATCTCTCACATCTATTAACTCTATACTTCGTAATCCATATAATACGCTCCATTCGAAATCAAAAGCCCTTTTGAAAACTGCTGTGTTGTTTCAATATTATCTGTGCACAATATAAGATGCTGGAAAGCAAACGCGTAGTACTCTGCACATCCAAAATTGTTTATTAAAACGAATAATTTTTATTTATCGACTAGAGTTTTGGACAGTGCATTTAAATTTTGCTGCTTAAAAGTTTATTATACTAATTGGATTGTTCTGTCATATTAATTTATTTAAATTATCACTTCAATAAAGGTGGTGTTGAAGAGACAGTAAGATTGCCTTTATACTCCTAGCTTTAGTAATAAAAATTTAAGTTTCCTCTACATATTCTCGTGCAATTGTGTTTCTGTTAATGTATCTATCCAAATTGACATTTATCTGAGAATAAACCCA
The DNA here is from genome assembly GCA_015832385.1 of Elymnias hypermnestra. Classification (NCBI taxonomy): domain Eukaryota; kingdom Metazoa; phylum Arthropoda; class Insecta; order Lepidoptera; family Nymphalidae; genus Elymnias; species Elymnias hypermnestra. The sequence goes on along the minus strand of JACTOM010000185.1, from coordinate 91,610 downwards.
AGATTTCAAACATAATATTCAAATTTAAATAGCAACGAAGCAAGATACCAAGTAACGCATCACCATATATTAGTTTAACTGTTCTAGGTGGAGACATGTTTATTACAGAAGCAAAATGAAACGGCAGCTTTAGCAGAGAAGGCATTGCATCAGATGGTGATATGTGGTTACGCCCTGATAGGACAAGACCCTGCACAAGCCATTTTAAAAGTTTCTTCTTTGAAGGACATGATCAAAAGCGGTGTTAAACCAGTAATTTTCTTTCATTATTATATTTATCAAATTCTTTACTGCTTTAATATAACAATAGAATGTTACGATCAAAAGGATCTAGTTAAAGATGGCATAGAAGAATTCGTCAACTTATCTTAATGTCTTAAAATCATTGATTAGAGATTGTACATTTTTTAAATCCGTAATGAATTTACATAAATGTATCTTCTGTCTTATTTGTACTTATCTGTTGGTGTATACTTTGTAATAAGTTACTTTTGTTGTCTCTATTATTTCTTGGTTAGTTTCTAATGTATGCTATAATGATTATAGCATTCAATGTATAGTTTAACTATCCATCTATCCATTCAAAGAAGAATTCCTCATCTTTACAGTCTATTGTAACCTTTCTTTTCTATCTATTATATGAAACACTCACCTTGTCCTCTTTTAGACAGCTAATAAAGTGCCTACCCAACAATGGGACGTTAACAGGCTTACCTTATATTCAAATGTTCGTGCGATTTACAACATGGGTCCAAGATAGTCGCTAAGAAACAAATTCAAGGCAGTTATCATATTGACAGTTCACTGCGTATACATATATATTAGAAAACTTGTTGTATGTATATAAAAACATTGACTCTTAATAAAAAGAGTGAATGTACATCATATAACTTACGAGACCAAAACAAACTTGTTATAAATTCTAGTAGGCTGCATAAGATTAACAACTCATTTAAGGGTAACTGTATACGTTTCAATAATAAACTCCGACAATACGTCAATACATGTCAATTAATAAATTCAAAGTCTGGGAGTGAACGAATTGCTCTAATTTTAATTAAAATATAGTAAACTAATATGTTATTGTAATGATGATGGTAACAAAAAAAATACCCGACTTTGGAACCCTCGTAACTTTAGATTTTGAGCCGCTCTTAAGCACCATTATCAGACGTGAGTGTGAAAAAAAAATATAATTTGACGATTCAAATGTGCTGTAATATGCCTACTTGAATAAAGATATTTTTGAATTAAATATGACTAATTGTAAAGATTCAAAGTTCTTAGCGGTGGCATTTATAACATCAAGAATATTTCATTACATACATCTGCTTTAAGAAAACGGCATATGACTTCAAAATAGAAATAAAATATTGCATCATAAATATGTCGCTTCGTTCTTTTACTTAGTAAAAGAGCGGATAAATTATATCTGCAATTAGTTGCATCTCTTAAAACGCATATAAACGTCTGGATAATCTCTTTATAGTAGCTGATAATCTTTATAAATGAACTGATTTGATCCCGAGGCTTGATTTGTGTTCTATTTATGCAAGCTAGTGGTTATTGTACAAGTTCTGGGTCAAAGATTTAACCATAAACGTTAGGGGTGTCTAAACCTAATTGCTTTTAAGATATACAGGTTTTTGTAAAGAAAACTAAGTGGTACCTGCCCAAGATTCGATCGCTACTAACTGTGATTTCTTTTGATCACACAACCAAGATGATGCTAATGAAATTAGTACACTATTTTGCTTTCGTAAATAACTTTTATATTATACATTGTAAAGTAAAGTAAGGAGCAGCCCATTAACGTCTCACTGCTGGGCACAGGCCTCATATGAGAGAGGGTTTAAAGAGCATAGACCCACCACGCTGCTCCACTGCGGATTGGCAGGCATAGTACACAAGTGCACTCTCTATTCCTTCACTCTCATAGTCCGATGTGACGGGAATCCGACACGACCGGAGAGAGATCAGGCGCAGGACCGACGGCTTAACGTGCTCTCCGAGGCACGGGACAATATTGAGACAATCTTACTAGAAAACTCAATATCGATTTCGAATTAGCCCGACCTGGGACTCGAACCCAGGACCTCATGTCTGTAGTCGAACATGCTAACCACTAGACCAATGAGGCAGTTCTTACACATCTATTATACATTGGTATGTCCCTAATTCTAATTCAAAGTCACCAATTTAATTCGTATTAAGGATTTTCTATTCTTTTAAATAATGAGCTTGAAGTACACCTTGATTTTGTCACAGACAGACTTTCGTATTATTTATGTGTATAGATTAACGATTAGTACGAATGGCTAATAAAACTGTGAAATTTTTCAGTTATACGAACAAAAGAAGGAGATTTATGGGCTGTTAAAAGTCTGCGGCCACGATCACGACTCTCTGAAAAAGGTCGTCAAATGCGTCATATCGAAGGTGAGGTAGCACTAATATTTCTCTAATATTATCTTCATGATTCTTTTTGTAAAAATACGGGGAAGAAACTATATTTGACGATTTGAAAGTGGTCTGAAATCACCCTGGTATTCAAAGTCTATAACGGACATAGTTACAAAAAAAGATATTATATATCTATATGTAAAAATCAATTGCTGTTCGTTAGTCTCCCTAAAACTCGAGAGCAGCTGGACTGATTTGGCTAATTTTGGCTTTGAATTATTTGTGAAAGTCCAGGGAAAGTTTAAAAGGTGAATATATATAAAAAATACTTGGAAAGTAAAACAACAATGTCTTTGTCTCTTAGAAACTACTCCTATCTCGTCGTTTAGAAATCAATTAAATTTAAAAGACGTTCAGAAATGAAATTAAAATCAAAACTAATGTTTCTTTTTTATTTTATTAGTTTTGAATGTCAAACGTCAATTCGTCGTTCAGAAATTAAATGAAATTAAAAAGAATACTTTTGTTTTTATTGTATTCTTTTTTGACATTTGACATTGACAACCAATAATTCCAGATCACAACTATAATTTTGACGGCCTCGCTGGCGCAGTGGTGCGAGTATTCGCTTTGCTAGCGGAGGTCCCGGGTTCGATCCCCGGTAATTTTCTAATTTGTCTGAGTCTGGACTGGTGGGAGGCTTCGGCCGTGGCTAGTTACCACCCTACCAGCAAAAACGTACCGCCAAACAAAGAGATGTGTTCCGGTACGATGCTGTGTAGAAACCGTAAGGGGTATATCGCCTCTTAACAGTATCATCACTTACCATCAGGTGAGATCACAGTCAAGTGCTAATCTGTCAGCAATAAAAAATAAATATATTTTACGAACTTTGGCGAAAATCTGGGCGTAAAGGTCTCGGTTCCAGTTAAGTTTTGACCGCATTATTTACTAAATTTGTAACATTCTGCAATTGTCATTCAGCTTTTTTATTTATTGATACTGAGGCTGTACCGGGTCAGCTAGTATCGTATATATAGCATCTCTAAATATCTATTATGAAACCGTAAACATTTTGTTAGTAAAACTTTTAAACATCACAAGTGAAACATTTTCAACAACACGACGATAACCAGAAGCTGTTATAGAAACTAAATAACCAAAATAAAACTGTTCTTAAGAAAAATTACTCATATCCGGCGGTTGTCGGGCAAAAATGCGTTTATCGTAAACAAAGAATTAATATTTACTTCACAAATAATATATTATTGAATGAGTTTTATAATTAACTAATGCTAAAGGTTGCTAATGTCCACCGTGGGCATCCCAGCGCCATATTATCTTGTTGCTGGTTAGAGGAGATCTTCCACTGGAGAGTATAATAAGGGTAAAAAAGTAGCAGCCCATTAACGTCCCACTGCTGGGCACAGGCTTCCTCACTTCGAGGAGCGAGGGTTTTTAGAGGATAGACCCACCACGCTACTCCACTGCGGATTGGCATGCATAGTACACAAGTGCACTCTCTATTCCTTCACTGCCGGACACGACCGGAGAGAGATCAAGCCCAGGACCGACGGTTTAATATGCTCTCCGAAGCACGGGGGTGGATCACACCTAATGACACATGATAATTAGGGTAACGCTCGGTAAGTTGGGTGGAGGGCGGTTGCCTTCTTTTGCAAGACCGTCGTCTCACTGAAGGAGGCAAATGAGAGGCTAAGGGAGCAAGCTGCTGAAGCCGTTCCTCGCCGTCGAAGGAGGATTGGTAGCAGAAGTCGCACGTATGCTTCAAGTGGTGGGTCCTCATAGTCGGTGTCATCCAGGTCACTAGAGTGGGATGCGGCTATCTCATGGATGAGGAGGGGTCTGGTTGGTTTTAGTGGGTATTCTGCTATCTGTGAGTCCCAAAGTCCCGATTGGAAAAAGTCTTTAAAGGCATTTCCCAGGACAAAAAAGCAGAGGTGCCGGATACGACAAATTGATTGAAATGACCTTTTAATTTGTCTGAGTCTGGACTGGTGCATTCAGCGGTGGCTAGTTTCCACTCTACCAGCAAATAAGTGCCGCGAAGCTAAAGATTGCGGTCCGCTACAATGTTGTCTAGAAATCATGGTATGTATATTAACTCTTACCAGGTTAGCGTGCTGCCATCTTAGATCATGTATCATCTCCTGCCATAAGGCCTACCACAAAAAATATGCTTTGCTGTGATGTACATAAATAATTCAGATATTACTTATATACCTTTCTTTTAATCATGCTGGGAATTGCCTTTATGCACCCCGATCAGACTTAAAATCTTTTCAGTGTGGGAATCGTTGGCAGTCAGAATACCCACTAAAACACAGAGAAACCCTCCCTATCCTTTATTAGAGCACCAGAGGATCGATAGACCCAATCTACCCTTTTTTTTCTGCTGGGAAATGCTTTTACGCACCCCTACCACGAGGGCAGGGAGTGTGGGACTCGCTAGGTTAGCTAGAATACTCACTAAAACCTAGCGCCACCTTCATCAACCTGAATTGGAAGAATCAGAGGCTCCCATTCGCATTCGCTCTGACGCTTCCGGTTGCAACCGGCAAAGAGTGGTTTAAGGAGGAGGCAAAAGGCGTTCAAAAAGACGCCTTCTTCCACCCGGCCTCCGCCTTCGCAGGGGCGGGGCATCAGCAGCACATTCCCTTTCTCTCTCCAATGCCTCCTTGGAAGATTCCTATAGGAAACTGACATATTTCGTTTCAATCTCATATTATATCTAACATACGATTCATGATGATATTCATATAAAAAAAACGACTTGTAGTCTAGTATACGTTTTTATCACCATCGTTACAATATAATTTTGGTTTATTAGTATAAGTAATCCTTCAAATTATATTTACATTTCTCAATGAGCTTCCTTTGTTCATAAGTTTTGGATTTATCGAGCGAAATCCCTAGAATGTTTTGGGAGTTTATTATGGAAACGTATACAGTTAACATTTAATGAAATGTTGATTATATTGTGTCTTTTTAGTAAAATCCCCGAAATACAAAATCTTACCCAATAACACTACAGAGGCTATTCTTATTGTCAACTTTACGACCAATTATCGACATTTGTCAAAGCCCTATCTTAACGAACTAATATATAAGTCAATATATAAAGGTCATTTCAATATGAAATCAAATCGTAGCAATTTGTAGTTAATATAAATAGTACCAGAGTAAAATTACCAACACACGCCAAGATGAAAAGACTGATTAACCTATAATAGCATCTATCTAAATAAACGAATTTACTTCTCTGTATCCGAACTATAAATTAATTACTTATTAGATCATTATGAATTTAGAATAACACGCTGGTTCCTAATATTATAACAAAATACAGCTTTTGAATAAATTTCAATGAATTTAGAAAGACTACGAGACCTTGTAGAAGGACATAGTCTACTTCATCTTGAATAGAGTTATATAGACAAACATTAATGTTTGAATTGTACGGACGATGATGACGTTTAGGGCAAAATTAATCATATCAATATTATAACTAAACAAAAAGAAAAATATTAACTTAAATATGACCGCAAAGGTCGTCTATAAGTGGTTGTTGTATAACAAACGACTATGAGTTTGCTTATTATTTCAACAATGCTTTAATAGGGTCTATTAATGATTTATGGATTTCCAACAACAGTGTAGTATGGAATTTTTGAACCGAATCCAAAGTTCGTAGTAGTTTTAATTATTAAAATCTCGTTTAATCGATGATTGACTTACTGATAGATAAAGAAGATCCTATAAAAGTGAATAAAAACTCGTAAAGGAGAACCACTTTCATTCCAAGTGAAGGTTTCTAACATAGTAGTATCAAGGTATAAGAAGTTATGCATGATTTATTTGATTTCACATAATGATATCACATTTAAAAAACTTGATGACCAATTATTACACGAACATAAGTTGATTGTGGTTAAAAATACCCCTCGATAAAGGATTTGATTTTACAAAGCTATTGGCCACTGCAAAAGTTCATAAATGCTTTTCTTTTTTTCAGTCTCCACTTATAAAATCGGCAATGATGGAAATCACTGGAAAACTTATAAACGGTGTCGTTGATTTGACTAAACTTATGGCACATGGCGCGATGCACGAAGCATGTCTAATAGAAGTTATAAAATCTACTGAAGATGAAGCTGCTGATTTATTGAAAGATGTAAGGAAATGTGCGTTTGATAAAGTAAATTTTACTAATGTTGAAGAGTTTATCGCTGGTAACAACGCAACGATTCTTGATATACCGATAAACGTTAAGAAAGATGTCGGAAACACGACAAATGTTGACGAAATGCAAGAAATGCTAAGAAGAATGTTAAAAGGTAATGGTGGTAACAATTTAGATGGAGCACTCAAGAGTAAACTGTTGAAACTGCAAAGCGATTTGAGTTCCGGAAATACTATTTCTAACGATTTGCCAATTGGCGATGATTAACTTTTGGCGTTGAATTTATTTATTAAATACTAAACATATGAAAGTGTGTTTTAAATTTAATAGTACATATATTTTACGTCAATATTTAGTTTTAGTTTCTTTATCTAAAGAGATTTGCGCAATTATTATCCTTAAATAAGTGATCATTTGATTTAAAATTTATTCTGTTAGATGTTTAAAACAATTTGTAAACGGTTTATAGTTGGCCTTGCGTTTGTTACTGATATCTGTGCGTCAGTCTTCAGTTAAAACGGGGTTAATCTTAGATCTCTTCGCTTGTAGATCCATAATATTCGTTTTTAGGATTACATGTGGCTTAAAGAAATGAAGTCTTAGTGTTTACGCTCTATTTACGTACGAGATTTGATGTGTATTTCAATACTGTGTTGATTGTCTGGTGTAAATATCTAATTTTAAAATTGACTATTGAAATCAATTTATATTTGTATACTTACTTCTTATAATGTTGATGAAGTACTCTTACCAACCAAACATAGATGATGATTATTTCCAGTTTTAGAGCACTTGTTTTACGTTTTTAGATTATCAGTAAACTTGTAATATAATAAGAATGCTGAAATTATTAGGTGTTTTGTAGGATTTAACACAAAACCTACTTAATTTTGTAAGTTGTAAACTGGTTTCGAGTTAGTTTCCTGTATAAATATTATTTGGTTCACAAAATATGGGATCTTTAGTGAAAAAATTTTAAAACTATTTATTAATCATTAAATTTGTTGTTTTCTTTGATTTTAACTACATTGTATTATGCTCATGTCTCAACGCAATTGATTACAGTTTTAACCTAGTTTAGACTTGAAAACTGCTATTTAGAAGAACTCTTATTTTATGAGTTTGGCTCTATTCGTTTAATTGGTTTCAAAATAAAAAGGGGTCAAGCAATATCTTACGAAACATTGGATATGTTTAAAACGGCGGATCTTACGATCAGTTTAGTTTGAATTCCACTTTGTTGCTATAAACATCGAGATTGATCATCACCAGCACATACCCGACAGAACACACATTAACAGTTTTGTCGATTATCAAAATTAACATCGTGTAATATAATAGTTAGTTGTCTCTTGTCGAAAAAGTGTTCTATCGTATATTCAATGGTATGTTTAGGTGGATACCTCCCGTTTTCGTCTTAACCGATGGTTTTTACGTCCATGGTTTCCATTGCCATCGCAGGTTTATCTCTATTAATCTAACCTCCATTTGTGTTCACTTCTGCCTTATCTGTTGCTACTATTGATAGTAGAACTAGTATAAAATCTTCCCACTTCTCCTGAGAATGTTTTGGTGAAACTTATTTTTGCAGAACCTTAGTTTTATCCTAATGCTTTATGCGTAGTCAATTAAAAGGGCAAATTTTGATGCGTTGCTTAGATTTTCCGACTTATTTTGTGGACGTCATGTTAGTTTCTATAACATTGGAAACCCAGCTACAGAATTTTACTAATTAGGGCTGACTTTGAGTATTTTTGGCACGCCTGATAACCAAAGATTAAGTTTTTAAGATTAACTTCAGCACAGCAGTTCTTTGCCTTTTTTTATTTTAAGCAACTAATGAAATTTCAAATTAGGTGTTATTTATGTACAAAGAAATTATGTAATAAAGTGTGCAAAGGTAGTCTTATCACTTAAGGCCAATTCAGAAATCATACTAAAATTTGAAGGACTATTTAGAAGATTAAAGAGTTGTGGGAGTGATTGAATTGCTGTAATCGAAATGTAATAGATTCAAAATATATATTGTAATGATGATGAGAAATAAGGTACACACGATGAGATAATATATGGAAAAAATTGTATTAGACCATTCAAAAGTGCTGTAAATGCCTACTCGAATAAAGAATTTTTGTATTTTAATTTAAAACTAACGCAATGTTTCGCAGACAAAGTAGATTGGAACAGTAGGCTAATAAAAATATTTACGGAAATTTATAGTAATTTTTTGTTATAGGGTAATTTTGGTAGTTAAAATTTGATTTCTCTATTCCAGGGTATAACACCCATGCCCTCCGAAGTAATAACAACTTCGGACATTATCAAACACAAATGTTTCATTTTCCACAAACCCAAAAACCCAAAAAGATTCCGCAAACGTCCGGCATCGCTAGTTGGCACAAATCCAAGTGTCAGAAATGAATTACATGCACTGCAAGACGAGCAGGACGTTCACCTTTGATAGTCAGGCGTGATCACATGACATGTAGACGGATACCAAAAAATGACTAATTTATAATGTCTGTCTGTGCTGTTTACAATAAAGCTTAGTTATTAAATTAAAAATCAAAGCTTTCTTAAGCATTCACCTGATAACTTAAATAAAATTGAAGTGCCCATTTGTAAAATCAAATTATCAGCTGTCCACTTAATACATTGGGCTTCGGTGGCGCAGTATTCACTTTGCTAGAGACCTCTGCTAAGAGGTCACGGGTTCGATCACAGGTAGAGCGAATTTAGGAAGTTACATTTTATCATTTGTCATTGATACAATCCTACATACAAACTTACGGCAGTCCCAGAGAGTAATAGCGATTAGAGCAATACGGGGGTACCGTGCAGTATCCTGAACGGCAGCAACTCTGCTGGCGGGCGATCCCCTTTGGCCCTCGCAGTTTCTTACCAGTGCAGAGAAGTTACAAGGGGCAGAGGGGAAACACCTAATGCCGATGAGGTCAGGAGGGTTAAGGTCATTGCTGACAGAGCCTTGATCCAAGCATGGAAAGAGTACCTCGGGTCCCTAGCAGCCGGTGGAGCCATAATAGCGGCACTCCGCCCTCACTTGGAACAATGGATGGGTAAATGAGAAGGAATGCTTTCCGACCGTGTAGTGCAGGTGCTAACCGATCACGGCTGCATTAGAAAATCCCTGCACCAAATCGTTGGCTGTGAGCCGTCGGCCACTTGCCACGAGTGCCGAATGTCCTGCAGACATCAGCGTCATCTTCTGACGTAGCAGATCGGTGCAGCTCTCGCTGGCAAGTATTATAGGTGCAATGCTTATCAACGAACGGGACTGATGTTGACACCTTCTGCGAAACTATCATTTCGCTAAAGGAGGCACGGCAAAGAGAGAGGGCGAATGCAGCTGAAACACAGTACTCCGGATGGGGGCGAAAAGAAAACAGAAGACGGAGGTTTTCTCCAGTTCCTCCCCCTGTAGCGCAATTTTGATTCGGAGGGGCCAGAGTGGAATGCGACAACGAACCGCTGGTCCTTCCATTCCCAAATGACGAGGGCTACGCTGGGTTTTAGTGGATATTCTGGTTGTACCGGCGAGTCTCACACTCTGTCTGTCTCACAGGCGGGGTGTGTAAATGCATTTCCCAGCAACAAAAAAAAAATCCTACATGCAAAGACGTACCGTCAAGCAAAGAGAATTGTGTTCCAGTACGATGCTGTGTAGTAACCATAAGAGGTAACTTGAACTTAAGATGGAAGCGCGGTAATCTGGTAAGGGATATCGGATTAGCACGCTCAGACTGTGTGATCTTAATGAAGCGCTAAACTGACAGCAATAACAAAAAACATATGTAAGAGATAAACAGCAATCGTAAACCTTCCGCTGCTGAGGACAAGATTCCAAACTCATTGGGTTTTTAGAGTATAGACCCACCACGCTACAAATACCCCAATATTGCTCCCGGGATGTACAGATTTCTTTATGATATTTTTCTCCACCTGAGTTTATTGAAGTGAAACTTTTTTTAGGCGCATGAGGGTAAAATTTTTACGGATGGATGGCGTGTTTAGCGTCACCAAGATCTGCGGCGTTTTTTATGCTAATTCGTTTAAAGGTTAGGTAGTTTTAATATTTAAAAATAACAAGTGATATTTAATTTGCCACAAGACATTTAATATATTTATCGTAAAATATAAAATAACAATATTTTCTAAATTTGAAGTCCAAAAACGAAATTTAATTAATAATTTCTAATATTGACACAAGCACGTGGCATTTCTATTTACAATTCATCATTTGAGATTTCAACAAATTATTTGTATTAATTTTCGACACTTTTAATATTTTAATGACAGTTAAATTCATTAAACTCCTATCATATCTTCCTTTTTCCCTCCCCTAAGTCTCGGAAATTTAAAGTTTTAGATTTATATAAAAGGGACTTAAAAATTGGTTTGCCAAAGAAGTTTCACTTCTGACATTCTGTTTTTATAAACACAAGCCTAGTATTGCCCGTATTATTTTTTCTATATTTGTCTGTCTGTTAATTCCTGAAAATCTGAAACTGAACTGATTTTCTCTGGACTTTTAGATAGCTTAAGGAATAGCTAAGGCTGTTTTTTTATCAAATTTATATTATTTAATAGACTGGTTCTAATCTTAATATAATAAATTAAAATCGCATCATAATGATGATGATAAAAGAATGGTATCTGGATTAGTTTACTCAAAAAAGGATGGGAAGGAAGCTTTTGATTCCATCATCATTATACAAGAAATAATATGAAAACATAGGTATCTCAAATTACGCGAGTCTCACCGCGAGGAACAGCTAGTCACAAATAATAGACGTAATTGTGATAAATTACAGAATTACATAAATATTTCGATTTAAAAGCTGCTCTCGTTTATATTAACAGTTGTGAGTAAAGTCACGAAGCATCCGGTATTATAATTACGGCATCCGGTCGCGGGAACCGACTCCAGTAATACCGGATGTGACGTATGGCAAATATTTAGAAAATGGCAAACATAAATAACTAGAGAATTCACTGTAATTGTCTTATTTACACGTGTATGTAAAGTAAACTCATAAAAATATTCATGTCCCTTTCGATCTTACGTGCGAATACTTAGAAAGTCACGGGTTCGATTCCAACCATCACCTATTTAAAAAACTTTTGTATCCCTTAGACAGCCCCCGATAACTACCGGTTGACAAGACCTATTTGTAGTAGATTGCCCGTATCAACTACTACATGACATGATACGATAGTTCTGTCTCAACTTCTGCAATCAGGAATACGAGTATAAGCATATCTTTTTTTTAAAGTCATAATGTCAATTATCTATTTTGCTTCTCGGTAACTGTCGTAACAAAATATGCGTAGAGATAACACCAGGCAATAGAAAAAACAAAAAGTAAATCAGTTACAAAGTGACCGCCACTAGCGGTGCGTGTGTCGCGTCGAATGTCGTTAATTTTTTTTGTTTTTATTAAATGTGTGTTTATTTGTTATGTGATTAACAATGAAAACCCTTGAGGTAAGGTTGGGGTTTGTAAGATACGAGTCTTAAAATACAAGGCGGACTTTTTTCACTATCTCAAAGTTTACCGCAACATGACGCTACACCAGTCTTAATTTAATAAACAAAACATAACATTGTATCATACTTTAACTACCAGGAAATATAAAAATAATAACATTTGGTAGTCTTTCATGAACATTTAATTCCCAAGAACGATTTTAGCGTCAATCGACCTAAATACGTCCGTGCGGGGTGGGGCACGGTTATGTCCGTTAAAAAGCGTGGCCAAATTACGGGGCCCGATAAACTGCGGCCGGGTAGTCTAAGCGTTATCTTTACATAATATAAAATGAACTTGTTTCCGATGTCTGTCTGCTTTGTTATTTTAAACTACCCAACGGATTTTAATGAAGTTGAAAGCAATAATTAAAGCAATTCAATTGGAAAAGAAAAATCGAAAAAATCAAAAATTTGTAACTCAATGACGTAACTAACATTCTCATCATAACTGTATCGAAACTTCGCTTCCGGGGCACTATTTTGAGTGACAAAATTGCCACATTGCCTCCCGATTAAATAAATGCGTAATTCAGTGCGCATGATTCATACTTTCGACGAATGCGCGCTTCTATATGTCAAAATATTTAACTGTGTCATCAAAATTTTTCTTCACTTAATTCTTACGCCGTCGGCAATGTCACACTTTCGGCTCTAGGTACGTAATAACGAAATCTTACGGAGTATATCAAATTACTGACTGCCTCATTGGTCTAGTGGTTAGTATATTTGACTACAGACATGAGGTCCTGGGTTCGAGTCCCGGGTCGGGCCAATTCAAATATCAATATTGAGTTTTATATTAAGAATTTCTCCATATTGGCCCGAAGTTGGGAAGTTGGCGGTGTTTTCCACCCCCGTACCTCGGAGAGCACGTTAAGCCGTCGATCCTGCGCCGGATCTCTCTCCGGTCTTTTCGGGTTCCCGTCACATCAGACTATGACAGTGAAGATAAGAAGTATAAGAGAGTGCACTTGTGTACTATGCCTGCCAATCCGTAGTGGAGCAGCGTGGTCTATGCTCTAAAAACCCTTGCTCCTCGGAGTGAGGAGGCCTGTGTCCAGCAGTGGGACGGTAATGGGCTGCTACTTACTTATATCAACTTAAATGTTCATGAAAGTCTTCCAATTGTTATGATTTTTATGTTTTCTAATAGTTAAACTATAGAATGTTATCTTTTGTTTATTGAAATAAGACTTTGGCGTAGTAAAAAAGTCCGTCTTATATTTATAGGTTCATTCTTAAAAATTCAAAAATACCTCAAGGGTTCTCATTGTTATTTTCATCACTTATATAATCAACAACAAAAATAATCACTAATAAACGCTCACAGTTTATAAAATACCGCAAAAGAACTTAATGACCTTTGACGCGACACACGCACTGTTAGTAACGGTCACTTTATAATTGATTCATTTTTTGCCTGGTGTTATCTCTAGGCATATTTTGTTACGACAATTACCGATGCGAAGTAGATAATACACATTATGACTTAAAAAGAAAGAGATGCTTATATTTATTGACAAATTCGTTGTCGTAAAAAGTACGACGAGTTGGAGGGTAAGGAAGAAATATTAATATAACCAATTAACCAATAAGACATTTGATAAATATTACCACTTTTAAGAAGATTAATGATAATTTTGCGAGCACCGTTTCCTGGTAAGAATGATGATACTATAAAATTTTCTCGTTACGAGGAAAACTTCTGCATACTACGGAAATTCGGGAAATATGTCTGGCGCGTTATTTTAATGGTTTCATGTGTAAAAGCCAGTAGCTTTATTAATAAGAAATAATTTAAAGGTAAATTATCTCTTATCAGATTAGCGAATTATCTTAAACTGTATTATCATTTAATATTTAATGCATGTGTATGTATACTATTTTTATATATAAGGTATTAGGAGCCCGCTCTCGAAAACGAAGACAGACGATAGTACTAATGGCGCCTTCGATGAAAAATCTAGATTTAAAAATAAATCATACATTTATATATAATTGATTATATTATATATAATAAAAAAACTTATTTCAGATGGGGATTGTGCTGTCAAACTGTAACTTATTCAGATGGAGATTTTGCTGTCAAATTGAAACTTTTTTCAGGTGGGGAGCTCGCTGTCAAATTGTAACTTTTCAAATGGGGAATTTGCTGTCAAATTGTAACTAATTGTAACTTTTTTCAGTTGGGGATTTTGCTGTCAAATGGTAACCTTTTCAGATAGGGATGGTGCTGTCAAACTGTGACTTATTCAGATGGGAATTTTGCTGTCAATTTGTAACTTTTCAGATAGGGATTTTGCTGTCAAATTGAAACTTTTTTCAGGTGGGGAGCTTGCTATCAAATTGTAACTTTCTCAAATGGGTATTTTGCTGTCAAATTGTAACTTATTTCAGATGGGGATTGTGCTGTCAAACTGTAACTTATTCAGATGGGGATTTTGCTGTCAAATTGTAACGTTTCAGATAGGGATTTTGCTGTCAAATTGTAACTTATTTCGGATGGGGATTGTGTTGTCAAATTGTAACTTTTTTCAGGTGGCGAGCTTGCTGCCAAATTTAAACTTTTTTCAGGTGGGGATTGTGCTGTCAAATAATTTTTTTTTCAGATGGGGTTTTTGCTGTCAAATTGAAGTTCTTTTTAATTTGATTTATTCTTTTATATGGAGGAATAATGCCACGAGCCAGACGAGTAAATAATGTGAACGCGTAATGAAAATGATGTGACATTACTGAGACGATCACAGACTGTAGACAAAGAATAATGTTGTGGACTAGGTTTCAAAATAGCTAGCAATTAATAAAATATTTTATTGTTTGACTAAGTGAATTTGATGTTCCTATATTTTTACTTTATACGTACCGGACCGCTGGTTATTAATTACATTTTTTTTTTTAATTTAGAAAATATCTTTTATGAAAAATAGTGTATTAAATGACGAGTGGCAAGTTAAAATGCCACATGTTGTGTAAGTATTAAAACTACCTAACGTTCAAAGGAATTAGCATAAAAAACGCTGCACGTCTTTGTGACGCTAATCACGCTTTCCATCCGTAAAAATACCATAATACTCCTATGGTGGAAACTTTTTAAGGAACCGCGCCGAAAATAGATGAAATTCAAAGCACACATTTTCATTATATATAATTCGGCTGTTTGTTTAAGAGATGGTATTTTCGTGGTGTTACTCATACGAAGTTTTAAGTGGCTAACACTAACGAACTCCATATGTTCCGGTTTATCCAAGACCGCCTAGATTCCAAACATTTCGCCAATATTGTACCGGAAAATTTCAAAGATTATCAAATCAAATCAAATCAAAATATTCTTTATTCCAGTAGGCTCAAAAAGCACTTTTGAATCGTCAGTAGTCTGTCCGTTGGTAACAAATCTACCACCGGTTCGGAAAGTTGAATCCGCTGAGAAGAAACCGGCAAGAAACTCAACGGTTACTCTTTTAAAGATAGTTTTGTATGCTACAATGTGTAATATATTGCTTCTGTGAGCAACTGGAATCAAATCCAAACATTTCTATCGCTTAAATAATCCTCAACATTATAATATGCCTTTTGTAAAAGGATGTTTTTGACATATTTCTTAAAACTATGCGGAGGCAAATCCAAAACTGATTGAGGTATCTTATTAAAAATGCGTATGCTCAACCCGACAAATGATTTCTGAACTTTCTTCACTCTAAAATATGGAATTACAAGTTTGTTTTTATTTCTTGTGTTAAAATTGTGTATTTCACTTTTCTTACTGAATAAATGTATATTATCACGGATATATAAGATATTATTTAATATATATTGCGACGGTACTGTGAGAATTGATGTTTCTTTAAATTTATCTCTTAGAGAAACACGAGATCCTAATTGATATATGGCTCGTATTGCTCTTTTTTATAATAAATATAGTTTCAATGTCCGCCGCCCTACCCCATAACAGTATGCTGTAAGACATAATGCTATGAAAGTAAGAGAAATACACCATTTTAGCAGTTCCAACATCAGTGTATTGTATAACTTTTCTAACAGCGAATGCAGCGGAACTAAGTTTACTTGCCAGAGTCTTAATATGGGCGCCCCACTGAAGCCCAGAATCTAATGTTATACCTAGGAATACTGTAGATTTTACTTTCTCTACAGGAATATCATTAATTCGAATGTTTGTACATATTTCTTTATTGTCAAGGGACCAATGTTTTAATACTTTTACGGAATTGCTTAATGGTTACATTGAGAAAATCCCTTCCAAAATAACTTCAATTTATATTTTAGTACGTAGCAAGATCGATTTAAAATAATTAAGTCACATTTTTATATCCAATTATTAAAGAAACCTTGCGAAAGTTGTTCGAGATAGGTCAATGTATTTTAGTTTCTTTTGTTATATATTCATATACTGAATGAAATAAAAACAAAACGACAAAAATCTAAGCGTTAAATACATTTGAATAAAGTCTTATTCTAATATTTAAATTACAATACCAAAATAAATATATGTCGGAGAGCAATAGTCTGTGGAACGCTGGCGCTATCTGTCTATCGGCGGGGGGCAGAGTCAATAAGTGGCAGTCCGGCGCGCCTCTCGGCACTTTTTCGAATGGCGCTTGACCGGAGCGGTCGATTTTTTAAAACTGTCACGTCTCTAGCTATTATTGTTAATGAGTTTGTGTAAATTGATATCGGGAACATCCGAGTTAATAAAGTGTTTGATTGCACCAACATTACCCACGAAAGCCCACAGTATATGAAATTAAATTATGGATGCCATTAATGACGATGTCGGCGGGAAACCCTTTGCCTCGTATGCTTTATGCTTCCTTCTCTCTTATTATACAAATATATCTCGGAGTACAATAGCCTGTGGAACGCTGTGTTGAAGTGCAATAGTCTGCGAAACGCTGGCGCTATCTGTCTATCGGCGTGGGGCAGAGTCAATAGTGAAAACCCGGCGCGCGTCTCTCCAGTTCTCGGTTGACGTCCGCCAGAGCGGTTGACTACTGAAACTGTCGCATTCCTACCTATTATTATTAATGACTTTGTGTAAATTGATATCGGGAACATTAAGTGATTGATGATTATAATCTGTTTTCATTAATAAAGTGTTTGATTGCACCAACATTACCCACCAACGCCCACAGTTTGGATATTATGGATGCCATTAATGATGATGTCGGCGGAGAACCCTACGCCCCTTTACTTTACGCTTCCTTTCTCTCTTATTCTTCGACATATATATTCATTGGTTTTTCATATTTTATTCATTCATTCAGTCTGAGTTGTTATCTTATTTATTCGCACCGCGGTAAAAGTTTATAGATAGTCAGCTGTTACAATATATTTTTATTTTATTTTTAATAATTACAATACACCACTCAAAACGCTCCAATCCAGAATAAATTTTGTGTTAAATAGTTATGTGCATTGATTATTTAGTGCACTTATGAATTATGATGTAATAAAATACATTTGGACTTCTCTTTAAACCAACATTGGATGATATTATTCGATGCACGCAAAGAAAATAGTGCCAAAAACTATATTCAGCAAATGCGGCTGACAAACGTTAGTTTCTTAGCAAGTAAGCGCGTTGGGAGCGTGCTTTCACGTCGGACTATAAAAGTGAAGGAATAGATAATACACCTGTGCCTGCCAATCCGCAGTGGAGTAACGTGGTGGATCTATGCTCTAAAACCCTCTCTCATATGAGTGAGGAGGGCTGTGCCCAGCAGTGGGACACTAATGGGCTGCTACTTACCTTATATTAGTAATTAATCAAAACCATTCTGATTTTTGTGTATTTATTTGTAATATTGTTTTTGAAGTATATAATAATTGAATAAAAAAATACTTATACCAACGTAATACGAGTCTATTACGACTATAACTTGTCTTTTTTTAGAAAAACTGTCCATTGCACAGAGTCCTATTTAGGAAAAAGGATATTGTTGCAGAAATCTTATTTAATTGCAATTATACAGCGTAATGTTGGATAAATATCCCCTTAATATGGTTACCATACTGGTATCGGGTAAACGTTTCCTAACCCCGCGTCATTGGGGGCCTTGGCTTCAATATTTGTAATCAAATAATATTCCGTCTCTATGCTCTTTTGTGAGACGAAAATAATATCGGATTTGTTTAATTTTAGAATTAATCGACGCTTTGTTCTAGTTGAATTCATTTGTGAGTACCAATGAAAGATATCGGTGTTGATATTTGCTTAAACTTTGTATTGTAAGCCAAATTTTAAACGTAAACAACTTTGAATGATGGATACCTTTTACATAAATTCATATAGTATAAAATATATGATTTCCTGGTTATACAAGGTTTATTTATCCAAATGGAATTTAGCAATGGTGGTCAATTTCTAAGGTTAGACGTGAAACAGTACTCGAACTTTGGTTTATGGAGTCCAAATAAGTCAATTGAAATATGGAATGTATAGGTAGAACAAAAAGACCATTAAAAATTAAATTAAGCTGTATAATATTAGAAAGCTTTTGTCACGCCTTCAAGATGAAACTACTGAAACAATTTAGATGAAATTTATATGTAGTATAAATTAATATGTCATCCAAATTTGTAAAAGTGTTACCCTCAAGTATGTAACATTAATTCTTGTCTGTCTGTGGCGCTTCCACGCCAAAACTACTGAACAGATGAACTTAAATGAAAATTGGTACATAGATGATAATCTAGAGTCTCAGAAAGTACATAGGCTTTTCAATGCGAAAAAAAGGTTGTGAGGGATGGAAGTATTGTCCTTTATAGAGCTAGGAAGCTTATATTTATATATTAGGTTGTTTGTTTTAGTACATGAGATGGTAAATATTATGAATGAAGCTATGAAAATGGATGTTAACAAAATAAAAGTTATGCGTTTTGAACGACAGGAATCTATCATGACTGGTAATATTTTGATAGATGGAGAACAAGTGGAAGAGGTGAAAGAATTTGTATACTTGGGATCTTAATTTACAAAAGATGGAACATATGAAAAATGATGTTGAAAGGAGAGTGAATGTAGGGAATGTGGTAAATGGTGCTCTGCATCCCTTTATTAATAGCCAGATGGTGTCTCAAAGGGACAGACTGGCTGTGCTTTCAGGAGTGTTGGTGCCAACACATACAATAAGTGTTGGTAGTGAAAGTTGCGTATGGCAGAAGAATCACAAAATAAAATAAATGCGGTAGAGATGAGAGCGTTGAGAAATAGTGTGATAAGAGATCGTTGTGGTATAACAGAAGACATAGTGACGAAAATTGAGAAAGGTATGCTTAGATGGTTTGGGCACGTAGAGAGAATGAATGAAAGGAGACTGACAAAAAGGATTTATGACTTAAGAATGAATGCGAAAGTTGGAAGGGGAAGACCAAGGCGAACGTTCCTGGACCAAATCCAGGACATTTTAAATAAGGGGCAGGTCTAGAGTATTGTAAACCGACGAACTTGTATTAAAGGTTTAATGAGAATGGAAGAAGCGAAGTAGATATGCAAGAATCGTGGCAAGTGAAAGTGGTGGTGGACCTGGTCTCTGCCTACCCTATATGGGAATGAGGAGTAATGCTATGTATGTATGTATGTATGGATGGTTTTAGTAATAAATTATTTCCCCGTATTAAGAGAAACTTTTTCTTTATTATTTACCCTTTGATTTAACATTCGTAACATTGTTTCTACTGCAATTTCAACTTGCACTAATCACGTTTTAAAGTCGCTCACTAATTTAAAGGATAATTAATAGTATGCTCAGATTCTTCTATATTATATTACTTTTTTCGTGCCACTGATTTAAAACACAGTATTAGTAAACAAGGTTGATCCAAATTTAGGAATGTACATTCTCCTGTGCTACTATTTCTTATACCATTGTAAAAGTTCCCACTCAAAAATAATAAGTCTACCGATCCCAGTCGTCGTATAAACGACGACTTTAAACAGAAGTTATGATTAAACTTGAGACAATTTCCCGAACAGTGTTAAACCGGCAGTAGCACATGTAAACGTTTTACTGATATAATTACAAAGACTTCAGCCAAATAAATATAGTAATTGAATAGCAATCCAATAACTCCTAGGCTGACGTCATATGTGATTTAGAAAATAGCGCAATTCAGCATTATATATGTATATCTATTAATATTTACATGTTGTACGTTTGTTTGATTTGATGCTATTGCAATTTGCATATCTTGTCAGGATGCCATTCCTATCTCATATGTTGAAAAACGCAAAACGTGAAGAAAAAACTTTGTATCCCTTTTTAAGAAAATTGAGCGGAGAGAGAAGTACGAAATCTCTTACTCTTATAGTTTATATAAAGAAATTAAATATTTATATATAATCATTATGCACTACTTCATAATGATTATATATAAATATTTAATAATGCTAATAATAAATACATTAAATCGATAAATACAATATTACACTGACATACTTTTGTCACAAACACGCACTTTGTTTATCGTTATAGTCTGTCGACAAATTGAGAATAGATCATATTGTTTAGCAAACTAGAAAACATTTTTTATAAAAAAAAAATCGTTTTGTATCATAATTAATAATTTCATCGCTTGGCTTTAGTTTCAATAAAAAAATTAACATTATTGTAAACATTTTTGTTTTTAAAGTGAAAACTCTTTGGGTGCATGAGGAAATAATTGAGGTATGAATCTTGTGATTACCGTCACGCAGATGTGCAGCGTTTTTTATGCTTATTCGTTTGAAATTTAGGTAGTTTTAATATTTACAAATAACGTGTGGTATTTTAATTTGCCACTCGTCATTTCATATATTTATCATAAAATATAAAATAACAATATTTCATAAATCTTTTCTAAATTTTAAATTCAAAAACAACATTTAATTAATAATTTCTAATATTGACGATAAACACGTGGCATTTTTATTTACAATACGTAATTTGAAATTTCAATAAATTATTTGTATGAATTTATGTCACTAGCTTTTTAATGACAATTAAATTGAATGAATTCCTAAAATATCTTCCTTTTCCCCCTCTAAGTCTCGAAAATCTAAAGTTTTAGATTTGAATTAATATAAACAAGACTTATAAATTAGTTTGCCAAAGAAATTCAATCCAATTTATATGATTGCCCATTTCATTTTTTTTTATTTAAATTACATAGAATTTGATGGAAAATTAAGGCAAATTAATAGTTGAAACTGGACGTCCATATTAGTTTTAGTGATCAATAGACAGTTCTTTTATATACCATTTAGCAATTAATGTGTTTTTAATTTTATAAAATAAAGACATACCTGCATCTGTAAAGAAGGCTGAGTGACGGTTGGGGCTGGAAGGTACTGAGGCTGATGCGGAAGTGAGGAAAGCTCTTTTGACCCTGGACCACTTAGAGTCACGTGGCTGCCGATGCTGTGGTGGTCTCGCTCCGAGTTCCAAAGAACGCTGCTTCCGAAGGACTGGGTGTGATCCTTCAGATTCTAGAAATCATTTGAAATATTAGTCACCGAATATAATTTCTCTTTTAATCTATATAGAAAAAGAAGTTTAGCGGCAACGCTACGTTTATTTATATTTATACACTTTTACATTATGAAATAGTTTTAAATATTATATTAACCTAAAAACATTGGATTATATCAATAAACTAGAATATATACATATATAATAACTTTTGTAAGATAATTAACAACAGACACAGATCCGTACATCTGATTTTTATATATGTAGCAACGCGTAGGCGCCGTCGTCTTATCCCAAGTACCTCGCTCGCCCCATAGGGACTGCCACATGGTGCAGACATCTTATCGCAGGTAGCTAACACACGTCTTGATATCACGCTCCGGTCATATTTGTTTCCTCAGTAAAATAAACTCCCTTTGCGAACCGTATTCTTATCAAAGTAATAATTATAATAGTGTCTCATTTATTCTAACATTCAGCATATCTTAGTTGTCTTCCAATATCTTTCAGTACAACCTTTCTGACTTCAACATAAAAGTGAATGTGCCTTACTGGTATAATATTCATCTATCTTAGCCAACTATCACACATCGCTTCAAAGGAACTTTATTCGACGCATAATGTATGGTACAATTGACACTTATAGTATACTTGTATGTTACAAATATATGTATATATAAGTATTAGAAATATATTAGTCTAAATGCTACGAAACTCCCACATAAGTATCGACTTACGAATAACCCTGTATATGTATATACAGGGTTATTTGTAGTTCGACTTATTCCCATTAGAAGTTGATAGGGGTGACACTTATAGTATACTTGTATGTTACAAATATATGTATATATAAGTTTTAGAAATATATTAGTCTAAATGCTATGGAACCCCCACATAAGTATCGACTTACGAATAACGCTGTATATGTATATACAGGGTTATTTGTAGTTCGACTTATTCCTGTTAGAAGTTGATAGGGTTGACTATTTGCTATAATTTGAACGTCCATTTGCATTAAGCAAAAATTGATCATTTTTGAATTGTTTCATAGCTTTTTAAAAACTAAAGCAAAATTGCGGCTTTAAAAGTTTATTACAGTCAATTTATCTGTTTTAAGATAATTTTGCTTTTGATGTATAAAAACGATTAAGCATTGGTTATTCACCAATATTAAAAATATCAGTAACAATTTAAAAATGCGAGGAGAAAAACGATGTGATTCAAACTGCTTTTTCTATAAAAATATAGATTTTGGGTTACAGATTATATAAAGATGCTTTCTTTCCAACAAGGCAAACAATTAGGAACTTATTTTAAATCAAGTGTTAAAAAATTTATCACAAAGGAAGCGGACGAATATTCGTATTCCAATATAAAAAATATCTACCTAGTTCCTCAGACGAAGGTATCGTTAGTGTCAGAGCTGGTGGAGCATCACTGTCACCACCATCGCTCATGGACCTTCTTCTAGCTGGTACCACATCTGGAGAGCCCTTAGATGGCCTGGATTTCTTCTTGACAGATTCTCGATGAGTTTGAATTATATCACGCATTTTCACCCAAGGGCTTTTATGGAGTTTGTTTGGTGATGGCGATGTGGAACTATCGTCCTATAAAAAAAAACTGTTTTATCAAAATATTTAGTAAAATCTGGATAGGTGGGCTCTCAGATTCTGGAATTTTGATCTCATGACTGGAAAAAGGCTTTGGCCGTGGTTAGTTGCCTGAATCTCAAATCAAATCAAATCAAAATATCTTTATTCAAGTAGGCATATTACAGCACTTTTGAATCGTCAAATTATATTTTTTTTCCACACTCTGATTCTAATATACATCTGATGACGGTACTCAAGATCGGCTTAAAATCTAAAGTTACGAGGGTTCCTTCGCGCCCTGATCCGAGAAGAACCCACAACAAACTCAGTCGGGTTTTTTTTTTTACCATCATCATTACAATAACAAATTAGTTTACTATATTTTAATTAAAATTAGAGCAATTTGTTCACTCCCAAGCGTTTCTATCGTCTAGGTAATCTTGCAACTTATAATACGATTTTTCTATCAACTTTCTTTTAACAAAGACTTTGAATTTATTAATTGACATCTTTAGAACGTCTTGTGGGAGTTTATTATAGAAACGTATACAGTTACCCTTAAATGAGTTGTTAATCTTATGCAGCCTACTAGAATTTATAACAAGTTTGTTTTGGTTTCGTAAGTTATATGATGTACATTCACTCTTTTTATTAAAAGAGTCAATGTTTTTATGTACGTACAACAAGTTTTCTAATATATATACGCAGTGAACTGTCATTATGTTAACTGCCTTGAATTTGTTTCTTAGCGACTCTCTTGGACCCATATTGTAAATCGCACGAACGGCCCTTTTCTGCAGCACAAATATTGCATCTATATCAGCAGCATTACCCCAAAGTAGAATACCGTATGACATAATGCTGTGAAAATAGCTGAAATATACCAGTCTGGCAGTATCAACATCTGTCAGACGACGAATTTTTTTAACAGCGTAAGCCGCGGAGCTGAGCCTATTCGATAGACCACTTATATGGGGCCCCCACTGTAATTTATTATCTAATGTTATACCTAAGAAAGCGGTACTATCTACAAGGTCTAGTTCCTCATTATTAAGTTTAACAATGGTTTGCGTTTGTTTCACATTAGGAAGAGTAAACTTTACACATTTTGTTTTCTTTCCGTTGAGCAATAAATTATTAGCTTCAAACCATTGTACCACTTTATTGAGAGAGCTGTTTACGTCGTCATAATTTGTTTGTCGTCTATTAACTTTAAACAATAGCGAAGTATCATCAGCAAACAGAACAATCTCATGATCACCCTTAACAAAGTAAGGAAGGTCATTGATATAAATGAGGAACAGAAATGGTCCTAATATGGAACCCTGTGGGACTCCCATTTTTGTCACCGACCCCGCAGAAAGCTTGCCATTGACACAGACCTTTTGCGTTCTATTGGTTAAATAAGAACTCATCAGGTCTAATGCTGTGCCCGCGAGGCCATAGTGTCGCAATTTCCCGATCAGAGTTTCATACTGAACACAATCGAAGGCCTTAGACAGATCACAGAAAACGCCAAGCGCGTCACGTGAATCCTCCCAGGCCTCGTAGATATTGAGTAATAACTGTACGCCAGCATCGGTAGTCGAGCGACCTCGAGTAAAGCCAAATTGCTTATTATGTAATAAATTATAATTTTTGAAATGTTTTAGCAACTGGTTCAACATTATTTTTTCAAATATTTTACTAAAGGTTGGGAGAACCGATATTGGCCTAAAGTTACTAGGGTTAGAAGTACTGCCTGACTTAAACATCGGTATTATTTTGCTGTACTTCATTAAGTCAGGAAATACACCACAATCAACACAATTATTAAAAATTTCCGCCATGTCAGGTGCAACGATGTCAATTAATGATTTTACAAGGTTAACCGATAGACCCCACAAATCGTTAGTTTTTTTGTTATTGATTAAATTAAATGACTTAATAACATCAGAGGCATCGACATGACTGAATTTAAAGATACCATGACATTGGGGCATGCTATCAGCTAGCCAAGAGAGTGCAATGGAAGGTGATGAGTTCAGCGATTTAGTAGTTGAGACAGGAATATTTGTAAAAAACTCTTCAAAAGTATTAGCAACCTCTGAGTCTGACGATATTTTTTTATTCTCTAACTCTAAATTAAATTCATTAAAACGCGGAGTTGCTTTTCCTGTTTCATTATTAATTATTTTCCAAGTTGTTTTAATTACATTACTACTGTTTTGTATCTTATATTTTATGTGTTGCGATTTAGCAATAACACATTTCTTTTTAAAATCCTTGGAAAATGATCTCACATAATCTCTGAACTCCACACTAGTGTTGTACTGACGCTCAGCATACAATTCATACAACTTGTGCCTACTTTTATGCAAATCAGCCGTGGCCCATTCACTGAATGCCATTGTGTCAGTAAGAATGATCGATTTACTTTTAAATATTGAGTTAAATATTTTAGTAATTTTGAAAAAGAAATTGCTATATATTTCATTTGGGTTATTAGAATTGGGTATAAAGCAGGAGTTTGAGATAAGGGTTGATCTCATTTTCTCGATACGGTCAGTGGTTACTGGCACAAAAGTTATTTTACGTTTATTTACATTTTTTCTTGGAATTGAAAAGCGAATGAGTTGGCCACAGTGATCAGAATCTAAACTAGTAATTATCTTTTTCACAGTTGGATTTATGTTTGTGAATATATTATCTATACAAGTGGCACTAGAAGAGGTTATTCTTGTAGGCTCCATAAACATATTTGATAAATTGTAAGTGTTAAAAAGGTTTAACAGTTTCATGCTTGAGGAGCTACATTCTAAAATATTAATATTGAAGTCTCCACATACTACTAACTTCTTGTTCGTTTTCGACATTATGAATAGTACCTGGTCCATTAATTTTTCAAAAACTTCAAAATTGGACAAAGGGGGCCTATACACGGTTACTACAAGAAACTGCTCCAATTCAATAGATGCCAGCTCTATTGTCCGTTCAACAGACAGGCTCACTATGTCTGTACGTTCCTTATATTTAAAATTTTTATTTACTAAGATTAACGAGCCCCCATGTATGGATGATACTCTGTTGAACGAACTACCAACCTGGTAGTTACCAAAACTAAATACATATTCATTACTTTTTAGCCAGTGTTCTGTAATACATAAAATGTTAATGTTAAAATTATTTAAAAAAAGTTCAATTTCAAGCATCTTACCTTTAATGCATTGAATATTCTGGTGTACCAGGCTGATAAAGCTATTATCTAAATTTGCATTCACTGAATCTAAAGTGTGGCAATCCTTATGACAAATTTGCTTTTTTAAGCAAGAGGAATTCTCTGTTGTCTTTATTAAATGTTTAAAATAAAATTACTTGGATTTATATCCAAGGGTATGTCAATATTATTGTTATTATGCTCAATAGGAGCATGTCTACTAGCCAAGTTTTTGGCTAAGGTTGTAAACAAATATGATAGCGAAATAGCTATCTGTCGTTTAAAATAATTGGATAGGTGGAACCTATCTTTGTATATATTATAATAAGAATTAGCACACTTGCTAAAGTCAATAAATCTAAAGAAACAACTTACATTTTAGACATCTTTTGGTTTTTGTAATTTTGATCATTAGGTTGTTAAATAGAATGTTAACTCCGTTTAACTACTCATGTCATTGCTTTTTTATCGCAAATGCAAAAAGTAGTAATAAATAATTGCAGAATGTTTCAACTTTAGTATAAAATGTGGTCAAAACTTAACCGGAACCAAAAACCGCCTTCAAAACAAACTTACAAATATATTAATATGCTTTAGTGAATCTGAAATAAACTAACAAACTTATCTCAATATGTGTTCACCTAAAAACATCTTGCTCATATATGATAACACCGTTTAAATGAAACAACTTTACAAAGTTAAATTTAGATTAATATCGCCACACCCGGGATCGAACCCGCAAGCTTCTACGTTACAGATCGGTTCTTTTGCCACCCCGCTATCACCAGTCTTTTATATGTTGATCGAGCACAACACTAACACGCAAAAGTTCCCCCTCCCCCAGACTCTGCCCAGACCGCTTCACACATAATTCACCTTTTAAATATTGCAATGCAGCAACAAACGTAAGGTCATTGCCAATTGATTACAGACAGTTATATATTCTGCCAAAAATCGCACCCTTACTGTAAGCCGTTGAGGAGTTCCATTGATCTTCATATTTAACTACGACAAGCACTTGACCATACCGAAGTTACGGTAGGCGACGACTAAGATTCTGCCGAGTATCGTTAATTTGCTCCTAAGAATTGAAGAGTTCCGTCACTTTGTCATGGATTCCATCATCAGAACTTTACCTAACTATCACAAAACAACCCTTGAAGTATATCCTTTCTAATAAAAAAAAAGAATCATCAAAATCGGTTAGCGTGATCTTAAGTTATTCTTCCATTTGTCGCACATCCCTATGCAAATTTAAGACATCCGATTTTCTCATGGATGCCATCATCAGAACTGGTTTAAAAAACTGGGACCCTATGACGAGCACCACCATTCATATAAAAAAATATATTAAGATCAGTCTACCCTGACGGAAGATATGAGGTAACAAACATTAAAAAAAATACAGTCGAATTGATAACGCCCAGATTGCCGCCAAAGTCCCTGAAGTATTTTAGTTTTGATCAGAAATTGTTGGTTGTCAAAATGTCAAATAAAAATTTAATTAGATCATGAACGACTTTTAAACTTAATTGATTTCTAAACGACGGGACGAACATCAAATGTTTTACATATAGGAATAGTTTCTAAGGGAAAGCGAAATTGTTGTTTTTACTATATTTCAAGCATTTCTTCCACAAATAATATAAAACCAAAATTGGTCAAATCAGTCCAGTCGTTCTCAAATTTTAGCGAAAGTACATACATAGCATCACCCCTCATTCCCATAGGGGTAGGCAGAGACAACATCCTTCCACTTGTCACGATCCTTGCATATCTCCTTCGCTTCTTTCATTCTCATTAAACCTTTCATACAAGTTGCTCGGTTTAGAGTACTCTTGACCTGGCCGTTATTTAAAATGTCCTGGATTTGGTCCAGGAACGTTCGCCTTGGTCTTCCCCTTCCAACTTTCGCATTCACTCTTGACTCATAAATCCTTTTTGTCAGTCTCCTTTCATTCATTCTCTCTACATGCCCAAACCATCTAAGCATACCTTTCTCAATTTTAGTCACTACGTCTTCTTTTATACCACAACGTTCTCTTATCACACTATTTCTCACTCTGTCACTCAGTTTTAATCCACTCATGCTTCTCAACGCTCTCATCTCTACCGCATTTATTTTACTTTTGTGATTCTTCTGCCATACCCAACTTTCACTACCATACATAAGTGTTGGCACCAACACTCCAGCATGCACTGCCAGTCTAGCCCTTTGAGACACCATCTGGCTATTCATAAAAGCATGCAGAGCACCATTTACCATATTCCCTGCATTCACTCTCCTTTCGATATCACTTTCACATGTTCCATCTTTTGTAAATTTAGATCCCAAGTATACAAATTCTTTCACCTCTTCCACTTGTTCCCCATCTATCAAAATATTGCCATTCATCATAGATTCATCTCGTTCAAAAAGAATAACTTTCGTTTTGTTTACATTCACTTTCATTCCTTTCCCTTTCCCTTTCAAAAACAAAGTAACGAAGCGAAAGTAACGAACAGAAATTGACTTTATATGTAGGAACGTGGATATACATAACGGCGAAGCTTATAAAAGTATATTACATATTGCCTAATATTGTTATAAAGTAGAATTATTGAAGTAGTTTCAGATTGAAAATATAGTTTTTAGTATTTCACCTGCATTGGTGCTTGGAGGAAACCAGCGTCTTGGTCATCGCTACGCATACCGCCTCTCCTGCATATACCTGAAAATAATAACTATTAGTCATAGGGAATGCTATATAAATATTACTAATAGACTTAATACATATATCGCAGTTTTATTCTAAAATTTTAGTTAGAGACACAGCAAAAACTTGAAATTGTAATAAAAACTCATATTCAAATTTGCGAAAATATCATTGGAATTTAAACGTGACACCCCTAAACTATATTGTTTATTTTAATAATTATAACATGTTTGTTTAGAATGCAGCTTAAGTTACATTTTTTGGAGTCATTTTAAATTATGCGTGTCTGTAAATATGGTCTCTTTATATTAATAAAAATTAAGTCAGAAAAGGAAACTTGGTGGAATGGTGTGAGTACTCTCTTAGCTAGCGGATGTCGTGAGTTCAATTCTCGGCAGGGCAAATTTAGAAAATTTGTCTAGGTCTGGACTGATAGTGGTCTAGTGGTTAGCATGTTCGACTACAGACATGAGGTCCTGGGTTCGAGTCCCGGGTCGGGCCAATTCAAAAATCAATATTGAGTTTTCTATTAAGATTTTCTCAATATTTGCCCGGAGAGCACGTTAAGCCGTCGGTCCTGCGCTCGATCTCTCTCCGGTCGTGTCGGATTCTCGTAACATCGGACTATGAGAGTGAAGGAATAGAGAGTGCATTTGTATACTATGCCTGCTAATCTGCAGTGAAGCAGCGTGGTGGTCTATGCTCTAAAAAGGATTTTTAGGGGTTTTAGAGGCCTGTGCCCAGCAGTGGGACGTTAATGGGCTGCTACTTACTTACTTACTACTTACTTCTATAAAATTAGCTTGTTCGTATTCTTAAAGAGCCTCGATACTATTTCGTTAATATTGTATTCGATTAGAAAATTGACAATTAGATTGAATATATAGCAATACAGCTTATTACAGATAATTGTATCTAACTTTATATTAACAGTGGTCTCATAATAACACATAGATATCTTTGTTATTGTAATATATTCTTTAAGTCCAAGTAATTAAGGTAAGAATTTAATATTTAAAGTTAAAAGGCTGTTTTTGCGACAAAATGAGTGCGACATATCAAAAAATGAAAAAACTGAATGATAGTTGCAGAACATTTCAACTTTAGTAAAAAAATGTGGTCAAAACTTAAAAAGAATTCGTAATCAAAAGAAAGGGACCTTTACATCTGCATATACACGACGCACAGTTCGGGTTTCGGCCTGGACTTTCTACTGAGAGTACCATATTTAGTTTAAAGCAGACTGTACAGTACTAAACTGACAAACGCCACGCCGGTGTATGCTTGCTTCCTTGATCTGAGTAAAGCCTTCGACTTTGTAAATTATAATTTATTGTGGCAAAAGATGAAGGAGGCAAACATACCACCGGAAATAATATCCATTATGCGGTACTGGTATGCCAATCAGATTAATACCATCCGCTGGGGAAACACACAGTCTTTGCCGTTCAAATTGGAGTGTGGGGTTAGGCAGGGTGGACTGACATCACCCTAAACTGTTTAACCTCTACATCAATCACTTAATTGTGGGGTTAAGTAAAATGCGTACAGGCTGCTGGGTGGATAATGTCAGTGTGAACAGTGTTAACTATGCCGATGATATGGTGCTATTGGGTCCCTCGGCAGGATTGATTAGAGAGCTACTCAAATACTGTGAAGACTATGCAACCACTGACGGTCTTGTGTATAATGTCAAGAAAAGTGTGTGTAATGTTCTTTAAGGCCCCTGGGAAGAAATGTGACCTTACCTCGACAATTAAACTGAATGGCGAAAAGCTGAAAAAAGTTGAAGAATTTAAATACTTGGGTCATATTCTTACCGAGGACCTTAAAGATAATAGAGACATTGAACGAGAGCGTAGAGCCCTGGCGCTGCGATGCAATATGCTAGTGCACAGATTTGCCTGATGCAGTAACATACATAGCATCACGCCTCATTTCCATAGGGGTAGGCAGAGCCCACGTTCTTCCACTTGCCACGATCCTTGCATATCTCCTTCGCTTCTTTAATTCTCATTAAACCTTTCACACAAGTTCGTCGGTTTAGAGTACTCTTGACCTGGCCGTTATTTAAAATGTCCTGGATTTGGTCCAGGAACGTTCGCCTCGGTCTTCCCCTTCCAACTTTCGCATTCACTCTTGACTCATAAATCCTTTTTGTCAGTCTCCTTTCATTCATTCTCTCTACATGCCCAAACCATCTAAGCATACCTTTCTCAATTTTAGTCACTACGTCTTCTTTTATACCACAACGTTCTCTTATCACACTATTTCTTACTCTGTCACTCAGTTTTAATCCACTCATGCTTCTCAACGCTCTCATCTCTACCGCATTTATTTTACTTTTGTGATTCTTCTGCCATACCCAACTTTCACTACCATACATAAGTGTTGGCACCAACACTCCAGCATGCACTGCCAGTCTAGCCCTTTGAGACACCATCTGGCTATTCATAAAAGCATGCAGAGCACCATTTACCATATTCCCTGCATTCACTCTCCTTTCGATATCACTTTCACATGTTCCATCTTTTGTAAATTTAGATCCCAAGTATACAAATTCTTTCACCTCTTCCACTTGTTCCCCATCTATCAAAATATTGCCATTCATCATAGATTCATCTCGTTCAAAAAGCATAACTTTCGTTTTGTTTACATTCACTTTCATTCCTTTCCCTTTCAAAGCTTCATTCATAATATTTAGCATCTCCTGAAGCTCGTTAGCGGATGACGCAAGTATTACTTGATCATCAGCGTAGAGTAAACATTTGATGAGTAATTCATTCATTCTTAACCCATACATACATTCTTTTAAATCTGTCAAACATTTATCCATGAAAAGGTTGAACAGCCATGGTGACGCAACACATCCCTGTCGAACACCTCTTTCGACAGGAAACCACTCCGTGTACGCTCCGTTTATTCTGACACAGGCACTAGAACCCTCATAGAGAGACTTCAATGCTTGGATCAGACAACCGCTCACCCCATACGTAGATAACGTTGACCACAGCTCATTCCTCACCACTCGATCATAGGCCTTTTCTAAATCTACGAACGCGCAATAAACTTTTTGGTGTTTAGCCAAACATTTTTCAGTTATGCACTGTAAAGAAAAGACCTGATCCGTACATCCCATTCCTCATCTAAATCCCGCTCTAAATGCAGTAAAGAAGTAAAAATTATACTATTTAAGGCTTACCAGTCCCTTTACTTGGGCGGTTTGTGGGCTAGCTATACGCGAGCATCGATGGATGCTCTTCGTGTGCAATATAACAATGGTTTCAGAATGCTGTTGGGACTACCGCTGTTTTGCAGTGCGTCTGGCAGGATTGCCGTCCTCCATACAAATGATTTTCATTGTCTAAGAAGAAAAAGGGTAAGGGCACTGCCAGATAGAATATGTTCTAGTAACAACAGCATTCTGAAAACATTGTCGGACAAAATGAACACACAATTGTATAAACATTGTGTCCGAATTATAGTTAGATGTTAAGTTTATGTTAATTTATATAATACTAACACTAGTTTATAAGATTTTAGGTTTAAAAACTAACAACTGGACCTTGATGTCTTTAATAAAGATTATTATTATTATTGTTTACGCCCAGATTCCCGCCAAGTCCGTAACATATTGTAGCTGCGATCAAAAGTTCTTGCTTATCACTGTCAAACCAATTGACAATAGTATTCTTTTAAATTTAATTGAATTCTAAAGGACGGGATGAACATCAAATGTCATTGTCATAGTTAGGCAGACAGGTAGGAATAGTTTTTAAGGGAAAGACAAATTTATGTTTTTACTATACGAGGAGAAATCAAAAAGTAGTGAGATTGAGATAGAATATAATAACTATTGATAACTTAATAATTTCATTATTTTTCTCTCGCCACACCGAGACCAGTGCTTTTCCAAGCTACAATTCCTTTAAAAAAAAGTTTTGTGTTGGTTCTGCAAAAAGCTCTCCACGGCATCTATCGCCTCGCTATCGTCTTTGTACCTGTTTCCTCTTAAGTATTCTTTCAATTTGGGAGACAGATAAAAATCGCTAGGCACTAGATCTGCTGAATAAAGGGGTGGTCGACCAATTCGAAGCCAGCTAGCTGAATGGCAGCCATCGCAACTGCCGACCTATAAGTGAGCCCCTTCGAAGTTTCCCTCTCCTTTTCTATTTGATGGCATTCCTCAACTTGGGAATTAAAGATGCACAATATTAACCTGTATTAGTGATGTCCACGCTCAAGGTAACCAATGAACAATATCACTTCTGAGGCCCAAAATATTGGGGACATAACGTTGCTAGCCGATGTCAGGGCACGGAACTTTTCGGGGTCGGTGATGATGGCTAATTCCATTGCGAAGATTGATGTTTTGCCTGGGGATCAAAATTATGGACCAATGTTTCGTGCATTGCTACGAAACGAGACAAATAGTTTCAGAATCTTCTGGAAACTTGTCTAACAATATCCTCAAAATGCCAAGTCAATTTTGTTTTTGACTGTTGGTTAACATTCTCGACACCCATCTTGCGGAGACTTTTCACGTGTTCAAAGATTGTTTCAATATAGATTGAATACTTCCATATGAAATGCCTGTTTCTTGAATTAAGTATCGAATGGTAACTCTTCGATGGTTCAATAGAATTTTCTTGACTTTCATAACATTCTCTTGAGTGACTGATATCGATGGTCGGTCCCTTGGTCTTCCGTGCTCGTTCTCCCTACTCAAAATTGAGAAGCCCACCCTGCGACAGTGGAATACGTCAGAGCAGACTCCTTATTTTGCCTCCATCTCACATTAACACACCAACACACATTAACTTACAACTTTTATTCTCTCCATTATTTAAATATACACATCTTGCACTACACTGATAATTACTCCACAATTTGAATTTATACAAATTAGCAATACTCTTAAAACAACTACTTCACGAGACACATTTCGAAAGACTAACTCATACAATTGATCTTTGATTTTTAAAATTACCTCGTATTGCATTTCATAATATTGCACAATGCTTTTTAGTATTTCTAAGTCTTGCCACTATTTCACTCAATAATTCCCAACATTTCAGAGTTATCCGTGTTGTCACCCAATTCTCTATAGTCTAACAAGAGGTATTTAATAACGGTTTGCACTTTCTTTTTTCTATTTTTGAGAACAGTGTCCGACACGAAGCAAACAAATGACTACATTCAGAAAAATAAAAGAAGAATCGATGACTTTTCTTCATTAATATTACAAATATGTATCTGAGTTAAGCCTGCCAGTTTGTTTTATTTTACCATCGTATTACACGTATTACAAGCATTTTTTTTCATATTTACTCACCTCTTAAACTTTCCCTGGACCACAGTTAGTCAAAATGAGACTAATGAACAGCGATAAATTTACATGTATATAGATAATCGTAATAATTTGTGAGCTTTACGATCAAAAATTGAAATCATTATTAATAATAACAAAGACACTACGTAATTTAATGAAAAAATATCTTTTTTTCCCCACTTATATTTCACACTACAAAATGGCGCCGTTATTGTACAGAGTAATGAAGTGTAATAGATTACAAAACTTCTAACAGATGACGCTATTTTCAATATAGACGTGAAATATCTACGATGGCATATATTTCTATTTAAATCAAGGGAAATAGATCTTTATTATAATCTGTTAAAAACTTCTAGGCATCTGGTTTCTATAATTGATTTAAATCCCCACGGAGTCTTTTTGCATTTGCAAAAGTTTTATTACATTGTAAAACTAATCCAAGGAGTTTTTAATTCTCAAAAAAGTTTATTGCGATGCTGTAGGACGATTCCATGAGTTGTTAAAATAAACAGTTTTGAAGAATTTTAATTAGAAACACCAGCAGTATATGCGTTCTTTAATAATATAAAATTTAAAAAATTTTTTTCGAGTACCGGTACGTTGTGACGAAACCATTAAAAGGTAAAATTATCTTATACTCACTACTTTAGATTTTATCTTATTATTTGACATCAGAAATAAAAAAAATATTGAAAAAATTTGCTGAAGTTTTCTCAATTTTTTTTTGTAAAAAAAACATCAACTTTTTGCTAAACATATTTGGTGTATTTTTTTGTAGTGAATCGAAGTGAAACAGCAAATAAATATAATTACCAAGACTCTTTAGGAATTGTACTTAACCGTTATCTGATAAGTGAATTTGCATATATGCTTTCTACACAGAATAAAAAAAAATTAAATAAAAATAGCCTAGACCCACATAAACTTAACCTAGTTATTAAATTTAATCTAATAATATCTGTATATACATTTCCTTTTTTTTTAATCAGCATCGGCTCAGGCTATCATTGATATAAGCCTCCTCTTTCGCTTTGGTGTGTTGGCAATCTTCGCCAGCCCTTGGGCAGATCGTCCTCTCTTTACTGGTTTGCCTCTGCGTCTCTTTCCGGTTTTTGGGTACCACTCAGATAGCTAGTAAGTCCATTTTTCGTTTCGTGTTCGTATCATGTAGCCCGTCCATCTCCATCTTCTTGTCTTTATCCGAACATCGGCTATTTTGGTAGCATTTCTAATGTCCGATTTTTTACATCTGTCTCGTAACCAATATTCAGCATTCAGTTTATGGCCTGGTCCGACAACTATAGTTTTAGCATGGGAGGTTACAAGTGTTTTATACGTACTTTATTTCTGTAGTTGGTATGCATTTACTCTTTATTACTTCTTTGAGAGACCAATGTCTTTACCAGATGTTATACGCTCTTATATCCACTTCTTTATATGTCTGATCACTGACCGATTTATTTTGTCCTAAATAAATGTACTCGTCTACTTATTCAATACCGTCGTTTCCAACTGCTATATTTATTTTTGTCATCAATTTGGTTTTGTTCGTATTCATTGTCAGTCTTACCTTCTCACTTTCCGATACCCTTTTAGAGAAATAGATTTGTCATCAGACTAGATGTAGTCAAATTAGATGAACCCGAGACTTCTTCTTGCGAAACGTATACTCATACAATTAAGTCAGAAAGGCCATCAATGGAAAGTTTATTCTATAAATATATAACAAATCTAGCTGACATGTGACAGACGAAGTTGCGTGAACTTCGTTTGTCTCATATAACAAAAAGGTTTAAAGAGAGAGAAATGATTTGAAGTTATCATAGAAAAGCTTATAAATAAATTCAAAAAATCAGCTTTATATGCCCGATTTCATCGACCTCCTCTAAGTAGATTTAGGGGTCCGAAACGGCTTGATAGATTTTTATGCAATTTTTGTATATATATGTTGGGTTTGAGAATAGATTATAAATAATTTTTCATTCTCCTATCCATTTTTGATCGTGATACGAAATTCGCAGATCAGCTAGTGATAGTATACATTTAATTCAAATTAACAATATGCCTTACCAGAATCCATTCTCAATTCTTCACAA
Organism: Elymnias hypermnestra; assembly: GCA_015832385.1. Classification (NCBI taxonomy): domain Eukaryota; kingdom Metazoa; phylum Arthropoda; class Insecta; order Lepidoptera; family Nymphalidae; genus Elymnias; species Elymnias hypermnestra. The sequence goes on along the minus strand of JACTOM010000185.1, from coordinate 55,070 downwards.
GAGGAGTTAGGAGTAAGAGAAATAGCGCTTCCAGGTGTTAAGCTAGCGGAATCCCTCGGTTCAGGATTTGGAATTGCGCCAGAGCCAGGTGTGGAACCCACCAAGGCAACCGTGGCCATGGCACCAGCAGCCACTGCTGCTGCCCCTCCAATAGTTGCCGAAGGCCAATGTGCTTTCTCCCACCTATAAAAAGATATTAGCTTATTTTTTTTATTCTTAGATGACTCAACTTTCCTATGAAGTTGGAACTTTTGGGCGCGTATTGTTTGACCTGTCCAAATCTATCCCTCATTTCTGAGCGGTACAGGAGAGTACATGAGTAAATCATTTATTTTTATCCAAAAAATTTTATTTGCCACCGTTAATATGTTAAAAAAAAAAGTAAGTAGCAGCCCGTTAACGTTTCACTGCTAGGCACAGGCTTCCTCATTCATATGAGAGAGGGTTACTAGAGAATAGACCCAACAAGATGCTTCACTGCGGGTTGGGAGGCATAGTACACAAGTCAACTCTCTATTTCTTCACTCTCATATGCCGATATGACGGAAATTCGACACAATCGGAGAGAGATCAGGCGATCAGGTCAATATTGAGAGAATCTTAATAGAAAACTCAATATCGGTTTTTGAATTGGCCCAACCCAGTACCCAAACCCAGGACCTGTGGCCAAACATGCACTAAGTCCAGAAATGTCGGCAAGGCGCTCATTTATTTTATGATATAGTAACAGCCTTCTAAGTGCTATTCAGGTTGGTTCATTTCACGTGTTAATGTTTTCTATGGGCTTGTAGTCTGTATATATTTAAAAATCAATTGCTGTTCGTAAGTCTCGCTAAAATTCGAGAACGACTGGATTGATTTGGCTAATTTTGGTTATCAATTATTTGTGGGAATCGAGGGAAGGTTGAAGAGTGAGTATAAAATATGAAACTATACCGATCTGTCACACATTCATCCTATCGTTCAGAAATCAAATGAAAAGATTGCTTTTGTTTATTTTTCCTTTTTTTTTTTTTTTTTGAAACTTGACATTAACAATCAATAATTTCTGATCACAAGTACATAATTTGACGGACTTTAGCGGGAACCTGGGTCTAAAGATAGCATTTTTTTGATTACGAATACATTTAGTTCCGGTTAAGTTTTGACTACATTTTTTACTAAAGTTGAAACATTCTGCAATTAACATTCAGCTATTTTATTTATTGATTTCGAGGCGGTACTAAGTTTGCCGGATCAGCTAATATAATATAACTAGCTGAACCCGCGACTACATCTGCGTGGAATGTTTTTGGGTAGCATTTTCATTAATTGAGGCAAATTGTTTTACAAATAAGAATCATACATGTAAATTGAATCAATATATATTTCACCTAACGTATCACTGTTGATAAAGTTACAGGATAACTTCAAAATCTACTGTAACGAGGATTTCTATGTGTCTAGAAGAACCCACAAAAGACTCAACCGAATGTCTTTATTATATCATTATCATTACAATATTGTTTGAATTCGGATTATTTAAGTTAGAGCAATTTATTCTCAAGCTTTTCACCGTCTTTCCAGTTATATATTATAATGAGTTACCCTTAAAGGATAGATATATGTCATCTTACACTTTTTGAACTGTAATTGTGCAGCGTTTTCTATAAAAGCTCCCAAGCGGCCTGATTTTTATCGCTGTCCGTGTGTAATAGTCTGTGGAACGCTAGACCCAACTGTGTATCGGCGTGGGGCAGAGTCAATAAGTGACAGTCTGGCAGGTCTCGAGTGGCGATCGGCCGGAGTGGTCGACTATTGAAACTGTCGCGTTCCTACCAATTAGTGTTAATGAGTTTGTGTAAATTGATATCGGGAACATTAAGTGATTGAACATTATAATCCGAGTTAATTAATAAAGTGTTTGATTGCACCAACATTACCCACGAACGCCCACAGAATAATAAATTAAATAATGGACCCTGTGGTTTATCCTTCTCTCTTATTCTCCGACATATATTTCAACCAAATTACACAAAATCTTGTTAAGCCTTCTATGTAGTTTTTGTGTTTATCATAAATGTTTATTTAAGTAATATCAGAATTAGCCACGCCGAAAAACGTTTAATAATTTATATATTTACGTTCTGTATCTGCGCGTGTTTTCATAATTGTAAACACAAGCTGGGAAATATAACGAGGCTGATTTATTTATTTTTACAGTATCAAATTTATAAGGTGTATATACAACGGACTCACCTGCTGTGAGATTAACCGGTTTTGACTGTGATCTCAGAAAACATACTCGCTGTCCCGGTAGATATTATTTTGCCCTTTCGCATAGTGAGGTATTAATCTGAGATTTAGGAAATGCTGATGTTACAAGTTGGTGGTTGTGAAATGTGGTACCTCATCGCAAGTGATGATACAATTTATTACCTCAGTGAGGCTGTCAAAGGACTTAGAAGAGATAAACCGTCACTGAGTTGAGACAAGTGATATAAAAATGTCCATTCCTATGCAAACTATCAAAAACATCTTAAATTCATTCGTCGTCGTTTCAACCGATGACTTCCAGTGCTGGACAAAGGTCTCTCTTAATGAATTCCAACGGGCCAGATCTTTCGCTGCTTGTATCCAGCGGCTGCCAGCGACCCGCCTGATGTCATCGGTCCACATGTTGGAGGGGCTGCCGACGCTGCGTTTTCCGGTGTGAGGCGGCCACTCCAGCACCTACGGGCCCCAACTTCCATGCGGCTATGCGAACTACGTGCCCTGCCCATTGCCACTTCAGCTTGTAATTTGGTAGGCTACGTCGGTGACTTTAGTTCTCCTACGGATCTCTTCGTTTCTGATTTGATCACGTAGGGAAATCCCGAGCATAGCCTTCTCCATTGCCCGCTGAGTGACTCTGAGTCTTCTTACGAGCCCCATAGTCTCGGAACCATATGTAATCACTAGCAATACGTACTATTCGAAGACCTTAGTCTTCAGGCACTGAGAAATTATGGATGAAAAGATGTCCTCGTAGATTTCCGAACCCATACGAGTTGAAAATCCTTGAGATCTTTCATGTAAACTTTTAATAATTGGCGGCCTACAATATTTTGGAAAATACATTTTATCAATGAACTAGTTTACCCGGCCAACTTCATACCGCTTCAGAATCAATAAATAAAAAAGCTGAATGATAATTTTAGAATATTAATGCTTTAGTAAGAAGTGTGGTCAAAATTCGCAATAAAAAAATACGCCCAGATTCCCGCCAAAATCCGTAAATTATTATAAATGCGTTCAAAAATTGTGGTTTTTAAATGGAAACGAAATTGTTGTATTTACTATAATCGAAGTATTTTTTCATATTTACTCACCTTTTAAGCTTTTCTGGATTCCAGAAGTAATTCAAAACTAAAATTAGTCAAATCAGTCCAGCCCCTCCCCAGGCCAATGAACAGCAATTGATTTATATATATATGTCGGAGTGCAATAGTCTGTGGAACTATCATCTGTCTATCGGCGTGGGGCAGAGTCAATAAGTCCGGCGCGTCTCTCGGCAGTCCTCGGATGACTGTCCGCCAGAGCGGTCGACTATTGAAACATTCGCGTTCCTAGCTATTATTATTGATTGCACCATTATCAACGCCCACAGTATGGAAATGAAATTATGGATGCCATTATTGGCGATGTCGGCGGAGAACCCTACGCCCCTATACTTTATACTACCTTCTTTCTTATTCTCCGACATATACAAATATTTATATTTTTGGATAACCAATATGTCGAGGAAGCCTTTAGGCCATGTAACCTCAAGTTACTACAATTAATTGTTAATACCAATGTTCCAAAAACTGGAAAAATGTATTCCTTTTGAGAGCTTCCGTTGAGTGCGCCACGTAAACGATTAAAGTTATAGTATATAACTGATAGACAGAGTTATAAAAGTCCAAAATTTGGCTAAGCAGCTAATGAGAACTTGAACGAGTTTCTACTAATGAAATTGTAAACGTATTTTAATGAGTTTGTTTTACAAAAAAACACTTGAATGAATGTAATTTTTGTTAGCAGACGCTTTTTTTCGTCGAAAGATATTTTGTCTGTTGGCATTCTGCTTTTCATGTTTTTAAAATAATCTTAAAATTGAATAATTTACTTGCACATTATAAGGTAGTTTTGGATAGTATTCCATAGGAACACAGGTGTTCACGATGGTTAATCTCAATTTGAGATTGATGGCAGTTATTACAATTCGGTATCTGGTACAGGAGGAGTGTTGGGAGCATTAGGGTTAGGTATAGAGGATATTACTGCCGCGGAGAGAAGAGTGAAGAGCGGTAGTAATAGCTCGAAGCACCCGGGTTCTCTTACCCGTATGCTTAGCCAGTAGCCGGACAGATTATCTGACTAAGCACCCTCTGGGTAACCCTCCTCTTGTACCATATACCGAATCTTTTCTATCCAACTTCTATATCGATAAATGGCGGTATATCCATTCCTCGTTGACCTAAATGTCAAAGACCGATAACGGGCAGCAGCTTTATCGGTGAGAGAGGGTCAGATTATTGGCACAACCACAATCATAGTCACAAGGCAGCAATGGCCCCCAGTCCCAGGCAGTCCCGCTATTCCTAGCTCTGGCAGCGGTTATGGTAACGACGGGGCAGGGGGTGCTAATTTACGGCTCCGAAACGTAGTCGCTGGCTATGGGCCTCATACGAAAGCTCAGAGTCACTCAACGTGCGATGGAGAGAGCTATGCTCGGAGTTTCTTTACGTGATCAAATCAGAAGTGAGGAGATCCGTAGCGGAACTAAAGTCACCGATATAGACAATGGGCGGGGCACATAGTCCGACGGACCGATCGACATTGGGGCCCGAAGGTGCTGGAGTGGCGACCCCGCACCGGGCGGGTGTAGCATGGTGTAGGAAGACCCCCCAAAAGGTGGACCGACGACATAAAGAGGGTCGCCGGCAGCCGCTGGAGCCAAGATCGGGCCTTGTGGACATCATTACGTGAGACCTACGTCCCGCAGTGGACGTCCATCGGTTGAAGCGACAACGACGACGATTACAATTAAGTCACAGGACAGGATTAATTAAAAATTTGAATGTCTTGTTCAAAATTTTTATTTACAATTATAATATACATTAAATATTTCTATTAAAACATGTGCTATAGCAATGCTAAACTAATTCGAAAATGTTTCGAAATCATTAAATATATAATAATATCTCAAAAAAGACATATCATAACTAATATTATAAATGCGACAGTAATTCGCCACTTCTTCGTCTGTCGCACTTTCACAACAAAACTACTGAACCGATTTAAATGAAATTTGGTGCACAGATAGTCGAACGCCTGGGAAAGGTTATAATGCTACTCTTTAACGTAGACGAAGAACGAATTTACTCATACTCCCACGGGATCCAGATGTAAACTTAATGAGGTTTCCTTAATCATTCACACTTTGATTTGATATTCGTCATACATGTTCATTTCGCGTTGTAAACTTCCACTGATAACGGAATAAGGGAATCAAGAACTACGCGGGTCACACCACGGGGAATAGCTAGTCTTAAAATATAGTTGTTACAAAAAATCACTTACTTAAATGCTGCCTTGACTCTCGTCCAGTTTGAAACTTTTGATTTTTCAACTTCCTTACAGAACACACCATCGGATCTCCTTCTTAACAGCGTGCCTGGCGATGCATCACTTTCATCTCCTCCAGCGGATCTTGACCTCTGTTTCCTCAGCAACGATCCCCCCAACCTGGAATGTGTCTTCCACCGGGAGCCAGTTCTTTTCATACTACGACTTCCCGTCATCATCGAATCAAATAGCGCTTGTCCGTATTCACATTCTAATTCTGCATCTAGAGCTTCATTTATAAGCTCCAATTCCTTCGTTTCGTCCTTTAGTTTCTCGTTTTCCTGATCTATCCTCTTATAAGCACTATGAAGCCGCTTCAAATGGTTAACATCCTTCAATCTCTTTAGTAATCTATCATTTTGTTCTTTTAGCGAAACGAATTGATCTAACAGCTCTAATAGCTTCTCTAATTGATCTAAAGACTCCAAAGTGTCCTTTGTATTTGAAGCGAGCTCCTTTCCACGTTTCGATAAAGGATCATCACGGTCTTTTAAACGTTGAATCATACTTTCACATAAAGCCTCTGGATCTGTTGTATCACCGTCTTGTATGCCCCATGTTTCATCAGGTGAAAGACCGGCTGTACACGGCGAGGAACCTTCAGCATCAGATGGAGTTTGGGGAGATTTTACAGATAAAGTTGCGGGTGGTTCTCCTCTCCGTCTCTTATGTAGAGAAGTTCCACTTGGTGGGAGTTCAGTTATTTCTTTTTGATCTCTTCGTGTTTGTTTATTTGTTTTATCATCATCGGCTTTGCAAATTTCAGCGCTTTCTTTTTGCGACGTCATTGTTAATATTGTTGTCGTTGATATGTTGATTAGTGAATATATACGCACATGTAAAATCGGGAGTCTTCGGGTAGAATTTTAACGGAATGCATTGTTTTATATCACGCAAACACCAGGTAGGTTTTTAATAACACTGCAACTATTTTAACATTAACCAATAATACTGTAAAATGGCATATATCCAAGAAGTATCGCATGAAATTCACTCGATATCGGTAGACATCGATTTATTCCTAGACACGTTCACATTCTAACATTACACAAATAACTTAGAGACACATTTCACTGTAACACAGTACTGGGCTTGTAAACTTGGAGTTTTTAATGGTTTATAATGTTTGCTTGCGCTATATTCATTATGGGTCATTAATAGAGGGTGTTAAGTTATAATTTTGTGAAATTTGTGTGTATTATTTGTGAAATGAGGGAATTAAGCGGTGGTTTTGTGTCCCCGCCCAGTGCGCGGACGCATCGTGCAAGGCGGGCGGACGCGTACTGCCACGGCGTATCAAGAATTATACGAAGACGTATTTTTAACTCAAACTTTCTTCGAAGTTTGCTAACGAATTATAATCCGTATTTATATGATCAAAGGGCTACCTAAGTACAAATGGATTAGTATTATTAATACCTACTTTCTCAATGTTTGGGGCTTGGTTCCCATTAACCTATATATTTAATGGAAATAAACGTACGCTTTTATGTTACTAAGTCTCACATGTTTAAGGGAAATGTGAACATAATTCTCTTCCTACCGCATCATTGTTATTTTCTTTTAATGTAATGGAAATTTAATAAGAAATCAGAGCTTTTGGAGACATATTACAATGTCTAAATATATAAAACTGTAATGTTGTTTTTTGGCACACCTAAATACCTTTTAAAAGGTAAATTACCTTTTATGGTTCGTATCGGAAAGGGGTTTATGACTCAAGAGTGGATGGGAAAGTTGGAAGGGAAAGACCACGGCGAACGTTCCTGAACCAAATCCAGGACATTTTAAATAAGAGCCAGGTTAAGACTACTCTAAACCGACGAACTTGTATGAAAGGTTTAATTAAAATGAAAGAAGCGAAGGAGATATACAAGGATCGTGGCGAGTGGAAGGACGTGGTCTCTGCCTCTCCCTATCGGAATCGGGCGTAATGCTATGTATGTCTTTGCCGGAAGACTGGTAGTTAGTTACTACCAAAGCCTCCCACCAGTTTTGACCAAGACATATTAGTAAATGCAGTTACCTTTCATTCTAGAATGTAAAGTAAGTAGTAGGTAAGTTGCAGCCCATTAACGTTCCACTGCTGGGCACAGGCCTCCTCACTCATAGGAGAGAGGGTTTTTAGAGCATAGACCCACCGCGCTGCTCCAGTGCGGATTGGTAGGCATAGTACACAAGTGCACTCTCTATTCCTTCACTCTCATAGTCCGACGTGACGGGAATCCGACACGACCGAAGAGAGATCAGGCGCATTCTAAAATTCTAAAATGTATAATAGCTAAAATAATCACAGAAGGAATCAATCTACCTAAAATGGCGTAATACAATCTGATAGAGAGACTTCAATGCTTGAATCAGACAACCGCTCACCTCATACGTAGATGACGTTGACCACAGGTCATTCCTTTATTGCACACAAAATAAAAAATAAAAAGACATACTAAGATACTCATTACTATAATTATAGCATGCAAAGGCGGTCTTATTGCTTCAAGCAAACTCTACCAGCCAATCTTTCTATGTTGTCAAGCTGACTAAAATAAATAGAGCAGAAGTTTCACTTCTTGTATATTTTGTACGTATGCACTTTTAACCTTTTATATACCTATATGTCGGAGAATATGAGAGAAATGGAGAAGCATAAAGCACAGGGGCGTAGGGTTTTCCGCCGACATCGTCATTAATTGGATCCATTATTTAATTTCTTATTCTGTGGGCGTTCGTGAGTAATGTTGGTGCAATCAAACACTTTGTTAATTAACTCGGATTATAATGCTCAATCACTTAATGTTCCTGATATAAATTTACACACTCATTAACAATAATAGCTAGGAACGCGACAGCTTCTATAGTCGACCACTCCGGCCGACCGCCGCTCGAGAACTGCCGAGAGACGGGCCGGACTGCCACTTATTGACTCGGCCCTCACGCCGATACAAAGATGGCGCCAGCGTTCCAAAGACTATTACACACGGCCCAGCGATCCACAGACTCTTGCACTCCGACATATATAAACAAAAGATCACTATATATATATATATAGATTAAAATGACCTCCTTCTTGTTTAAAACACTGGCTGTACAGTTTTATCTTCTAGAAACAATATTAGCAATTTGAAATTGAAAAGTTTCTAAATAGAACTGTAAAATCTATCAGTTTTCTGTTTCTTCGTTGCAAAAATCTGTCATATTTCAACAGTTCGGGCGTGTTGTATTATATTTTTTTTAACAATTTTTTGTTCAAAATTCCTTTTTCATGATAACCTCAGCGTAAAAATAATGTATTTGTGGATTTGTACAAATTCCTGGTCAGTTATATTTTTGCATATTTTCGTATAGATTTAGTTATACATAGCTGTTGTAGATAACCTACATGATGATGAAAGCTCTCAATAACAACAGAAATACGAAGCAGTTGATACCAGTAATGGTATCCTTTGCTGCCGGTCCAATATTAAACCTTTTGATCTATATCTTTTCCAATTTTAGACTGCAAAGCAGTACATATAAACGTCATTAAACAATTATTATAAATATTTACTATATTCTATTAAGATTTTCTCAATATTTGCCCGAAGTTGGGAAGTTGGCGGTGTGATCCACCCCCGTGCCTCTGAGAGCACGTTAAGCCGTCGGTCCTGCGCCTGATCTCTCTCCGATCGTGTCGGATTCCCGTCACATCGGACTAGTGAAGGAATAGAGTGCACTGATGGATCAGCATTTTGTGAGGAGTGAGGAGGCCTGTGCCCAGCTGTGGGAAATTAATGGGCTGCTACTTACTTACTTTTTACTGTATAATATTCCATCAGCTAAGTCCAGACCTGTTTTTCATTTATATAGTCACTGATATTACAATAGGCCTTCTGAATTTGGACTTTTTTAATTTTCTTGTTAATTTTTTCATCAGGCAATCGTTATCGTGCTTGGGATTTTGTGTTAGAAGCAAATCCCTTTGCTAATAAAGGATTTTATTGTATTTGCCAATCTTAAGAAGTCTTTTCTTCTTGTTATACATGTGACAATCAGACTTCTTTTTGAGTAGGTTGAAATGTTTTCTTACTTACAAAATGTATATGTATACGTAAACTGACTGAAGTCAGAATATCGGTCTATTAGAGATAATTTGTCAGTCAGATTTTCACTGTCTTGATAGATTGTACCTTCTGAAGGGCATATTCGCAATAAAATAAATGTAATTTTTGACGTGTTGACTTTAAACAAGTAGTTTATCTAGGATGGATTTGATCTCACAGACAAGCTTTCAAACGGTAAACTTAGTGTGACCAGGATTCCTTGAACTCTAGGATTCATCTGACTACTACTTATTTAGGTTAAAAATCTCGGTGCAATAAATCAATCTCCTCCGTGAAAGAAGTGCGAGAATACCTCGAGACATACTACAACTCCTAAACCAAGGAGTTCTTTATGAGGTCCATTGAAAATTTGCTGGAAAATTGGCCCACAGTTGTTGATTCTTTTTTGTTAATATATCGTAAAAAACCATTTCTAAGGTGATGTTGATTACTTTGGTTACTGAAATGACTTACGCAAATGTCTGCCGAAATGTATTCCCAGGTAACTCCCAAAAGCCCATTGGGGGCTACACCGGCCGTATGGAGCCCGAGGAGAAGAAGAAGACTGTGAACGATGACCTTATCCAGTTCATGAGGAAGCGCAGCGAGACCGACGCACCACGTTACACCGCCAAACTAAAGACTTATGTTGACATCCAGCAAAAGTAAGCATTATTTCAGTAAACTACGACCCCTGAATGTTTGTTTTAAATTTACATAAAATATTGTTCGAATGACGGTTATAAAAGGATACTCAGCTGAATTTGCTGTAGGTTTTTCTCAGGACAGAGCGCGAAGGAAATTCGTAACTTTGTAAATTGTTCTGTAATATTAACATCACTCTTATATTGGAATTAATGTGGAAGAAAGGTTTGGCGATAAAAAAAGCTTTAAAGGTCAATTTAAAATAATGAAAAGGCAAGTTCTATTCAAATTTTAATGTCGCCACAGACGTCGTCGGGCTGCGGCCGCACGTCGCCATACCGATCCCAAAACAGGTCTAAAGAAGAATGACGATGAACAAAAGGACAAGACAGCCGAAAATGCGTTAGTATTTTACCCAGTTTCTCCCACAATCCATAACTATTCTGAAAGATGTAGGCACTAGTGATGTGTACCGAATACTGTGAAAATACCGGTTATTATAAGTTGATTTAAGGCAACCAACAATCATTTAATAAATAATTATAAACTAAATAGACAAAATATAAGCCAAAACAGTGCCCACTAAAAGTTGGTAAGTAGCAGCCCGTTAACGTCCCACTACTGGGCACAGGCCTCCTCACAAGTGCACTCTATTCCTTCACTCTCATAGTCCGATGTGACGGTAATCCGACACGATCGGAGAGAGATCAGGTGCAGGACCGACGGCTTAACGTGCTCTCCGAGGCACGGGGGTGGATCACACCGCCAACTTCCCAACTTCGGGCAAATATTAAGAAAATCTTAATAGAAAACTCAATATCTTAAAGCAATAAGGCCGCCCTTGCACATAGGTTAATCTTTTTGTTGTATAAGCTTTAACATATAAGTTTTTGTATTTTGAAATTTCTATGTGCAATAAAGTTTTTCTATCTATCTATCTATCCATTATTGAATTGGCCCGACCCGGGACTCGAAACCAGGACCTCATGTCTGTAGTCGAACATGCTAACCACTAGACCAATGATGCAGTCACCCCAGAGGCCCACTAAAAGTAACTAGCACAAAAGCAGAACTACAATGATGAGGCAGAAAAAGAAGAGAATACATTATTAGAAAAACATAAAACTATTACGTATCTGACACAATGGAAGGTTTAATAAATTCACATCATAATAACTAAACACAGCAATTTCGTTATATCGCCCCAAATTTTTTCGTCTACCCATCTCATGTTGTATTACAGCTAATAGAAGGGTAAATTGTAAGGCACAGCCAAGATTTCCGGATTTCAGTTAATAACTTGATATTAAGTTTGGCAAAGACAGAGTATTGCAATTCACTTGGCCTAATACAAAGGAAGTTTGTAAAATCATTCAAGTATTCTTAAGAATTACCTTAGACTTTAAATTTTCTGATTATTTCCTTAAATAGAGAAAACTTATGACGTTCGTGTTCAGATAGTAGTATATGTTCGGCTACCTTTAGGCTGGTGCATGTACTGACTGGACACGGATGTTTCGGCAAGAATTTGCATCAGATTGTACGACGTGAAGTCTATCTGCCATCAGTGTAGTGCGCCTGTCGATACAGCGGCTTACACTGTGGCAGAATGTCCGGCTAGGGGACCACAGCGACATCTGGTGTCCCACACCGGAGCGGATTTCCAACTGCCAAGTATAGTGGGCGCCATGCTTGCCAGTGAGATAGGATGGAAAGCAGTTGCCTTTTCTGCGACGCCGTCATTTCTTTGAAGGAGGCAATGGAGCGAGCCCGGGAAGTTGCAGCAGATGCTGCTTCCCTTTGGAGGAGGAGGCTGGGCGGCAGGAGGAGTCTTTACCAACGCCTCTTGTCTCCTCCTTGAACATTCTCAGTCGATTTCATCCGGGAGAGTTAGGGTGAAAGCGCAAGGGAGCCTCTGACTGAGGGTGAGGAGGGTGTCGCTGGGTTTTAGTGGGTATTCTGGCCTTACCAGCATGTCCCACACTCCCTGCCGCGTGGCAGGGGTGCGCAAATGCATTTCCCAGCGGAAAAAAAGAGTAGCCAAGCAATAAGATGTATTCCGGTATGATGCTGTGTTAAAACCATAAGAGGTTAGACTACCTCTTACCAGATTAGCGCGCTTCCTTAAACTATATCATCTCTTACCATCATTTATGAATCGCAGTTAAACGCTGCACCATTATTAAAAAAAAACCCTTTATTAGAACCAGTGTGTTTTTAATTCTCAACAATGTATTTGTGATAGTAATCGATTTTAAAATGAAATCCGATGTTTATGGGTTTCCACAAAAACCGGTTTTAAGTTTTTACGACAGCGGACATCACTAGTAGGCGTTTTTTTAATAAATAAAATTATTATATTAAAGAAAAGATTGTTTGTCCTTTGGTTAGAATTTAATCCTTAGTTAGCCCTGAAAGATTTACGTAATTTAAGTTTTTTTTAGCACTTTTTCCTTACATTTTTAACCATTGTTAATAAAATTTTACATTTCCAGGGAACATCGTGGAGGTGAAGAGGAGCGTGTGTCTAAAAGGTAATTTTGCGGTTTACCATCCTCTTTTAGAAAGATGCCATATTTTGATCACGACAGTTAATTGAAGCGGCACTGCGTTTGTCGCCATGTCCTCATTACATGTCATTGTACTCATATTTGGCAATATAATTCCATTACTAAGGTTCATGTTATCACAGCGGTCTCTGAGAAGATTCCACGGTTAACCTTTAATGAAATCTTTGTGTCGGTCTTCCATAAGTCTTCCACAAGTGACCTCTAATATCCTCTCTTAGTCACCCCTGACCTCACACATCTGATCTTACTGACATCTCCGACCCAAAACCAGCACTTCGTAGAAACCACAGACAGCCTGAAACGTCTCTACTTAATTTATCATGAGATGCTGTGACATTATTTACTATGACATCAATTCAATGATTCACAAATCACTTACCATATCTCGAACCACTATACTTATACTCATTGATAACGTTACACAGTCTTGTCATCTGTTCCTCCTCGCGGCGTAATTAATAATAATTTATATTACCCGCGTACTACCTGCATTTCTTGTAAATACGTTACGTTGGTGTATCCCTTCGAGTCTGCTCCGATTTCCGTTACCTCGGTTCTATCTTCCAAAACGACGGCGGCATTGACCGAAATGTTACTAGCAGGATAAATGCAGGTTGGATGAAGTGGAGGCAGGTCTCGGGAACAATTTGCGATGCCAGAATGCCCCTTAAACTAAAGGGGAAAATTTATAAGACGATCGTAAGACCTGTCATCCTGTATGGATCAGAGTGCTGGGCCACCAAAGGGGAGAATGAAAGGAAATTGCATGCAGCGGAGATGCGAATGTTGAGATGGATGTGTGGAGTGACAAAATTAGATAAGATTAGGAAAAATTATATTAGAGGAAGTGTGAAAGTATCACCAGTGACCGAGAAGTTAAGGAGTGGAAGGTTAGCCTGTTATGGACATGTAATAAGAAGGGAGGATAGCCATGTATGCAAGAGGGTCGTAAATATGACGGTAAGCGTATAACAGCGTTGTATATGTCGATGGGAAAAAGCGTATTTGCTGTAAGCCTCACAAAAACTGAAAAAAGACTTTTTTTGTATCATTTTAATAAAATAAAAAATACCGCGTCAATTGGTCTAGGTCCCATATTATTAAGACGAAAAAAGCAGCAGAAATTCTTAGAACAATTTGCTGTGAATCCACGAAAAATTTGTATTTAATTATTTTTAGCTTACAGTGAAATTAAGTTTAGTATTTATTTAGCTTTATTGATTACGTGTTGTTGAGGTCAGCAATCGTCCGATATCCTGAAGTGCCTGAAGACCAAAGTCTTTGAACAGTGCGGGTTTCCAGTGATGACCTACGGTTCTGAGACCTGGTCGCTGACTATGGGTTTCATGCGAAAGCTCAAGAGTCATTCACTCAGCGTGCGATGGAGAGGACTATGCTAGGAGTTTCTCTACGTGATCGAATCAAAAATGAAGAGATCCGTAGTAGAACTACAGTCACCGACATACTCGTAGTCCTACGAATCGCGAACCTGAAGTGGCAATGGGCGGGGCACATAGTCCGAAGGCAGACCCCCCACAAGGTGGACCGACGATGTAAAGTGGGTCGCCGGTAGCCGCTGGAGCCAGGCGGCGCAAGATCGGGCCTTGTGGACGTCATTACGTCAGACCTATGCCCAGCAGTGGACATCCATCGGTTGAAGCGAGCGAGCGAGGTCAGCAAAATGTTAAACCAGGGACTTATACCATCGCTAAAGTTTTTTGTCCCTCGTTAAAGATTACAGCAAATAAGATTTCACCCTCGACATGAATTTGAAAACAGTGAATATTGGTCTGACCGGAGATTAACTATCGTTCGTCTCACCATATTACACGATTTGTAATGCTCTCGTCACGCATTCACCAGCTTACTCCCTAAATCAAGCGTGGGTAGACAAGTTTTACTTCAACAATGGCATAAAAGTAACGTCATACTTGATCTTACAAAATATTGTTAGCAATATTTGCAGGATAAGTATTAGTATGCTATTTTTCACAGGCGTTTTGAATTTTTTGAGTATCACGTTTAACATACATGCATACGGTAGCATCATGCCTCATTCCCATAGGGGTAGGCAGAGACCACATCCTTCTACTTGCCACGATCTTTGCATATCGCCTTCGCTTCTTTCATTCTCATTAAACCTTTCATCTTCACCTTCAAATGTCTTGGATTTGGTCCAGGAACGTTCGCCTCGGTCTTTCCCTTTCAACATTCGCATTCACTCTTGACTCATAAATCCTTTTTGTCAGTCTCCTGTCATTCATTCTCTTTACATGCCCGAACCATCTAAGCATACCTTTCCCAATTTTAGTCACTACATATTCTTTTAAACCACAACGTTGTCTTATCACACTATTTCTTACTCTGTCACTCAGTTTTAATCCACTCATGCTTCTCAACGCTCTCATCTCTACCGCATTTATTTTACTTTTGTGATTCTTCTGCCATACCCAACTTTCACTACCATACATAAGTGTTGGCACCAACACTCCAGCATGCACAGCCAGTCTGGCCCTCTGAGACACCATCTGGCTATTCATAAAGGCGTACAGAGCACCATTTACCATATTCCCTGCATTCACTCTCCTTTCAATATCACTTTCACATGTTCCATCTTTTGTAAATTTAGATCCCAAGTATACAAATTCTTTCACCTCTTCCACTTGTTCCCTATCTATCAAAATATTGCCATTCATCATAGATTCATCTCGTTCAAAAAGCATAATTTTCGTTTTGTTTACATTCACTTTCACTCCTTTCCCTTTCAAAGCTCCATTCATAATATTTAGCATCTCCTGTAGCTCATTAGCGGATGACGCAAGTATTACTTGAACATCAGCGTAAAGTAAATATTTGATGAATAATTCATCCATTCTTATCCCATACATACATTTTTTAAATCTGTCAAACAGCTATCCATGAATAGGTTGAACAGCCACGGTGACGCCACACATCCCTGTCGGACACATCTTTCGACAGGAAACCACTCCGTGTACGCCCCGTTTATTCTGACACAAGCACTAGAACCCTCATAGAGAAACTTCAATGCTTGAATCAAATTACCCCATACGTTGATAACGTTGACCACAGATCATTCCTCACCACTCGATCGTAGGCCTTTTCTAATTCTACGAAAGCGCAATAAACTTTTTGGTGTTTAGCCAAACATTTTTTACTTATGCAGCGTAAAGAAAAGACCTGATCCGTACATCCCATTCCTCTTCTAA
This sequence comes from Elymnias hypermnestra, assembly GCA_015832385.1. NCBI lineage: Eukaryota > Metazoa > Arthropoda > Insecta > Lepidoptera > Nymphalidae > Elymnias > Elymnias hypermnestra. The sequence goes on along the minus strand of JACTOM010000185.1, from coordinate 38,921 downwards.
TTCCCGCTTGCACGTTCTATATTTTCTCATCAGTTTCATAATCAATCTTTCAAACAATATCTTTGCATACAATTTGCCGACGACACTAAGAAGGCTGATACCGCGGTAATTTTTGCACTCCTGCTGTGACCCTTTTCCTTTATAAGAGGGACAATTTCGGCCTTGTTTCAATCTCTTGCGACTTGACCTTTCTCCCAGCATATATTGAAAAGGCAGGACAGCTGAGCTGCCCCAATAATGCGGCCAGCCTTCAGCATCTCGACTGACACTGTCATACCCAGCAGCCTTACCTGATCTCATACCTTTCATCGCTTTTATAATCTCATCCATACTAATATCGCTATCATTTATCTTACATTCATTTCTAGCCGCAGAGGTCATATTTACCTCTTCTTCATTTCTTTCAAACAAACTTTCAAAATGATCCTTCCATCTATCTCTTCAATATCCTTTTATTAAACTTCTCCTCCTTTTATTAAAATTTCATCTAAACTTCTGATTTTACAAAACTCCCGAAGTAGTAAATCTCCCTCGGGCCATTCGTATTGATTTCCAGAAAACTTTTTGTTTGACTGAAAATCATCAGAAAGTCTCCTATCATACATATCACTGTATTCTTCTTTTTTCTTTCTTACAGCTTCTTTCACGATTACTTTCACCCTTTTGTATTCCATTCTTGCCTTTTTTACGTCATCATTCGTTGCCTTTTGCATTCGTTGGTTCGCTTTTGTAGCCAACCAATCGGACCAAGCTTTCTTCTTTTCACACACAGCTGCTTGAACATTTTTGTCCATCCACAAATTCTTCTCTTTCTTACCTTTCCTCCTTTTAGACACGCCACATACATCAATAGCAGCACCAACCACTCCATCTTTAAATTTATTCCATAAACTTTCAATCTCATTTCCTTCGTCTTCACTCTTGAATCGCCCACTCAAATTTTTCAGATATTCTTCTCTAACATCCTCTTCTTGCAATCTCTCCACTTTTATTCGTTCAAGAATGCTCGAGGTTTCCTTCTTTCTATGGCGCCACCGATTAAAAAGACCACCGATTCGGGCAAC
>JACTOM010000185.1:0-37450 GCA_015832385.1 Elymnias hypermnestra | reverse complement strand
TCACATGTTCCATCTTTTGTAAATTTAGATCCCAAGTATACAAATTCTTTCACCTCTTCCACTTGTTCCCCATCTATCAAAATATTGCCATTCATCATAGATTCATCTCGTTCAAAAAGCATAACTTTCGTTTTGTTTACATTCACTTTCATTCCTTTCCCTTTCAAAGCTTCATTCATAATATTTAGCATCTCCTGAAGCTCGTTAGCGGATGACGCAAGTATTACTTGATCATCAGCGTAGAGTAAACATTTGATGAGTAATTCATTCATTCTTAACCCATACATACATTCTTTTACATACATAAGTGTATAAGAGGTGTGAATGTAGAAATGACAGCGGATAGAGTGAAGTGGTAAAAGGAAACCTGCTGTGCTGACCCCATCTATTGGGATAAGAGCAAGGAAATGATGATGATTGTAGGTAATTCTTGACATTCGCGACAGCGCTATCTCGGGCTCTAAGATCGTCTCTCGACTAGGAATATGCGTTGCGTATATCGACGCAAAAATACGTATTTGCTGTAAGCCTCACAAAATCCGAAAATAGACTTTTTTATATCATTTTAATAAAAAAAAATACCGCGTCAATTGGTCTATGTCCCATATTTTTAAGACGAAAAAAGCAACGGAAATGCTTCGAACAATGGTGGTGTTTTTTGCTCTAATTTCACAGAAAATTTGTATTTTTAATTATTTTTAGTTTACAATCAAATTAAGTTTAGTATTTAATTAGCTTTATTGATTACGTCGTTCTTGAGGTCAGCAAAATGTTAAACCAGGTACTTACGCGATCGCTAACGTTTTTTGTCCCTCGTTCAAGACTACTACAGCAAATAAGATTTCTCCCTTGACATGAATTTGAAAACAGTGAATATTTATCTGACTGGAGATATTTTACTTTGTGAAATATATATAAATTACTATCGTTCGTCTCGCCATATCACTCGATTCGTAATGCTCTCGTCACGCATTCACCAGCTTACTCCCCAAATCAAGCGTGGGTAGACAACTTGATCTTAGACGTCATACTTGATCTTACAAAATATTGTTAGCAATATTTACAGAATAAGTATTGCTATGCTATTTTTCGCAGGCGTTTCGAATTTTTTGAGTATCATATTTAATATTATACAAAGCATCACGCCTCATTCCCTACGGGGTAGGCAGGGACAACATCCTTCCACTTGATACAATTCTTGCATATCTACTTTGCTTCTTTCATTCACATTAAACCTTTCATACAGGTTCGTCGCTTTAGAGTACTCTTGACTTGGCCCTAATTAAAATGTCCTGGATTTAATTCAGGAATGTTCGCCTTGGTTTTCCCCTTCCAACTTTCGCATTCATTTTTGACTTATAAATCCTTTTTATCAGTCTCCATTCATTCATTTTCTCTACATGCCCAAACCATCTAAGCATACCCTTCTCAATTTTAGTCACTACATCTTCTTTTATGCCACAACGTTCTCTTATCACACCATTTCTTATTCTGTCACTCAGTTTTAATCCACACATACTTCTCAACGCCCTCATCTCTACCGCATTTAAGTTACTTTTGTGATTCTTCTGCCGTATCCAACCTTCACTACCATACATAAGCGCCGGCACCACACAGCCAGTCTAGCCCTTTGAGACACCATCTGGCTATTCATAAAGGCGCGCAGGGCACCATCTACCATATTCCCTGCATTCACTCTCTTTTCAATATCACTTTCACATGTTCCGTCTTTTGTAAATTATATCTCAAGTATACTAATTCTTTCACCTCTTCCACTTGTTCCCCACCTATCAAAATATTGCCAGTCATCATAGATTCATCTCGTTCAAAGAGCATAACTTTCGTTTTGGTTTTCATTCACTTTCATTCCTTTCCCTTTCAAAGCTTCATTCATAATATTTACCATCTCCTGTAGATCATTAGCGGATGACGCAAGTATTACTTGATCATGAGCGTAAAGTAAACATTTGATGAGTAATTCATTCATTCTTAACCCATACATACTTTCTTTTAAATCTGTCAAACATTTATCCATGAAAAGGTTGAACAGCCATGGTGACGCAACACATCCCTGTCGAACACCTCTTTCGTTTATTCTGATACAAGCACTAAAACCCTCATAGAGAGACTTCAATGCTTGAATCAGATTACCGCTCACTCCATACGTAGATAACGTTGACCACAGCTCATTTCTCACCACCCGATATTTAATATTAATAAAGGTTCATAATCAAAGTTTGAAAGATACATTGACGCATGAATTAAATTTCAATTTTAGAAATATTGGTGTTTTTCATTCAATGTCAAGTGAACGTTGTGTGTTAGTTTATAAGTTTACGATGGGGCTGGCGTGTATTACTAAAAATACAAAAGCCCCTTAAAAAGTTACATGGATCCATTAAAAAATTGCTACTACTAATGTATCCCTTAATTCCTTGATGGCCAAAACTCGGTCTAAAGCACAATATATACTTTGGGGTAGTTTTCGTTCTGCATTCTGACCAGACGGAATAAGATTGACATCTTAAGATATCTTTAAATACGAATTTTCTAGAACTACTGTTTATTTTTCAGTTGTATTGTGCTATCAAATGTAGCTTTATATTTTGATCGAAATATTTTATTTGAATTACAAAACGTCAGTGTTGCAACAAAAAATGAAAGTTAAATGCAAATTATTTTCTACGTCAATACGTCAACTATTGCTTTGACAAAAAAAGGATATCCTCGTATGTAAGGGGTTAAAGGGTAAGTTACCTTTTACCAAGTTGGCGCACACTGTCATACCTCACAACTGTATTAGGACCTGTGATCAGGTGAGGTATATTAAAGCCTTAAAACTGCTGCAAAGGTTAGTATAACAGTTGAACTTGGATAGTGTTTGTAATTTGTTTATCAAATAATAAATTTGTTGTATTAGATAAATATAAATCTCTTTATTGCTGACAGCTCTTGAATGTGATGATACTTGAAGGGTGGTGATGATACAGTCTTAAGGAAGCGCTCTAACCTGGTAAGAGGCGATTTACCTCTTATGGTTTCTACTAGGTAAACAAATCTCTCTGCTTGGTGATACGTTTTTGCGTCTGCTTGGTGTTCGTCCTAAATTGGCCCCAGTGGGACTCGAACTCGGGACTTCTGCTTGCGAAGCGAGTGCTTGCGCATCTGTGTCAAATGTGTGTGTTTTAAGGCGTGGTGGTGATAAGTGCGTACATCGGCATCGTTCAATGTCTGGCTCTCACTCGGGCGAGCCCCTAGAAGCTTGTGGGAGACGTCGTCGTCGTCGTCGCTCCTGTCGTGTAAGTTTACTGTATTACTAAGAATTAGACAAAAAACGAGTAGTTCACCTTGTTTTAAGTGACACTCGTCAGCTTATTAAGTGACACTCGACACTAATATTAGTCATATCGTTAGTAGCTCTCCGAAAACAGATGATAGCATAAATTCACTACCCATTAAACAATCGTGACTAAACAAACGATTGGACTTAGATTAGCAACTGTACACTTGTGTCAATATCCCTAATGTATAAATGCGACCTTTGTATATTCATCAGTCTGGCAAATTAATTTAGTGTAGAAACATTTTTCTAACAGATAGTCTCTTAGTTTATTTTTGAACTTGAAAGGTCACTAATCATGAATAGCATAATAGCAAATAGTAAGCGCAGTCGCGGAATTTTATAGCCCTAGAAGCTGGTACTTTTAGTTTTGTTTATATTTGTTGTTATTTTCTTTTTAATTATTAAGATAAAAAGCCTTTATTGACTATAACCTAAATCTAACAAACTGTTTTATAAATGACATCGGTATTCGTGGTTATTCCATGTGAAGCCAGTTGCGAGCTTTATATCGTCTTCAAATCTACAGAAGGGTCTTCCTCTCTTAATATTACCTTGCCTTGGGTATCATTCTGTGAAATCACTAGCACAATTGTATTTGCTATTTCTCGCTACATCTCCTGCCGATTTCCACTTTTGTTTTATAAAATAACGGATGTCTGTTGTGTTCAGTTTTCGTTCTATAGCAGTCACTGTAATTTTTTCTGTCTTCTTAATGCTTAATGCTTCTCCGTATATTACGTTGATAAGTTTCTAGTTTTTTTTTAATCTCTTCAGAGATTGCAGGTTAACATATTTTAAGGACTGCCACTGCCTAATCTCATATTTATCACACCTTAGCCCAGATAAATTAGGATTTTACGTTGCCTTAATACTTTAAAAGGAATTTTTCATCAGTCCTTAGGAGGATAGAATAAAATCTTCATTAAAATTTACGAAATCCATAAGAACCAATTTTGGTGGAAATTTTATTAAGAAACTTTTATTTTAGATGCATTGCTTTATAGTTGAGAAAGATATTGCGCAAATCTTATTTGTGTTCAATATTCTATGACACGCGTATTAACACATATACATACATAGATAGCATCACGCATGATTCCCATAGGGGTAGGCAGAGACAACACCCTTCCACTTGCCACGATCCTTGCATATCTCCTTCGCTTCTTTCATTCTCATTAAACCTTTCATACAAGTTCGTCGGTTTAGAGTACTCTTGACCTGGCCGTTATTTAAAATGTCCTGGATTTGGTCCAGGAACGTTCGCCTTGGTCTTCCCCTTCCAACTTTCGCATTCACTCTTGACTCATAAATCCTTTTTGTCAGTCTCCTTTCATTCATTCTCTCTACATGCCCAAACCCTCTAAGCATACCTTTCTCATTTTTAGTCACTACGTCTTCTTTTATACCACAACGTTCTCGTTATCACACCATTTCTTACTCTCACTCAGTTTTAATCCACACATACTTCTCAACACTCTCATCTTATCTTATCTCAACAACGCGTATCAAGACATTGTTTATATGTTCCAAATAATGGATACAAAATTTATTTGATTCACATAACATAATTGTGTGATAAACATTATAGTACATAATTAATTTGAAAATATATTTCTCTTAACCAACTTTTCAGATGTCTAACTTATTGTATTTGTGTAGCGGCGTCGACGCAGCTGTCGTCGTCGTCGCCGCCGCCGCCGCAGTTGCCGTCGCCGTCGGCGCCGTAGCCGTTGTCGCCGTCGCCGTCGCAGCCGGAGTCGTCGTCGTCGACGTCGCAGCTGTCGTAAACGCAGACGTCGCCGTCGCCGTTGTTAAGTGATTCAATGGGAGACGTTTACACTTTCTACATGTAATATCAAGTCTTACCAAGTTTAAGTCAACTCTTCTTACATTTGACTTAATTTTTTAATCTTAATTTAGCAAATTTACCTGCCAAACCTCAAATGAGCTGTGTGGTAGGTCTAAACGCTACAACACTATTTCCTATCATTGAAGAAGGCCGACATACCGAATTGCCAATACTTTCCCTTTATTATCAGATATTGCCTTGCTACTAATGATATTTTATTGTATCTTCTTTTCATAAAATCGAAATTTTTCTTCATTATTGGTATTAGTATATTATGGAAGTGTTGTTTGTTGAATATTACATAATAGTCAAATATAATAAAGGCCTCAATAGCGTGACATTAGTCTAGTGGCATGACATAATAAAATACTCTATAAATACTTGTAAAATTTTATTAGGTGTGTGTATTTCTTGTATATGATGTGTAGAAGGTTTTTCGTCTCGATACGTTTGCAAACTACTTTTTTGGTCCTTTTTGTGAGTTGTTTGTTTTTGATAGAATTTTATTAAATTATATCAATACTTTTTGACTTTATTTTTTATCTATAAAATCCATCCCTTATTAATTTTAACCCATATCATCGCATTCCTTTTCTATTTGAAAAATCATTTACATTCGCATATTAATTTTTGTTAAACTTACACTATTTTATTGTACAGGATTATCTGCACAGTCAATCTATTATTTATATCAATATATAAATTTGTAGTTACCTTAAATTTTTGTTTCCGCCTGTCATCGTCGTCGAATTTGGTCAGAATTTGCTCTATAAACACTAAATCGTTTGTAACAGGATTTTACTTGGGAAATAGATAATGTATATGTCGGAGAATAGGAACGGAGTCATAAAACACAGGTCCGTAGGGTTCTCCGCCGACATCGTCATTAATGGGATCCATTATTTAATTTCTTATTCTGTGGGCGTTCTTGGGTAATGTTGGTGCAATCAAACACTTTGTTAATTAACTTGGATTATAATGTTCAATCACTTAATGTTCCCGATATCGATTTACACAAACTCATTAACAATAATAGCTGGGAACGCGACAGTTTCAATAGTCGACCACTCCGGCCGACCTTCCACTCGAAAACTTTCGCGAGACGCGCCGGACTGCCAGCCGTCCTGGGTTCTTCTCAAATTTAGTTGAGGGCTGCGGACCTCGAGGTAGTGCCTCCTTGCCCGGGCATCTTCCTCAGACATCAATTTGATGCCTGGTATTTTGTTTTGCCCGCATTCATACGGGCTGGTTCCCGCTGGCTACGCTAGCGGGTCCATCCAGGTCAAGTCCGGGTATTGCCACTGATATTGCGTCGTCTTCGCCGTCATCATCGCCTACATCAGGAGGCGGTGACAGCAGAAGCTCACGAGGCAGGGGACGCCCAGTGTTTCCTGCTCTTGGGTGCTGGATGCCAATGCCATGGAGGTGTATGTGTGGGGAGTTGTCCGCGTGGCGGAACATACTCCTCGCCAAGTTTCGGACGACACCTCTACGGTGGGCGTCCTGGTGTCACGGTGGATGACGTAATTTCTGACGTACCTTATTGACTCAGCGCCCACGCCGATACCCAGATGGCGCCAGAGTTCCACAGACTATTACACACGGACCAGCGCTCCACAGACTCTTGCACTCCGACATATATATAAATCGATATCGCAAGGAGTTAAAAAAAAACAGCTGTCAATAAAAATATACTAAATTTATTAAAAAAAAAACTACTTACAAAACATTTAAAACGTGAGCAATTATCAGTCTAAAATTAGGATTTCAAGCATTTATCATAATTTCGTTGAGGTTTTTCCGTTGTATATCGGGGACTGTGGCATCTTTGTGTGGTTTTCCCACTGGGAAGAGGAGCTCCAGTCTTTCGTTCCCCGGTCGGGACAGAAGATCTCTCAGACGAGAGTGGCAGTTCAAAGGTGTGGATGTTAAAGCCACAAGGCCGCAGTACTGAAAGAAAACAAAGTTCTACATTTAAAGGTTTTATAATTATAATCTATCTCTCTACAACTCATAAGAGAGACAGAGAAGGAACAACTTTTTAATCAGAATTGAAACGATTATACCTAACCTTAGAAGATATACATATACTGTCCTCTCAAATTAAAACCTGATTTCTTAATTTATTAAATTCCGAATAATTCTTCATTGGCCCTTCTCGATAAATGGGCTATCTGACTCCTAAAAAGTTTCCCAACTCGGTCTTGTATTTACTGAGGTAAGCGCTTTCAAATAAAGAAACTCTTCTCTTTTTACGATGGTACTCCATTACTGGAGGTTGGCCGTGAGTTACGCAAATTGATCTTGGTCTTGTGCGAGGTGCAGTGACTTCTCTGCAGAAACATTCACTCTCAGACGTTTCGCAGCCATGATATTTTCCTCCTGCCAACCCTACTCTTACCTTGGACCCCATCGTAATAAGCTAGAGGAAGTTGTGGCGATCACGGCGCAACACGTGGGCCAGGTAAGCGACTTTTCTTTGCTTAGCGATTTCGAGGAGCCTCTACACCACTAAGCAAAGAGAGAAACACAAACCGTGAGGCACAGATCTAGTCACTTGGATATTTTAAAAGCTTAGACTCTCCATTCTTGTCCAAAGTTGGTTGGCAAGTTACTCATATCCCACAATTGCTCACGAGATATGCCAGTTGCTTCACAAGCTTTTCCTTGATCGAAAAGTTGTTTGTTTGTCTGATCTTCTAAAGAGAAGGATTTGGATGAAATTCTATGTATATCATCAGGTGAACGGTATTAAATTAAAGTCAATATATTCCGAAAATAAGTAACAAACCTGTATAGCGGCTAACAGAAAACCAGCGGCGACTGCAACGCTGATCTCATTATAGTAGTGCATCTTCTTTTTTCCATCTGCCCTCCAGGAATACATCTGCCGGAATACCAGAATCAGAGCTGGTGCATCGGATAGATAAGGCTTTTTATATGTGGTTGCAAAAGGTTTCAAATCTGCCACCCATTGCCTTGACATCCTACGTTCATAGTTCAATTGTTCTTCTTCTTCCACTACATTTTGGATAGCTGCTTTCATATTTGGGTCCTGGACGACTACGAAGGTCCAAGGTTCGGTGTGAGCTCCAGAGGGAGCGGTACCTGCAGGTTTAAGTTATTTTAACATAGAATAAATAAACGCGTATGTCTTATCGTTAAGCTCGTGGAAACAAAGTATACAATCCGATAAACATAATGTTGCATCATGAGAAAAATATAAAACGGATCGTTAAATTTCAATACTCAGTTATTCGATAATTTTACTCATTTCCATTCTTGTTCTGGTACGAAATAATATTTTGTTAAAAATAAATAATAATATCAATTAGTTAAACAATCAAACAGTCTGTAAGAACATAGATAAACTATAGAATCACCAATTACTGCGATGTTGCGTTTTAGATAAATAAACTGAAATTTAATTAAAACTGAGAAAGTTAATAAAATTAAGTAAGTAAGTAGCAGCCCATTAACGTCCCACTGCTGGGCACAGGCCTCCTCACTCATACGACAGAGGGTTATTAGAGCATAGACCCACCACGCTGCGCCATTGCGGGTTGGCAGGCATAGTACACAAGTGCACTCTCTATTCCCTCTCTCTCATTGACCGATGTGACGGAAAATCCGACACAATCGAAGAGAGATCAGGCGCAGGACCGACGGCTTAACGTGCTCTCCGAGACACGGGGGTAGATCACACCGCCAACTTCCCAACTTCAGGCAAATATCGAGAAAATCGTAACAGAAAACTCAATATTGGTTTTTGAATTGGCCCGACCCGGGACTCGAACCCAGGACCTCATGTCTGTGGCCGAACATGCTAACCACTAGACATATGAGGCAGAAAGTTAATAAAGTAAAAAAACTCCTGGAAATGTCCCGGAGTATTTGGCGTGTAGATAACTCAAGACTGATGATTTTATAGCTTTAAAATTTTAATTTTGAAAGCGTAGAAAGACAAGGTAAAGAATGTTTAATAATGCAATTAAAAAAATTTGAAATTGCTATCTAAATGATTTAATCTGTGTAAGGAACTGACATACGTTTGATTTCCAAATTGTTTTGAATAGCAAATATTCAATTTGTTTTTAATATGTTTTTTATATCTTTATAAAACATATAAAAATGCGCTTTAGAAGTTACTCGCTTAAATTTTTTTTAATATTTCCTCTTATATCCTGTGCAATAATGACATATATTTATATAAAAACTAAAACAAATAATGTGATTGCTATTGTTCCAACTGATAGTGATGAAGACCAATTAACGTATTCGAGGAAAACAATCAGCAGGAACCAAATTGAAACGATATTAAGCCTCAAAAGACAGATCAAGAAAATAAACAGGAAGCAACGAATCCAAAACATTGAACATTACGGCTATGAGGTGGCACTAATAATCGTAGTGCAAGTACACGACAAAAAGTTTTATTTAGAAAAGCTTATTGAATCCTTAGAAACCGTAAAAGGAATAACGAAAACTCTAGTAATATTTTCACATTCATATTGCGACAACGAAATCAATCAAGTGATAAGAAATACGACATTTGCTAAGATAATGCAAATATTTTACCCGTACAGCGTACAATTACATCCCAACGTATTCCCAGGACACGATAACAAAATTTGCAGAGACGTCATGACATGTCATAAAGGGAATAGGCTGCCTTTACTTATGCAAAGGAAACATCATTGGTGGTGGAAAGCTGCCTTTATATTTGACGAACTACGTATTACTAAAAATTACAATGCATCAGTTCTGTTTCTAGAGGAAGACCAATATGTAACTCAAGATGTAATATACGTTTTGAGAGTATTAGAACGATTAGTTGACACAAGTTACCCTCATTGTGATGTAATATCACTGGGTGGGGATCAACTTAACATTTCCAACTATCATGTTCAAGATGCTATAGTTACTGTGAAAGCTTGGGATGCTAATGAATATTTAGGAGTTGTTTTCAATAGAGATGTTTGGAGAATAATGAAATCTCTATCAGAACATTTCTGTCGCTATAACGACAACAGCTGGATCAAATCTGTAATTCATTTAACCAGTCAAACGACTTCAGGCAAGTTTCATATTTTAGCATTAAATGGTCCAAGAATATTCCGTTTTACCGAGTGTGTTAACGATAATGGGACTGATTGCAATATTATTGAGAGAGTAGAGAGAGTGAAAAAATTTGTTAAGAAGATTAGTAGAGGTTTATATCCGCAAAATATGGTCGTAAGGGAAACGACTGCCGCAGAAAAAATAATTCCTAATGGAAACTGGCTTGATGCGAGGGATCAGGAACTTTGCCTTCTTTATACGAGTAATTTGAAAAATTTTGCATATCGATAAAAATTACGAGATAAAAAGAGCTTCAAGAAGATATTGATTCATATCTGATATTAAAAGTTGTGGTTAAAACAATTATAAAGCCAATAAAGTCATATAACAGAAAGCATTCTTCATTTCATTGGCATAATTTCCAGTAAATAACTTAGTTTTTAATTAACATAAAACTTTCATTCAGTTAATAAAATCCTTATTTGCCACATCAGTCGTTCAACTTTTATAAAACATCTGCTGTTTTACCTGCTGTTTTAACAATGTTATCCAATACATCTTGAGGTATAGGTTCTGTACTAAAACTTCTCACTGTTCTTCGTTTGGACATCAATTCATAAAAGTCAATAGATCTTTGGAGAATTTCTTCCATTGGTCGCTTGGTTGGTTTGTATGGTATATGAGGAGTGTCTTCGGAAATGGCAGGGATGAGCCAATCTGGGTCATCTTCATCATCGGGATAACGTTTTTCTGAAACAAACCAATAATATTTTAGAATAATAAAGTTGTAAATAAATATTCTACATTGTTTACGTGATTCTGAGGGAACTTTTAATACATGCTTATCGGGCGTTGATTTTTAATCATTAAATAAACTTGGCCCACTATATATTTATTACATACTATCAATTCTGATAACCCAGGCCAACAGTTATAATAAACTTTAAATAAATATCTAGAAAACAGTTACTTTACATTACATACAATATTTATAATTTTACTTACATACAATATTTATAATTTACTAGCCGAATAGCGCAACTTCATCTGCGTACATTTAACTAGATAAGAATTGAATAACAAAATGAAAAGGACAATACAAAAATACTATATAAGTAAGTAGATACGGTATCTAACATTTACATTGAAAATATTCTTCTTTTATCGGGACATGAGTCAAAGGTCGATAGTTGAAGTCTAAATTAACTTATCAATGTTTTGACTAAAGTTTATCTGCATATTGACTGTAACGAAATCACTATACGGGATAGGAAACCCTGACTTTATATGTTTTATTTATAAATATGTGCACGATAACAAAAGCGGCCTAATAAATTTTGCAAAAAAGAATGATATCCCCACTGAGTTTGTTGTGGGCACCTCTTATTTTTACCTTTTAAATCGGTCAAAAATATGTTATATGCAATTCACAAGTAGAGTGTAATGGAGGGAAGACCTTGAGCCTCCAATAGCGGGCGCAGTCACTGTAGCGGCTTTTCTTCCCCACTTAGAATATTGGACCACAAGGGGGCATGGTGTTTTAACATACAGGTTGGTGCAGGTGCTTACTGGACCCCGTAGGGAGCCCACTGAGGAATGCCACGAGTGTGGATCCGCCGTGGACACGGCGGAGCACACGCTTGCGGTGTGCCCCAGTTGGGATAGCCAGAGATCTGCCCTAGTGGCCGTATTAGGGTCGACCGACCTGTCTCTGCCCACCGTCGTGCGAGCGATGGTGGAGCGGAGGGAGTGTTGGAGTGCGGTGGCCTCCTTTAGCGACGAGGTGATGTCGCTGAAAGAGGCCGCGGAGCGGCGTCGGGAGGCGGATCCCGCCGCCCACGCCCTCCGTCGTAGGCGTCCGGCGAGAAGACGTGCGGTCCAGGACCGCCGTCTTCCCCCTTAGCACTAGCCTCTGGGACGGCGGACCGCGGAGGCCGTCGTCCCACGTAGCGAGGCTCCGTAGGTTGTCGGGCGGCGCGCCTTCGCGCTGCCCCATAGGTAGCTCGATCCTTAGGATCAAGGTAGGGGCCCCTCACGGGGAGTCACGGCGGCGTGCTCAGTTTTACACTATAGCTAACCTGTCGCGTCGCCATTGTGACAGTGCGTAGGATGGCAGGTCGTTTTTAGCCGGTAAGAGTCCGATATAACCGGGACGTCCGCGGCGTCCCGGTATCCTATGAGGATTTTTTTCCCGTCTTACCAAAAAAAAAGGTGCTTACTAGACGTGGTTGTTTTGGTAAGTACTTGCACCAGATTGTGGGATGTGAGAAGACGCCTACGTGCCGTGAATGTGATGCGGCTGTTGATACGGCGTATCACACATTGGCAGAATGCCCGGTCTGGGGCCCCCAGCGCCACGTCTTAATGTCGCTGGTTGGAAGCGATCTCTCCTTGCCCAGCATAGTGGCTGCTATGCTCGGTAGCATGACCGGCAGGAGGGCAGTTGCCTTCTTCTGTGAGGCAAGGCAATTTTGAGCACCTGCTTCCCCTCTTTTGAACCCTTGAGTCGGACGCATCCGGGGCGCCAGAGATGAATGGGTTAGCGAACATCTGGCGTTCACCATTCGGATGAAGAGGGTTCCGCTGGGTTTTAGTGGGTATTCTGGTTACAGTGAGTCCCACACCCTGGATGGAGCTGTACACTCTATCCAGCGTACGTAAAAGCATTTCCCAGCGACAAAAAAAAGTAGTTGAGTGTAACCTTAAACAATTTTGGCTTTAAGAAAATGTAAAATGACGTCCAAGAGGATAATTGTAGGGAGTAATGATTTAGTGTGAACTCCCATCATGCCTTGGTGGATACGAGTGGAGGGGGCTCGAAGCAGAGCACAAACATAATCAAGAACGTAACAAACATTGTATAATGTTTCCTGTCTCATTTTATCCCACGTTCAATCTTATGAAGTTATGTGTACTGTCGCTTTTTTGTTTCGTCGACTTTCAAATCACAACGTTGCTTAATATTTCAAAAGTATTGCAAAAGTCTACTTGATATTATATGTATATGACATGTTCTTACTCTGCCAACAAACAATGAAGCAGTGTGGTGGGTCTACGTTATTAAAAACGCTCTCTAACACGAGTATGGTCCGTGCCCAGCAGTGGGACGTCAATACGCTATAACTTACCTTTTTTATATAATAAAAAAAAAACAGAAATTATCTTGTAAGCAATTAAGTAGCAGCCCATTAACCACCCACAAGTGCACTCTCTATTTCTTCACTCTCATAGTGTTTGACGGGAATCCGACACGACCGGAGAGAGATCAGGCGCAGGACCCACGGCTTAACGTGCTCTCCGAGGCACGGGGGTGGATCACACCGCCAACATCCCAACTTCGGACAAATATGGAGAAAATCTCAATATTAATTTTTGAATCGGCCCCACTCGGGGGGTTCGAACCCAGGACCTCATGTCTGTAGTCGAACATGCTAACCACTATACCAATGAGGCAGTTTACTTAACTTTTTATAATAAGGACCTAAATGCCAATAATTATACGCTTTTAGACCAAAAAAAACTCACTTAAAATTTTGACTATACCTCATTTGAAGTGTCATTAAGTCCCTTTATTTCGAGGGAATCGGTATATAACCGGGATATTACAGATAATAACAAGTGGATTATACAATAGGCTTCACTATACAATAATATATAGTATATTTAAATATGTATTACGAAAAGACTAGCGAATAAAAACATCATTGCGTTTAAAATGCCATTTCCTTAAAACATTTGATGCCAGTGTCAAATTGGTGTCACGATTACAAGAGGAAGGTAAACGCATTAACCAATAATACTCATGAAGTAAATTCCATGTATTATACAACTGTTCAAGGCTAGGGTCATGGACACGATTTAAATAAAGTCTTTCTGAGAAAAATCCCCAAAATGGTTTTAGAAGCGTATGAGGGAGAAATTTTGGTGCTGTGCAGCGTTTTTTATGCCAATTCGTTTGAAGGTTAGGTGGTTTTAATATTTACAAATAACATGTGGCATTTAAATTGGTAAATATTGCCTCATTGGCCTAGTGGTTAGCATGTTCGACTACAGACTTTTCTATTAAGATTTTCTCAATATTTGTCCGAAGTTGGGAAAAATTTGGCGGTGTGATCCACCCCCGTACCTCGGAGAGCACGTTAAGCCATCGGTCCAGCGCCTGATCTCTTTCCGCTCGTGTCGGATTGCCGTCACGTCGGACGATGAGAATGAAGTAAATGAAGTAAGGAGAGTAAACTTGTACTTGTGTACTATGCCTGCCAATACGCAGTGGAGCAGAGTGGTGGGTCTTTGCTCTAAAAACCCTCGCTCCTCGGAGTGAGGAGGCCAGTGCCCTGCAGTGAGATGTTAATGGACTGCTACTTACTTTTACCCGACAGACTTCTTTCTGTCAAAAAGATTTATAATGTAGCAGATTTCAGTTTTACGAATGAATTTCGAAATGAAATTACAGCAGTACTAAATATCTATAGCTCTTACATTTTGTGACTATTCAAATTGGTAGGGTTGTGACTATTCAATTAATATTGAACTTTGTGCAGCGGTAATAAAGTGCAAATGGACTCTTTGACGTTAGGAACACACCTACATTGCTTAGACAACAGCGAGTACTTGTAATTTACTATGAACTTTATTGAATAGCAATAAAGGTCAAATTTGATTTGACGTTTTAGTTAGAAAACATATGTATAGGAAACAGAAAAGGGCTGTTTTAAGGTTATCCTTGGACTTCAACGAATATTTAAAAAAAATAATTGTCAAAATTGACCCAGGCGTTGTTGAGTTATGCGCCTACCAACACTTATTTATCATTTTTATATTATAGATAAAATAAAACAATGGAATAAAGTGATATCATAATGTTAAAGTCCCTTTTGAGGCGCCATATTCAAAGCGTAGGTAGACTAAGTCCATTTTGGGATTTATAATTCCTTTATTCCTTTTTTTGTTTGCTTAGACTTAACTCGACTTAATGGTATTTGATTCGTTTTAAACAAATTCAGTCATATGTTTTTTATTACTATGACTATTCAAATCAAATCAAATCAAATCAAAATATCTTTATTCAAGAAGGCATATTACAGCACTTTTGAATCATCAAATAATATTTTTTTTCATTTCCACACTCTAATTCTAATGTACGTCTGATGATGGTACTCCAGATCGACTTAAAATCTAAAGTTACGGGGGTTCCTTCGCGCCCTGATCCGAGAAGAGCCCACAACAAACACAGTCGGGCATTTTGTTTTCTTGTTACCATCATTACAATATCATATCAGTTTAATATATTTCAATTCAAATTAGAGCAGTTCGTTTAAGTACTCTTGCAACTTATAATACGATTTTTCTATCAACTTTCTTTTAACAAAGACTTTGAATTTATTAATTGACATCTCTAAAACGTCTTGTGCGAGTTTATTATAGAAACGTATACAGTTACCCTTAAATGAGTTGTTAATTTTATTAGCCTACTAGAATTTACAACAAGTTCGTTTTTGTTTCGTAAGTTATATGATGTACATTCACTCTTTTTATTAAAAGAGTCAATGTTTTTATGTACATACAACAAGTTTTCTAATATGTATACACAATTAATTGTCATTTTTAACTTTATCTACGTATATATGAATTATATGTACATATTTTTGACACTTTTTACTATCGGACTTTTCTTTTACTGCCTGTTTCCTGTACTAGGCAATATGTCTAGTAAGATTTGCATGCTGTTTCTGACATATTACTTAAGATATCGTGTAATTCAGTTCTTTTACATGTGATGGTAACTGATGATACAATCTAAAATGGATCTAATCTTGTAAGAGGCAGTTTACCTCTCATGCTTTCTGCACAGAATTGTACTGCAACACAAATTGCTTGGCGATATATCTTTGCTGGTGGAATGGTAACAAGCCACTAGTCAGACAAATTAGGAAATGCAATTTCCTAAATTCGCTCTACTGGTGATCGAATCTGGGACCTCCGCTTGCAAAGCAAGTACTTGCACCACTGCACCAGCTAGCCCATCAATTCAATGAGCTCAGGCCTTTTCACTCATACATGGAACCATCAAGCTGCTCCATTGTAAGTTGGAAGGCATATTACGCAATTGAAATTGACGAGGTCCAAAAATTCAGGGCTCTTGCTGACAGGGTATTGATCTAAGTTTGGGAGGAGGATCTCGAGTCTCCAAGTGTGGGTGCGGTCACGGTGGAGGCAATTCGTCCTCGTCTCGAACAATGGCTATACAGCGGCCCACGCTGTGGTAGAATGTCCAATTTGGGGACAGGTAGTGAGGAGGTTAGCCGGCAGGAGGCGTATTTACGAAGCCCTCTTGTCTCCTTCTGGAACATCCTCAGACGGTTTCATCCGGGAATGTCAAGGCAAATGCGCAAGGGAGAATCTGTCACTCCTAATTCAGGGTGAGGAGGGTGTCGCTGAGTTTAAGTAGGTATTCTGACCTGACTGACGTGTCCTATACTCTCTGCCTCCTCGCAGGGGTTCGTAAAAGCATTTCCCAGCGGAAAAAGGCATATAACACAAGTGTATGCGCTAACACAAATGCCTTAACTATTCCTTCACTCTCATTGTGGGATGTGACGGCAATCCGATACGTACGGCTTAACGTACTCACGGAGTCACAGGGGAAGAGGACTTACTTTAACCCAGGACCTCATGTCTGTAGGCGAACAAACTGACCACTAGAACATTGTTCTAATTTTATACATACAATATATATATCCTCATGCTCTGGTATCTCAAATAGGCAAAACTAAATGTTTTTATATTGAAAACTTAATTACTTTATTGCCAAAACTTAAGCATAGTATGATTTTTTTTTTGGTGTCTATTAGAAAGGAGTCGAATACCTTAGACATGTTACATAGAGCCAGAATGCTAAATACATAAGCAAGATACGGTTATAGTCTTAAAACGGTCTATGCATACGCAATTTAAGATATTAAGTCAAAAATTAACATATATTACAATTCTAAAACGGGGGTTCGAATGGCGAATCTATTTTTATGGGCCAGCTGTTCTAATATTACCTATGTATCTAGAGAAAATTAATTTTGAATGTTATTCCTTTCGCTAGGAGTGGGTTGGATTTTCTCCATGATAATATCAGGAAATTTCCTAATTTGTCTAGGTCTAGACTGGCTGTATCCTCAGTTAATTACCATCCCACAAGTAGTAGTAGTAATAGTAGTTTAAAATGGAAGATAAATACTGACCGCGACATAGCTTCCGGAATATAGGACTCATGGGGATAGTTACCCACAATAATACATCAGAACCCTCTTTATTCATCAATAGAGTACTAGGGATTCGCTGGTACCCTGGATGTCCTGCCGTAAGGGGTATAAAAATATGAAATTATTGAGTAATTTTCAACAAGAGATAACTGATAACTAAAATTGTGTTAGATAATTTAGTCAGCTTAATTTTTAAAAGATCTCCACACCTAAAAATGCATTTACGCAGTCCGGAATGGGAGTGTCGGAATCACTGACCAGTCAGAATACCTACTAGAACCCAGCGGAACCATCGACATCGTTGGATGGAGAACGAGAGGTTTGCCTGCACAATCTTCTCTGGTACTCCTGACGCAGCCGTCTCATTTCAACAATTCTTGGAGGGAGAAAGAGATGCACAAACCTATGCCTACTGCTCCTCGCCCTCCTACGTCTGGGTGGGGAAGTGTAGGAATCTGCCTCACCGTCTCTGATGCCTCCTTCTTCGGCATAACAGATTCGCAGAAGGATCGGCTCTCATCACTGTGTCAACTATGCTCGCTAACGAGAGGTTCCCTCCGATTAGCGGCTCCAAGACTGAGATCCCCAGGCGGAATACTCTCGTATTGTATTCTATGGTTGCAAACTCGAAGCAGATGTTCGATTCCTCACAGCCGACAATCTGGTGCAGATATTTACCAAAACAGCCATGTCTGTTCAACACCATTTTGTAGAAGAGCAATCTGTAATCTCTGTATAATCTCCGGGTGGGGATGAATCGCCTCTACTATGGCCGTTCCCGCTACTGAGGATCCGAGAACCTCATTCCACAGTTGAAAAGCTATATCGGTCGTGTCGGATTCCCGTCACATCGGCTGCCAACCCGCAGTGGATCAGCGTGGTGGGTCTATACCCTAACAACTCACTCTTCTATGAGTGAGAAGGTTTGTGCCCAGCTGTAGGACGTAAATGCTAATTAAAATAAAAAAATAAAATAAAATACCTTTTATTTTCTACTCCCACACTTCTCTGCACATTTAAACACAAACTAATTACACAGTAATTATAAGAGAAAAGTGTGATGCCGCAAATAGGAACACCGCTCAGCTGTTGTTGGGAACCAACCCAACGCTGGTTACTTTTACACTCAATTTTTTTTATAGCCTTGGCAGGCAAACGAGCTAACGGGTCACCTGTTGTTAAGTGGACATCTGCAGCACCAAAGGGATAGCCGATGCGTTGCCGATAGGAGATAATTCGCCTCTTAAATGCCTAAACTCATAGCCATGTGGGAACACCGTTGTTGGGAGTTCAATCCACATTATGCATGTGCGCGGAAAGAAATATCGCCGAAAACGTACTGTGGCTGAGGGCCAGGCATTCAAGGTGTGCGGATGAAATTTATTTCTCCATCAAGTTGTCTGTTGATAAAATCGAGACGGTGGTATCAACTCAAAGAGCTCCTCAGAACGTTCCCCGTTATAGATACGATAGAACACACATAGAGAGCTAACGTCCCTACGGTGCTCCAGCGGTTCCAGCTTACTGGTCAGCTGGGAATCGTTGACAATTAGTATAGCCCGCCTCTGTATCCGGTCAGAAATTATATTAAACACACATTCATCGACGAGAGCCTGAAGTCCATTTTGACTTTGATAATAAATTACTTTTTAATGTAAAGACATACATAAAAAAAATAATTAAATGCCTTACATGTACTCAGAAATATTATTTATATACATACTTTTTAATTATTTTATAGATGGCAACCTACAAAGGTTTGGTTTGCTTTTAAAAAGATGAAATTTTAAAAATGGAATATCGAAGACGGCCAAAAGTTGGAGAGAATGAACAAAGGGTTGATTGCTATTGGGGCAGTGCGCGGTAAAACATACAAAATGGCGTACGTTTTTCTCTTATATTTTATTATAAATTTTGTTTAATCTCCTAAAATAAATTTTTGTGCGACTTCAAATGAGGAATGTGCTGTGGTCAACGTTATCTACGTATGGGGTGAGCGGTTGTCTGATCCAAGCATTGAAGTCTCTCTATGAGGGTTCTAGTGCCTGTGTCAGAATAAACGGAGCGTACACGGAGTGGTTTCCTGTCGAAAGAGGTGTTCGACAGGGATGTGTTGCGTCACCATGGCTGTTCAACCTTTTCATGGATAAATGTTTGACAGATTTAAAAGAATGTATGTATGGGTTAAGAATGAATGAATTACTCATCAAATGTTTACTCTACGCTGATGATCAAGTAATACTTGCGTCATCCGCTAACGAGCTTCAGGAGATGCTAAATATTATGAATGAAGCTTTGAAAGGGAAAGGAATGAAAGTGAATGTAAACAAAACGAAAGTTATGCTTTTTGAACGAGATGAATCTATGATGAATGGCAATATTTTGATAGATGGGGAACAAGTGGAAGAGGTGAAAGAATTTGTATACTTGGGATCTAAATTTACAAAAGATGGAACATGTGAAAGTGATATCGAAAGGAGAGTGAATGCAGGGAATATGGTAAATGGTGCTCTGCATGCTTTTATGAATAGCCAGATGGTGTCTCAAAGGGCTAGACTGGCAGTGCATGCTGGAGTGTTGGTGCCAACACTTATGTATGGTAGTGAAAGTTGGGTATGGCAGAAGAATCACAAAAGTAAAATAAATGCGGTAGAGATGAGAGCGTTGAGAAGCATGAGTGGATTAAAACTGAGTGACAGAGTAAGAAATAGTGTGATAAGAGAACGTTGTGGTATAAAAGAAGACGTAGTGACTAAAATTGAGAAAGGTATGCTTAGATGGTTTGGGCATGTAGAGAGAATGAATGAAAGGAGACTGACAAAAAGGATTTATGAGTCAAGAGTGAATGCGAAAGTTGGAAGGGGAAGACCGAGGCGAACGTTCCTGGACCAAATCCAGGACATTTTAAATAACGGCCAGGTCAAGAGTACTCTAAACCGACGAACTTGTATGAAAGGTTTAATGAGATTGAAAGAAGCGAAGGATATATGCAAGGATCGTGGCAAGTGGAAGGATGTTGTCTCTGCCTACTCCTATGGGAATGAGGCGTGATGCTATGTATGTATGTATGTAGAGTGGAAATACTAAATATGTATTAAAGTGGCGTGTGTGTGTGTATTGATTTCACCGAATTCAGGAAAGTGATGATTTTTACTATTCATTATACATCTGCGTTGATTCTGAACTGGTAAGGCAAATTATTTAGACTGAAAAAATCAAAAAAATGTAACTCAAAATTACTTTTAGTAAACAATGATATAATTGTTGGATATCAAATACAATTTTTAACTTCAACGCTTTAAAAATATTTCATATACCGTTATAATTAGCGTTATTATTAAATATTATAAACAGTTATAACATAAAATGTGTTTAGACTGAAAATATAAAGTATAACACACTTTATATTGAAGTGCATTGTCCGTACTTAGTGTTACTTTACGGTCCGAGGCGCACTTATATCAGAGGCTGGCAACCTTTATTTGTTATGTAAAAGGTTTTTTGTTATATTTTTATTAATTGTGCTCTCGACTTCAACCGCGTAGAATATTGTGTTTAGGTAGCATTTTTATTAATTTATGCTACTTATTATGAATAGAACTGCCTCATGGTTAGCATGTTCGATTACAGACTTGAGGTCCTGGGTTCGAGTCTCGGGTAGGGCCAATTCAAAAATTAATATTGGGTTATCCATTAAGAGGACTTTAAGCCGTCGATCCTGCGCCTGATCTCTCACCGGTCGTGTCGGATTCCTGTCACAACGGACTACGGGAGTGAAGGAATAGAGAGTGCACTTGTGTACTATGTCTGCCAATCCGCAGTGGAGCAGCGTCCCACCAGGCTCTATGCTCTAAAATCCCTCTCTTCTATGAGTGCGGAGGCCTGTGCCCAGCTGTGGGACGTTAATGGGCTGCTACTTACCTTATTATAAATATGACGCCCCGAATGTGTTTTATTAATACTTTAATGAGATATTTATAGTTCTAGACACAGCAAAGAAAAAGAAAAGACAATATTTGTAATATTAGTACGGATTAACAATCTTGGAATAAAAATGTTGTTTGTAATATTATTATAGAAAAGTGCTTTTTCCTAGTATGTATAAAAATGTCAATGTTCTGTTCTCAAATACATACATTAGATGCAATATGTTCTCTTACATTCTAATATGGTAAAAAGGTAATTTTTCTATTACGTAAAGTTTTTTAATTGGAATTTTTTTCTTAAAAAATTGTGTGCATCTCGGTACGCCAAACAGAAGATATAACTTAATCTAAGTTGAACAGATTGTTTTACTTGAGAAAGCTTAGGTAACTATTTTTAGTTTATGCGTTGTAATATGACATTGTCAAATCAAAATCAAATCAAAATATCTTTATTCAAGTAGGCATATTACAGCACTTTTGAAACGTCAAATAACATGTATATTTTTTTCTTTTCCACACTCTAATTCTAACGTAGGTCTTATGATGATATTCCAGAACGACTTAAAATCTAAAGTTACGAGGGTTTCTTCGCGCCCTGATCCGAGAAGAGCCCAACACAAACTCAGTCGGGTATTTTGTTATTTTTGTTACCATCATCATTAAAATATCATATTAGTTTAATACATTTCAATTCACATTAGAGCAGTTCGTTCACTCCCAGGCGTTTCTTTCATCTAAGTACTCTTGCAACTTATAATACGATTTTTCTACAAACTTTCTTTTAACAAAGACTTAAATTTATTAATTGACATCTTTAGAACATCTTGTTGGAGTTTATTATAGAAACGTATACAGTCACCCTTAAATGAATTGTTAATTTTATGCAGCCTACTAGAATTTACAACAAGTTTGTTTCTGTTTCGCAATTTATATGACATACATTCACTCTTTTTACTAAAAGAGTCAATATTTTTATGTACACAACAAGTTTTCTAATATGTCTACGCAGTGAACTGTCATTGTGTTAATTGCCTTTAGGAAAGTTTATTTAGTAATAGAATCTTTTATTGATTTAGTTTCTGGTAGTATTAATACAGGGTTCTTTTCAACTTTTCCAGTGATGCCCAGTAATCTATAATGCCCGTACTGCTGATGTTCATGAGGCAAGGGACGCCCAGTGTTTGCCGATCTTTGGTTTTGTACAACTCTGTATAGAAACCATTAGAGGTAAATTACCTCTTACTTGATTACCATCTTAGACATCAGCAAATAAGAGTCAAACTCTAACCTTTCAAGAATATTATGATTTTGATGAAATCCGCAAAAGACTGCAGGTTACCAACCCCTGCATTAACATTTTTAATACATGAATGAATTGTATTGCAAGAGTTTGCTTGTGGCCTTATTGAATATATGACCTCCTGGCGATATCTCTCCAGATTAGTATCTTGTTAGAAATTTTAAAGTTTATAAATCCTAATTATTCTTATTAAAAGTTATAAAAAATATGCTTTGTTACTGGTTTCCAATAAATATTTCATGTTGTATTGCTACCGCCTTAAAATGTTATGTAGGCTCAAAAAGTACTTTTGTCCTGTCCGTTGGTGAAAAATCTACTACTGGTTCGGAAAGTTGATTCCACTGTGAAAAATATATATAGTTTTTGTAGGTTACAATTTTTTTTTTGTCGCTGGGAAATGCATTTACGCACCCCGGGTAGGGAGTGTGGGACTCACTGAAAGATCAGAATACCCACTAAAACCCAGCGGAACCCTCGACATCCCTGAATGGAGAACCAGAAGTACGACTACACATTCCACTCTTGTACCCCGGATGTAGCCGCCTCATCTCAATAGTTTATGGAGGCGGAATAAGATGCGCAAATCTACGCATCCTGCTTCTCCTCCTCCTCTATTGGATATGTGGAGCGCTGATGACATTCTGTCTCACCCTCTCCGATGCCTCCTTCAGCGATATTACAGATTCGCAGAAGGTAGCGACTGCCCTTCAGCCCGTCTCGTTATCGAGCATTGCGCCAATTATGCTTACCAACGAGAGGTTCCCTCCAATCAGCGACACCAAGACGTGTCGCTGATGTCCCCATACGGAACACTCTGGCATTGTGTGATGCGCCGAATCTGTGGAAGCACCACACTCGGGTACCTTATTAATAATTCGTATGCCCAAACCAACAAATGATTTCTTAACTTCATTCTGAAATAAGGGATGACAAGTTTGTTTTTATTTTATGTATTAAAAATGTATATTTTGCCCTCTTGGCTGTTTAAATGACTATTATTATGGATATATAAAATGTGTTTCAATGTAAATTGCGACGGTGC
Source organism: Elymnias hypermnestra (assembly GCA_015832385.1). Taxonomy (NCBI): domain Eukaryota; kingdom Metazoa; phylum Arthropoda; class Insecta; order Lepidoptera; family Nymphalidae; genus Elymnias; species Elymnias hypermnestra. The sequence goes on along the minus strand of JACTOM010000185.1, from coordinate 13,676 downwards.
TATAAGAATTGAGGTTTCTTTGAATTTTTTCTTTGCCAATATCTACATCCATTAATTAGGATCTCGATGTAACATAAGCTTGTTGTTAGAAAACCTGTATTACTTGATTATTATAAACACGCACATGAATAACACGTATAAAACACAAACATACAGATCGGTAGTCGTACTGATGTATTTATAACCAAAATCGGTACCCAACTGAGCTTTAAAGCTCTTTTAAATCGACATTGGTCTGTCTGTTAGTAACAAATATGCCAGTTCGTAAAGTTGAATTTCTTGAGAAGAAACTTCCAAGAAACTAAGTTTGTTTATAAGTCCACATACTATATTTATATATATTTAACAATATTATTGCTTTTTGTATAAGAATGTTCTTTAGATAGGACTTAAAACTTTGCAGATGCTAATCCAAAATAGATTATGGAACAAAACAGGATAACATGATTGTTTTTGTTTTTTCTACTTATTTTATTACACACTTGTTGTTCGTGGCGTCACTCGCATAGTGTTAAAGATTAATACCATGCTTATCACCTAGGTATAAAAGAAGACGTAGTGACTAAAATTGAGAAAGGTATGCTTAGATGGTTTGGGCATGTAAAGAGAATGAATGAAAGGAGACTGAGGAAAAGGATTTATGAGTCAAGAGTGAATGCGAAAGTTGGAAGGGGAAGACCAAGGCGAACGTTCCTGGACCAAATCCAGAACATTTTAAATAAGGGCCAGGTCAAGAGTACTCTAAACCGACGAACTTGTATGAAAGGTTAAATGAGAATGAAAGAAGCGAAGGAGATATGCAAGGATCGTAGCAAGTGGAAGGATGTTGTCATTGCCTACCCCTATGGGAATGAGGCGTGATGCTACGTATGTATGTTATCACCTTCGCAAATAGTGCATTAATTTGAAACAAATTTGGTTAGAATAAAACAGGTTATAGTAAGAGATACCTTACCTTAAAAGATAGACATATGCTGTCACGGGCTTTTTCTAGGATTTTTAAAGGGGAACAATTTTTTCATACATGATTTTTGCATAACTTTAACCGATTACGCAAAGCTGGCTTCAGAAACTCTCAAAATGTAAATAATCCTCAATTTTGAAACATTCTACATATTTTTATCGTTCCTATTAGTCTCATGATCATTTAAAGCCCATGCCCTTCTTAGATAAATGGGCAATCTAACAATGAAAGAATTTTTCAAATTGGACACAACTAGTTCTTGAGATAAGCGCGTTCAAGCAAACATACTCTTCAGATTTATAATGTTAGTAATCGCACCAATTCACTTTTATTACCTTCCAAAAATATATAATGTTTTGCAATGTTACAAGGTCACGGAAATTACGTAATTGCAATAATAGTTAATTAGCATGTTTATTGTCGGATCCAAAGATTATGTAATTAACTATTATATTTATTTTTAACCTTGGCTTCCGTAGCTTTACGTGTGCAAAATTGATATAAGTTGAAGACAGAGACCACGTCCGGCCACTTGCCACGATCCTTGCATATCTCCTTCGCTTCTTTCATTCTCATTAAACCTTTCATTCATGTTCGTCGATTTAGAGTACTCTTGACCGGACCCTTATTTAAAATGTCCTGGATTGGGTCCAGGAACGTTCGCCTTGGACTTACTTCCCCTTCCAACTTTCCCATTCACTCTTGACTCATAAATCCTTATAGTCAGTCTCCTTTCATTCATTTTCTCTACGTCTAATCGTGTTAGATATAAAAGTAAATTTTAAGAAATTGTCACAGAAATTCTATGTTGAATTTTGTAAAATTTAAATTTATTTCATAATTTAACACCTTTAATTATTTCAAAGTGGTAAATTGGTAATTTTATTGAACCAAAAGAAATCCTTTACACCACTTCAACAATTCACTCGATACTCCTTAAGAAATTCACACAATATACATCAATAAATTAATAATTAATCAATAATTATTTTTAAGTTTGTTTTATAGTTTTTAATTCATTATATAGCTCTCTTTTAAATTGTGTGTTATTATTATTGTTTTAGTTTGTATTTCTTACACCTGTAAAATGCAGAATAAAGATCTTTTTCTTTCTTCTTTCTTTCAATAAAGGCAGACAACATTCGTTCAGGAATTCACTCGGTATTCTATAAGACTTTCACTTAGTGCTTCTCAATAATTTCGCTCAGTACTCTCTAGGAGTCAATAATTTCGCTTGGTATTCTTTAAGAGTTTCACTTGATACTTCTCGATAATTTCGCTAGGTATTCATTAGGAGTTTCACTCAGTGCTTCTCAATAATTTCGCTCTGTATTTTTTAAGAGTTTTACTCGGTGCTACACAATCATTTCGCTTAATATTCTTTGGGAGCAGATAGTTTCGCTCAGTATTCTTTGGGAGTCAATAATTTCGCTCGGTATTCTTTAAGAGTTTCGCTCGATACTTCACGATAATTTCGCTAGGTATTCATTAGGAGTTTCACTCAGTTCTTATCAATAATTTCGCTTAATATTCTTTGGGAGTAGATAGTTTCGCTCAGTATTCTTTGGGAGTCAATAATTTCGCTCGGTATTCTTTAAGAGTTTCACTCGATACTTCTCGATAATTTCGCTAGGTATTCATTAGGAGTTTCACTCAGTGCTACTCAATAATTTCGCTCGGTATTCTTTGTGAGTTGATACTATTTTTATTGTACCATTACATGCTGTATGGCGATAGTACTGTCAAGATGTAACCTAAAAATAATCTATGATACGTGTTCGTAGATTAGATTATATATATCTAAGCACAAACAATATCAAATGTTTAGGCTAAAAAGAAATATTTCCACCATAAATTATGTCTAGATGGATGTTAATAGATCACATTAATTATCTATCTATCTAACTTTTTGATGCACGTTAAATCTAGCTACGAACGCCATAGAGTAGAGAATCATATAAAAGCTCATTTGTTATTCTTCACTATAAATTTACTTTGTAACGAAAAATTTATGGCTTCCATTGCTTTTGATAAAAAAAACGTAAATATTTACACATCATGTTTCTATGGAAATGAATCGGTAAACGAGTACATCTTCTGATGGTAAGTGATATCCGTCATCCAAAGTCAGTGCAGGTCCTAGTAACAAAAAGAGGTACATTTCTGGATATACTAAAAATATAATGATTCCCCGGTCGATCCAGTTCGATTCAAATACAATATATGTCGCAAGTAATTATCGATTTTATTTAATGCTTCGTCGTCGTCGTCGTCGCTTCAACCGATGGACGTCCACTGCTGGACATAGGTCTCACGAAATGATGCCCACAAGACCCGATCTTGTGCCGCCTGGCTCCAGCGGCTACCGGCGATCCTCCTTATATCGTCGGTCCACCTTGTGGGGGGTCTTCCTACACTGCGTCGTCCAGTGCGGGGTCGCCATTCCAGCACTTTCCGACCCCAACGTCCATCGGTTCGTCGGACTATGTGCCCCGCCCATTGCCACTTCAGGTTCGCGATTCGTAGAGCTATGTCGGTGACTTTGGTTCTGCTACGGATCTCCTCATTTCTGATTTGATCGCGTAGAGAAACTCCGAGCATAGCCCTCTCCATCGCACGCTGAGTGACTCTGAGCTTCCGCATGAGGCCCATAGTCAGCGACCACGTCTCAGAACCGTAGGTCATCACTGGCAACACGCACTGTTCGAAGACTTTGGTCTTCAGGCACTGAGGGATATTGGACGAAAAAGTCTTCCGGAACTTCCCGAACGCTGCCCAACCGAGTTGGATTCGGCGGTTGACCTCTTTCTCGAAATTGGACCTACCTAGCTGGACTATGTGTCCCAGGTATGTATACTCGTCAACAATTTCGAGTGTAGAGTTCTCAACGATGACTGGGTGGAGCGGAACATGGATATTGGACATAACTTTCGTCTTATCCATGTTCATTTTTAGGCCCACCTGTCGAGAAGCTCTGCTGAGGTCATCGAGCATTGCATTGAGATCTTCCAGAGTCTCTGCCATAATGACCACGTCGTCGGCAAACCGTAGATGAGTGATGTACTCGCCGTTGATGTTGATGCCCAGTCCGTTCCACTCCATAAGCTTAAACAGGTCCTCCAACGCCGCAGTAAAGAGCTTCGGGGAGATAACATCTCCCTGTCGCACTCCACGCTGCAGTTGGATAGACGCTGTGCTTTGGTCCTGTATACGGACTGACATGGTGGCGTTTTCGTACAAACACTTCAACACGTGTATGTACCGGTGGTCAATTCGGCATCTCTGCAAAGATCTCAACACGGCCCATGTTTCCACCGAATCGAAGGCTTTCTCATAGTCCACGAACGCCAAGCAAAGTGGCCGATTATACTCCTCGGTCTTCTGTATAATCTGCCGCAGCGTAAAGATGTGGTCTATGGTACTAAAGCCTTTTCGGAATCCGGCTTGTTCGGGGGGCTGGAAGTCGTCAAACTTGCGAGCGAGACGATTCGTAATGACCCTCGAGAACAGCTTATAGACATGACTTAGCAGCGCAATAGGTCTATAGTTCTTCAATAAGGTGTTGTCACCTTTCTTGAAGAACAGAACTACCACGCTCCTATGCCACGCCTTTGGCACCGTACCTTCCAGGATGACGGAATTGAACATTCGCTGAAGGACTTTTAGAATGGGTTTTCCACCCGCCTTCAGGAGTTCCGCTGTGATTCCGTCATCACCAGGTGCCTTGCTGTTCTTCATCTGTTTAAGGGCCATACTAATCTCGTACAAGCTGACGTCCGGGATATCTTCGGTATAATGTCGAGTAAGTTTGGCACGAGGATCTTTAGCCAAACTATCAATAGGCTTGCAGGTCGATGTGTATAACTGCCCATAGAAACTCTCAACCTCCCTCCGAATCTCAGGTCCAGATGCAATGAGTTCGCCGTTATGAGTCCTCAGCCGCGTCAACTGGCTCTGACCGATAGACAGATCTTTTGCGAACACTTTAGTGCCTTTGTTGCGTTCGATGGTATCTCGTATACGCTCGGCATTAAAGTGTCGCACATCACGCTTTTGCGATTTAGAGATCTGTCTATTGATCTGCCGGTATGCGGACGCGTCTGCTGCAGACTGCAAGCTCATTGCATGTCTCTGTTCCATGAGATTAAGAGTATGGTCTGAGAATCTCTTGGTTTTCTTTCTACGGGGTTTATAGAATTTCATCCCAACCGTATGGACAGTTTCCACTAGCCTATTGTTTAGCTCGTCCACGGATTCGCAATTCTCGAGGCAAGCGAAGCGGTTTTGCAGCTCCAGTTGGAAGCTCTCGGGGTCTTGGATATGAGCGCGAGTGGGTCGGAGCGTTGACTTCACCAGTCTGTTCCGTTCACGGACAACGTCAATATTCAATGTGCCTCTTACCATACGGTGATCGCTCCCAGTTTTCACTCTATTGATCACAGAGACATCATTGAATATATTTCGCTTCGTAGACATGATGAAGTCAATCTCGTTTCTCGTGGAACCATCGGGACTAAGCCAAGTCCACTTTCGATGTGGCCGTTTCCTGAAAAAGGAGTTCATCATGTAGAGGCCCTCCCTTTCCATGAAATCGGCCAGCATTTGACCTCTCTGGTTCCGTTGCCCGTATCCAAATTGCCCCACTCTCAACTCTGCCCCACTTCGTTCGCCGAGTTTTGCGTTGAAATCTCCCATTACAATATTGTAGTGTGTCCTAGAGGTATGTATGGCTCTTGATATATCCTCATACATAACCTCTACATCATCATCGGGATACGATGATGTGGGTGCGTAAACCTGTATGACCTTCAACGAATACCGTTTGGTAATTCTGAGTATAAGGTACGCTACCCTACTGGACACACTGTTTACTTGGACAATATTGTTAACGAGAGATTTGTGGACGAGGAACCCGACACCACCTTGGGATTGGTGTTCACCCTCCCGGTAGTATAGCAAGTTACCGGATTTGAGAATTATCGTGTCCTCCCCCTCTCTACGGACTTCGGATAATCCCACAATATCCCAGTGTAACTTGCTCATGGCTTCTTCCAGCTCGAAGACTTTTTCGTCGGTCCTCAAAGTGCGTGCGTTGTATGTTGCCAGGTCAAGTCGTCGGGGTTGGCAGCGGAATCTCTTCCGGAGATTCTTAGCACCCCCTGCCCCGCCGTTACCGAAACCGCTGCCAGAGCTTGGAATAGCGGGGCTGCCGGGGACTGGGGGCCGTTGCTGCCTTGTCGTCATCATGTGTGGTTTTGCCAATAATCACCACGCTTGGCAGGCGGGTTGGTGATCGCAGTGCTGACCTTATCGCACCGATAACGCTGCTGCCCGTTATCGGTCTGTGGCATTTAGGTCAGCTAAGGAGAATGGTTATACCGCCATTTGTCGGTCGCCAGAGCCTCGTCGGTAGAAGCAGGGTGCACCGCGTGCAGGTGAGGTTGGCGTTTGGAGAAACGGACTGGGACTCGTTTCTCCCTTACACCCCAATGCTTGCAACAGTTAATTAAGTTATTAATTTGAATGTCCAAATGAATATAATTAGCACATTCAATCTACATTAAGTTCCTTTAAAACAGTTCTTTCATGTAACGTGAAACAACAATCTACACACAGGATGGTACCCAAGGAAAGGTAAGAGTAGGAGAGAAAGACGTCATAATACTCGCAGCCGAAGTCACTTGGAGAAGGAAAGCATTTGACAGCAAAAACTAGCCTATTCTAGGGGAAGCCTATGCCAAAACGCGTGTCAACTATTGACAATTATAAGTTTTTGCCTTTAACAACTATCATCTATAAAGATACATTGACGAACAGAATGTTTTCTTTAGAAAATCAGGCGTGCTGATTTTAGGTCAAGTAACATCCCCAAACTGTTTACATTTAAAAGCATCAGCAGTAGGTACCTACTATGTTCCAGTAGCGGGCGTGGCCACTGTGGAGGCGATCCGTCCTCGTCTAGAGCAATGGCTTTCCAGGAGGCACGGGACGTTTTTCTACAGACTGGTGCAGGTTTTGACCGGGCATGGCTGCTTTGGAAAGTTCCTGCATCAAATTGGCTCAGAGGAGTCGCTTGTTTGCCACGAGTGTGGTGCAGCTATCGACTCAGCACATTACACTGCGGCAGAATGCGCACAATGGGAACCTCGCTTGAGAGCATTGTAGGCGCGATGCTGTCAAGTGAGAGATGTTGGGCGAAAGTGGCCCTCTTCTGTAATCTTTAATCTCGAGTGAGATAGAGAGAATGCAGTAGATGCTCCCTCTCATCGCCGAAAGAGGCGGGATACCAGGCGACGCTTTAATGCGCGCCTGCTCCTGCCTCCATGAATCCTCAGTCGAACACATCTGGGGCACCAGAGAAGAATGCGCAAGCTGAACCTCTGGTGTCTCACTTATGAATGAAGAGGGTTCCGCTGGGTCTTAGTGGGTATTGCGAGGTCTCCTCCCTGGCTGAGTCCCACACTCCTGACCCATTTGGGTCGGGGTAAGTGCGTAAAAGGATTTCCCAGCGCAAAAAAAGTATCTACTAAGTTTGTTACTTCGAGTAGTGTTATATAGGTCAAAGATTAACAGGCCCTTATTACAGATGTTTGTAAAGTCACTCACCTCTCCCGCCATCGTTAATTGCGAATTTCTTTTTCGCGCCAATTCTATTTTGACTTCCCTCCAATCTATTCTGGTGGTACAACGTGAATCCAATGAAAAACACAATCATTACCGTATAAACTATAAAACAATTGCTTTCTAACGCCCATACGATTAATGAAATCACGTTCATGTTTATGCAAACGGGTTTTATTTAATGCGAAACACAAGCAACGACTAGCAATGCACGCAACCGACTAAGTTTGTTTTGATATAAAATTCTTTAGTACAAATTAATCCGCGTCCGTTTTTATATCCAACCATCCGAAAATATACCTTATCGCATTCAAATAAGCATCTGTAATACTTGTATTTTATTTGTCCACGTGTATTATTTTCTTTTTCTTATACCACATTAGTCAGTATTGCAGAGTGCATGTTTATCCGGCCTTGACTTACGTTGTAGACGCAAAGAAAAAAAAGTGAATTCCATACTGTAAGGTTCTATGAAATAGGCTTTCGCAATAAGTTATTTTGTTATACAAACGTAATACGATAGAACTAACTACGATACGTTATCGCGTTTGCGCTGACATTTTTATCAGGTCACTATAACATGGTTTTGTTGTGGGTTTTGTACATATATAACTATCTTATTCACGTGGTGCTACCCGCGTAGTTTCCTAACCCCGTGGAAAATGAGAAATTCCTATTATTAGCCGACTTCAAAAGAAGGAGGAGGTTATCAATTCGTCTGTATTTTTTTTGAAGTTTGTTGCCTTACATCTTCCGATATGTGTCCCGCTCCAATATACTTATAAAATTTATGTCCCGCCCCAACATACTTACAAAATTTGTGTCCCGCTCCAACATACTTATAAATTTGTGTCCCGCTCCAACATACTTATAAAATTTGTGTCCCGCTCCAATATACTTCTAAAATTTGTGTCCCGCTCCAATATACTTATAAAATTTGTGTCCCGCTCCAATATACTTAGTCCCACACCAATATACTTATAAAATTTGTGTCCCGCTCCAATATACTTATAAAAGTTGTGTCCCGCTCCAATAATAAAATTTTTGTCCCGCTCCATCATACTTACAACATTTGTGTCCCGCTCCAATATACTTATAACAGAAGAAAAGGTTTTCCGTCCCATGATCCACGGAATTGGAAACACTTCGAGTGACACCGCGGGAAACAACTACTTGTCTTATAAATATGTTTTAGTGTCCATTAGGTTATTTCAAAACGCTAGAATATGTTTAAATGAATTAATTTAATTAAGCCAAAGTTGCAACATTAATTAGCATACAAAAATTCTCTATTATTCGCCCCAAACAATAGAATCACAATGGTTAATTGTTCTGTAAGTGTGAATTGTAATTTGGCGACACAAATAGCTTTTCAATCGTAGACACACACTCTATACAAATATAATAAAGAGATTATTTGATTGTTTGTTTGTGTGTTTGTTGTGTGTTTTGTAATGAATCTATGCCAAAAACGATTAGTGTGAATACACAGACTTCTATTGGCTTATATGAATTGTCTAAAAGCTGTACCTCTGTTAGCAACAGTATTGACAAGGGTTGTCATGCGGGGCCTGTGTCATCACCACAAAAACCATGCTACTTGGGAGACAGTGTCATTAATAAATATAACAATAGTTCTTCAGGTTGTTACAAAAACCTGTCTAAAACCTTCATGTACACAGATGAAATTGGAAATAATATGGGCATATCACTACACTCACTTTTATATGGGCACAAAATCTTTAATTATTGTGTCCATAACGCAAATCTTGTGTCAACAGTGGAAGCAATTTCTAGAAATAAAGAATGCTATGACTGTGACACAAACCTTATTATCCTCTTAGGAAACAGAGGAAACTTGAATAAACAAGATTTAATTAATTGTTTTGAAACATTGAATAAATTAAATGTGAAAAATATAGTTATGTATACCCTACCATATTGTCAGAATTTGCCTAACAATGAAAATTTACTTAGGTATAAGCTCAATATGACAATGTACAATTTGTGTACATACAATAAAAAATTTCACCTCATTGACTTTAGCAAGTGTGCTAATTCTTATTATAGTATTTACAAAGATAGGTTCTACCTATCCAATTATTTTAAACGACAGATAGCTATTTCGCTATCATATTTATTTACAACTTTAGCCAAGAACTTGGCTAGTAGACATGCTCCTATTGAGCATAATAATAATATTGACATACCCTTGGATATAAATCCAAGTAATATTGTTTTAAACATATTATAAAGACAACGGAGAATTCCTCTTGCTTAAAAAAGAAAAATTGTCATAAGGATTGCCACACGTTAGATTCAGTGAATGAAAATTTAGATAATAGCTTTATCAGCCTGGTACACCAGAATATCCAATGTATTAAAGGTAAAGTGCTTGAAATTGAACTTTTTTTAAATAATTTTAATATAGATGTGTTATGTATTACAGAACATTGGCTAAAAAGTTATGAATATGTATTTAGTTTTGGTAACTACCAGGTTGGTAGTTCGTTCAACAGAGTATCATCCATACATGGGGGCTCATTAATTTTAGTAAATAAAAAATTGAAATTTAAGGAACGTACAGACATAGTGAGCCTGTCTGTTGAACGGACGATAGAGCTGGCATCTATTGAATTAGAGCAGTTTGTTATAGTAACGGTGTATAGGCCCCCTTTGTCCAATTTTGAAGTTTTTGAAAAATTAATGGACCAGGTACTGTTCATAATGTCGAATACAAACAAAAAATTAGTAGTATGTGGAGACTTTAACATTAATATCTTAGAATGTAGCTCTTCAAGCATGAAACTGTTAAACCTTTTTAACGCTTATAAATTATCTAATATGTTTATGGAGCCTACGAGAATAACCTCTTCTAGTGCCACTTGTATAGATAATATATTTACGAACGTAAATCCAACTGAGAAAAAGATAATTAGTAGTTTAGATTCGGATCACTGTGGCCAACTCATTCGCTTTCCAATTCCAAAGAAAAATGTAAATAAACGTAGAATAACTTTTGTGCCAGTAACAGCTGACCGTATTGGAAAAATGAGATCAGCCCTAATTTCGAACTGCTATATAGCTGATTCTTCTAATCCAAATGAAATATATAATAACTTTTTTTCCAAATTTAATCAAATATTTAACTCAATATTTAAAAGTAAATCGATCACTCTTACTGACACAATGGCGTTCAGTGAATGGGCCACGGTTGATTTGCATAAAAGTAGGCAAAAGTTGTATGAATTGTATGCTGAGCGTCAGTACAACACTAGTGTAGAGTTCAGGGATTATGTGAGATTATTTTCCAAGGATTTCAAAAAGAAATGTGTTTTTGCTAAATCGCAACACATAAAATGTAAGATAAAAAATAGTACTAATATAATTAAAACAACTTGGAAAATAATTAATGATGAAACAGGAAAAGCAACTCCGCGTTTTGATGAATTTCATTTAGATTTAGAGAATAAAAAAATTTCGTCAGACTTAGAGGTTGCTAATACTTTTGAAGAGTTTTTTACAAAAATTCCTGTCTCAACTACGAAATCACTGAACTCCTCACCTTCCATTGCACTCTCTTGGCTAGCTGATAGCTTGCCCCAATGTCATAGTACTTTTAAATTCAGTCGTGTCGATGCCTCTGATGTTATTAAGTCATTTAATTTAATTAATAACAAAAAAACTAACGATTTGTGGGGTTTGTCAGTTAACCTTGTAAAATCATTAATTGACATCGTTGCACCAGACATGGCGGTAATTTTTAACAATTGTGTAGATTGTGGTGTATTTCCTGACTTAATGAAGTACAGCAAAATAATACCGATGTTTAAGTCAGGCAGTACTTCGAACCCTAGTAACTTTAGGCCAATATCGGTTCTCCCAACCTTTAGTAAAATATTTGAGAAAATAATGTTGAACCAGTTGCTAAAACATTTCAAAAAATATAATTTATTACATAATAAGCAATTTGGCTTTACTCGAGGTCGCTCGACTACCGATGCTGGCGTACAGTTATTACTCAATATCTACGAGGCCTGGGAGGATTCACGTGACGCGCTTGGCGTTTTCTGTGATCTGTCTAAGGCCTTCGATTGTGTTCAGTATGAAACCCTGATCGGGAAATTGCGACACTATGGCCTCGCGGGCACAGCATTAGACCTGATGAGTTCATATTTAACCAATAGAACGCAAAAGGTCTGTGTCAATGGCAAGCTTTCTGCGGGGTCTGTGACAAAAATGGGAGTCCCACAGGGTTCCATACTAGGACCATTTCTTTTCCTCATTTATATCAATGACCTTCCTTACTTTGTTAAGGGTGATCATGAGATTGTTCTGTTTGCTGATGATACTTCGCTGTTGTTTAAGATTAATAGGCGACAAACAAATTATGACGACGTAAACAGCTCTCTCAATAAAGTGGTACAATGGTTTGAAGCTAATAATTTATTGCTCAACGCAAATAAAACAAAATGTATTAAATTTAGTCTGCCTAATGTTAAACAAATGCAAACCATTGTTAAACTTAATAATGAGGAACTAGACCTTGTAGACAGTACCGTTTTCTTAGGCATTACGTTAGATAACAGATTACAGTGGGGGCCCCATATAAGTGGTCTATCGAACAGGCTCAGCTCTGCGGCTTACGCAGTTAAAAGAATTCGTCGTCTGACAGATGTTGATACTGCCAGACTGGTATATTTCAGCTATTTTCACAGCATTATGTCATACGGTATTCTACTTTGGGGTAATGCTGCTGATATAGATGCAATATTTGTGCTGCAGAAAAGGGCCGTTCGTGCGATTTACAATATGGGTCCAAGAGAGTCGCTAAGAAACAAATTCAAGGCAGTTAACATAATGACAGTTCACTGCGTATATATATTAGAAAACTTGTTGTATGTACATAAAAACATTGACTCTTTTAATAAAAAGAGTGAATGTACATCATATAACTTACGAAACCAAAACAAACTTGTTATAAATTCTAGTAGGCTGCATAAGATTAACAACTCATTTAAGGGTAACTGTATACGTTTCTATAATAAACTCCCACAAGACGTTCTAAAGATGTCAATTAATAAATTCAAAGTCTTTGTTAAAAGAAAGTTGATAGAAAAATCGTATTATAAGTTGCAAGATTACCTAGACGATAGAAACGCTTGGGAGTGAACAAATTGCTCTAATTTTAATTAAAATATAGTAAACTAATTTGTTATTGTAATGATGAGGGAAAAAAAAAATACCCGACTGAGTTTGTTGTGGGTTCTTCTCGGATCAGGGCGCGAAGGAACCCTCGTAACTTTAGATTTTAAGCCGATCTTGAGTACCGTCATCAGATGTATATTAGAATCAGAGTGTGGAAAAAAAAAATATAATTTGACGATTCAAAAGTGCTGTAATATGCCTACTTGAATAAAGATATTTTTGATTTTGATTTTTTGATTTTGCCGTAGATATAACTACTAAACCAATTTTAAGTTATCTTTATCACCAGTAAACCTTCGAAATTATAAGTTCGTTTGACTTGAAATTCGGCATACATGTTGATTTCGCAATGTAGATTCTCATTAAGAACGGATTCTCTTAGGTTCCCACGGGATGGGGAGCTACGTGAGTAAAGCCGATGGAAACAGCTAGTATCTGATAATGACATATAGGCTTTTTAACTCGCAATTCCAACGGGAATAGTATCTGTAAAAGTAGTTAGTACATAATTACAGTATTTGTATTAGTATACAGTAACAGTATCTATAAAATGTAGTATATAGTAACAGTCTTGTAACTGCTATTTTCTCCTTGACCTTCCGTAACGGTGGTAGATTTGTTACCAACGGAACAAATATCGAGTCAACAGAACATTTTAACCCTATTTTATTAAATAATGTTTTCATTTGATTGTTGTTCGAGGTAGATTTAAAAAAAAACTGCTAAATCATTTCAATTGTGTAAAATGAACATTGATATTGAAATTATGATAGATTTTTTAATAAGCAAAAGACAACACCACGTGGTTTTTGCAGGCGGTCACCTATCCAAGTACTAACCGCGCCCAACGCTGTTTAACTTCGGTGATCGGACGAGAACCGGT
>JACTOM010000073.1:3558705-3583626 GCA_015832385.1 Elymnias hypermnestra | reverse complement strand
AGTTGATAGACCTTTCTTGATGGCTATTATGATACATTATAATTTTATCCCACAGTCATCTGTGAAATGACTGTGTTTTATTTTATTAAGACAAAAACTACTGATCCAACGGATATTATTTAACATATAATTAGTGTTCCCTGAAATTACTATTTGTAATGCCTTATGGATATAATAAAATAATGTTAAGATTATCAAATTTCACATTCTCTTTACCTCTGACGCTCTAAAAGGATTTGGATTACTATGAATACAACATACTAATGGGTTCTAACTAGCTGGACGATCGTATATGGCCAAATATATTTATATTTATTAAACTCCAGCGATGCTTCTAAACTATGTCAGATGCGAGAGGATGGTTTATGTATATTTTTATGAATAAAAAAAAAAAATTAAATTAAGTATTGATGAGTGAGGTCGATACAGTTACAGTATGTAATGTAAAAGCTGTTGGTGAGCCAAAAATAAATGAAAAAAAAAACTGATAACTCTAAAATATTGTAAATTAATAAGCAATTTTATGCAATACGAAGTAACTTTAAGGGCAGAAAAATCTATAGCCTCTCGTGCTACCTTGTGGTGTGGTTGTTTTAAGAGAAATAATACTAAATTTAGACAGAGAAGTGAAAAATGTTAATTAATATGAGTTGGTCTTTTTGTAATAGACTGTGTTATCAATTACCATCAGGTGATATTATAGCCAAATCTAATCTGCCAGCAATAAGCCTCCCTTACTTGGAACTATCCCCGTTCAGATGCGATGCAATCTCAAAATATTCGAAGGCAGTGTTATTAAACTTTTTTCATTTATTCTTTATCCTTTAAATTGTTTTTTCTCGGTGTCGCGTGGCCTCATGTCGTGTCATTGTACTCATACTTGGTGATATGTTTAAATATAATTCATTGTCAAGGTCCTCGACGTCAGCCGTCTCTGAGAGCTAAGCAAATACATATTAACTTGTATTCATGTGGTCACCACACTAACGCACACGGATGACGCAGCGTGACCCTAAACAGGATAATTGACAGCGGCAATACAATGCATTCTGTGGCCATATTGTAGCCCGACACATATCTACAAGTGACCTCCGGTATCTCCTGACAATCACACCTGACCTAACACATCTGAACTGACTGAAACCTCCGACCCAGAAGCATCGCCATGTGCTAATGATTCACCGAGGCCCCCTTTACAGAGCCAGCCTCGACGAAACGTTCCTACTTTTTTATTTATGACGAGATGCATTGACATTATGAACAAAGACTTGTTATTAATGATTCTCAAATGACTTACCAATATTTCTCCAAACACAACACTTATACTCACTGAAAACGTTACACAGTCCGTGTTCTGTTTCTGCCCGCGGCGTAACGACAATTCACACTACCCGCTTACTGCCTGCATTTCTTATATCTATATTTCTTCATTTTAAACCTATCTACCGACATGTATCAATTATTTTAAACTTAAGTTTTCGTAGTTTATCGACATATTGACTATTTTAACATGCCACGATGGCGTTTTTGAATATTGTCGATATTTCGACCCAGTTGCATGGATCGTGTTCACGGCATAACTGCTGTAGGCGGTTGTGTCAAGCTGTCAGAGGCAGAATGTGTCTTTTGTAAGGAAGTGCAGACAGTCTTAATTAAATTCTGTCCGCCGGTCCTTTTACAAAGGGTAGATAGGCCTTTGGCCTTTCTACCTCCAAAGGTCGTTTATGGTGTCTCTGCTTGATGGCGTTTTTTGGGAACGTATGTCCATTCCAACGTAACACCTCTCTTACATGGGCAAACTCATCCTGAACAGTTTGATCATGACATAAATCGTGAGCCCGACTGATCAAAGCAATCCCAACCAAGGCAAGGTGACGTGGGTGATGATGAGACGAACCATGTAGATATCTGTCCGTATGTGTGGATTTTTTATATACAGAATAACCAATATTGCCATCAGATATTAAATAAATATGTACATCCAGGAAAGTGATGCTTCTGTGTTCCTCCATTTCGTACGTAATTTACCTCTAATGGTTTTTACACAGCATCGTACCACCTAGTTTAGACGCCGACTAATTAGAAAATTTGTATTGCCAATAATTAAATCCCGAAACTTAGTCTCTTATAAAGAACTCTTCTGATTAACTTTTCTGATTAAGTTATATTCTTTTATATA
The DNA here is from genome assembly GCA_015832385.1 of Elymnias hypermnestra. Classification (NCBI taxonomy): domain Eukaryota; kingdom Metazoa; phylum Arthropoda; class Insecta; order Lepidoptera; family Nymphalidae; genus Elymnias; species Elymnias hypermnestra. Next base: position 3,581,447 of record JACTOM010000073.1, on the reverse strand, counting down.
ACACGGCCTTACCTTCTTTTGGGATTCAGGCTACTTCATATGTGATATTAATGTCGTTGCCCATAATCAATATGGTATAATTGGGCCTGACTGCCTTATTGGTCTAATAGCTTGTTTGGCTACAGGCATGGGGTTCGAAGAGCATGCTAAGCCTTCAATCCTGCGCCTGATCTCTATCCAGTCGTGTTGGATGCCCGTGTATTTGAATAGAGGAATGGAGGAATAGAGAGTATATTTGTGTACTATGTCTGCTTACTCACAGTGTAACAGAGTGGTTTTTAGAACCACACTCTAAAAACCATCTCTCCTATGATGAAGGAAGCCTGTGCCTAGCAGTGCAACGATAAAGGACTGCCAATAACACGTTTACCTTTAAAATGGTATGAAGTTTTGTTGATTTCGTAGTTTTGATAGTGATTTTTAGAAAACACAATAACGTATGTTAAGTTTTTATGAAATTTACCGCGGAACAGGTACTTACAGACACACTAAAACCAATTTAAAAGAGGTCATCGAACCTATTTCAAAAATGAATATTCTGACACTGGTTTCGTATTGAAGTGTTTGTTTGAAACAGGGCTTGTGAAGCAATATGAAACGGGGGCGATGTTCGCAGGCTTTATGAGTGCTATAAGGCAAGCTAATGACAGTCATTCGATTAAGCGATTGGCTGAACTGGCGTTTAAACTTTAACGTGGTCTCTTTTTTCATTTAACGTGGGTCGTTTCCTATTTCTAACTATAATTTCATTTATAATATTTATCGCACAAAGTATAAAAGGCGTGCTTGAAGCTAATAAGCTTTACCAAACAAGTTTTATGGTTTCAAAAAGTGACAGAGAAAATAATAAGAGACAAGCGCAATAGGTACAAATTAGAGCTTAAAAACAATTATATTAGACTCTCCACTCGAAAAATAATAAATCTACAATCACAGTCGACGATAAAACAACAGCTTCAAACGAAAGTTGTCATTATACTTGAGCCAATTTCCGATATAGCTTTAAATCGGAAGTAGGGCTGGTAATAAAATGTGGTGAGTGGGTTAATCAACTCGGTCACCACGGTCTGTCTTGTCTTCGTAGCGTTGTTGGTCTCCCAAGACACGCTGGCATCAACGACATCAAATCAAATCAAAAATATCTTCATTCAAGTAGGCATATTACAGCACTTTTGAATCCACACTCTGATTCTAATATACGTCTGATGATGGTACTCAAGAACGGTGTAGGGGTTCGGCAGAATAAAACCACGCAGATGATAGTGCTCGAAAAAAGCGGGGAATGCGTCGCCTCTGTGCAGGGATCGGTTGGATTGACGGTTCTCGAAGAATCTTGGTAACGATGTGTACGCTTCGAGAGCCGTTGCAGCAGAGAGCTTTTAAAAAGAATTCCACCAGCGCCCCGCCCATGAGATTGACGCACACCCCGTGTCGAGCTTTTATTGGTTAACCAAAACAGATACAATAACAATATGTGGCATCGTTTACAGATTGCGTAATTATAAATGCATAGCTAAAATATCTTTAATTTCGCGTCGCTTACATCTACAATACANTCTTGCAACTTATAATACGATTTTTCTATCAACTTTCTTTTAACAAAGACTTTGAATTTATTAATTGACATCTCTAGAACGTCTTGTGGGAGTTTATTATAGAAACGTATACAGTTACCCTTAAATGAGTTGTTAATCTTATGCAGCCTACTAGAATTTATAACAAGTTTGTTTTGGTTTCGTAAGTTATATGATATACATTCACTCTTTTTATTAAAAGAGTCAATGTTTTTATGTACATACAACAAGTTTTCTAATATATATACGCAGTGAACTGTCATTATGTTAACTGCCTTGAATTTGTTTCTTAGCGACTCTCTTGGACCCATATTGTAAATCGCACGAACGGCCCTTTTCTGCAGCACAAATATTGCATCTATATCAGCAGCATTACCCCAAAGTAGAATACCGTATGACATAATGCTGTGAAAATAGCTGAAATATACCAGTCTGGCAGTATCGACGAATTCTTTTAATCATCATCAATCATCATCAGAAGGACTCTTGTCACCATTCACATGCCGGCTATTCTCAAGGCGAATGGAATTGCACGTGATGATGGTAAGATATCTGATGGTATGTCGTTGATGTCTTGGAAATGAGGAAGGTCGTTGGTGTGGGATGCTACATGTATTGATATGCTTGCACCATCTCACATTGACGCTGCCTCTAAATCAGCGGGAGCGGCGGCGTCATTAGCTGAAAACGCCAAGAGGCGAAACTACGAGAGCCTTGCTTTAGAATACATATTTGTGCCTTTTGTCATGGAAACATTGGGACCATGGGGTTCTGAGGCTAAAAGTAACCCTAAGGCCGGGTGGTACTTCGGTCAGCGTATAAGTGTCGCAGTCCAAAGAGGTAACCCTGCCAGGCTTATGGGCACCCATCCATTAGCTTCTGATGGCGCATTTTAATTACTTTTATTTATTCTGTATTAATGTTAATGTTTGATATATTTTATCTTGTATAATGTATTGTATAATGTAATATAAAAGTGATCTCACGAATATAATAAAAATTATCTGCAACAATAGTCTAATAAGTATTGTAAACTTTATCGGAATTTATTTCAAGTTGCAAGCTGTTTTATGCGTTAAAAGTAAAATGTAATAAATACTACTCTTGATATTTTAATAAAATAAAATTACAAATGAAAATATCATGAAAACAACTTGCTCTTCAATAACAAAATAATTTTCGAGAGCCAATTCATTTCAAGTGTTTCATATCGAAATTATATTCGTGATTGCGAACGCTTCAAACTATAATTTGAGTAGACTGTAACGAGGCTCGCCGTGTTGACGACCTTTCTTTCTGTCTTGAATAAAATTATATTGAAATTTATAACGACGACTGCTCTTGAGACATAAAAAATAAACTTCATTGAAGTGGCATTTTATAATATACTAGCTATCTGCAGATATCCATCAACATCATGTGGTTTAAAACACCATAATTTTTTATTACTGTATCTCCAACCGGTACAGGTATACATTTCCCTTCAAAAGATGTTACTTAAACCGTTTTCATTCAACGAAATATTTGTGTTAATTTTTAAATAACGAGAAAAGTTCCTAAAACGGGGCAAGTTTCAGCTTGCAAACGAGAAAATAATTCTCACGCAATCTTTTCATTAGCTCGTCTGTTATAGCTACTGTGCAAATGAATAGAGTTGCACCTTCCACTGCACGAATAGACTAATGATTCCTGCAATTTTCTGAAATATATCATTAATTTACTTGAATTATGTACGAGGTATTTAAATCTTATTCTATACACCTCGACTGTTTTACGTGTAGGTGATTTTTATGCGCTAGGATATGCATTTGCTCACTGACAACGATCTAGAAGCGAGAGTGATAGATTCGACTGACGAAGAACCCAATATAACCCAGTGTGGCCCGGAAATTCTCACAAAAACCCAGAAAAACCCCGCAATTATGCCACTGATTATAAAATTCGTATATCTAGCTTATTTAACAAAAATCATATAAACTTTGTTTAATAAGTTACACAGATATTTATGAGTATATATAAAGGGCAGCAGCTACACCATTTATGACACTTGAACCGCTGGATCAATTTTAATGATCACTGATGTGTTGGATTCGTCTACAGCTATCGAAACACGTAAGAAAAACGAATTAGAACTACGAACTAGAAAGAAGAAGAAGAAAGAAAGAAACGTTTATTCAAATTGTACAGTTGTGAGCAGAATACATGTAAGCGAAAATAACAATTACGATACAATTTGAAAGGGAGTTTAGCTCAGCTGTATGCTGTGCGTTCGTATACCAGTGTGCTAGCAAAGAACGCACCGCGCTGATTTTCAGCTACATCCTGGTGAGGCCACGGACATCTACAGTTTTACAACTAAAAAGAAACCTTAATATACATTAATACTTACAGACTAGCGCAATAACTATAATAAGTAAAACAGATTTACAGTTTATAAAACTACTTAAGTTAATAAATAAAACTAAATGCAATAATTATTTATATTTTATTATACTATAATACAGATACATCAGCCGCATAACTTTCGAATTCAATTTGTTTGTGAAGTAAGAAAAGTTTTAGTTTATATTTAAATGTGTGAATACTTTTGGTGTCCTTTATGGGTGGTGGAATATTTTTCCAGCATCTTGTGGCTGAATATTTAAAACTACCCCTGAATGCAGCGGTGTGATGACGGAGGCAAGCTAGCCGATTCTTAAAACTTCTTAGTCTATCGGATACCTCATCGCGCATCCAAACCAGCTTACTCCTGAGGTAGTAAGTTTCCGTCGGGATTTCATTTTTAACAATTTGTGTTGATTAAGGTAGGATGTAACGTGGTTCCGAGGCGGAATGCTAAAAGAGAAACGCGCACAGGCATTTTGCACTCGTTGAATGAGACGCGCGCTTTTAGCTAATAAACGGGGACCATACACTACATCACCGTATGCTAATTTTGATAAAACTAACGCTTCGCTTAACATTATTCTAAGATCTTGCGAGAGGTGCTTTCGAATCCTATACAATATTTTGAGACGGTAAAAACAATTGCGGACAGTCAACATTACGTGTTTATCAAAACGGAGATCGGGATCAAATACCAGCCCTAGGTTACGCACCTCGTAAACTCGTTCCAGCATCTTACCACCGACACTAGGCCATTCCTTTTGAGAAGAGAATTTAATTATTTTGCTTCTATTTCCGAACACCACACCAGATTTAGAGAAAGAGAATTTTTCTTCAACCAAGTACTTATTCTATCAAGGTCTTCGTTAATTAGTTTTATCGCAGTTTGATGTTCCGCTGGTTTATAAGAATAATATAGTTGTAGATCATCAGCATAGAAGTGAAACTTACAATTTTTAATAACAGTAATAATGTCGGAACAAATCGCAGCTAGTATAAAAATATATTGTTAAAATAGTACAACAAGATTTCAAACTATCACTTAAAAGCTATTAAAAATCTTGGATGAAATACAACTTTCGCCTATCTGTTAAGAATTCAACTTTAGATTGGAGCTGATAGCTGTAAAAGAAATTAAGTAGTTCATTAATTCATGTCAGGGCTCCGTCGAGTCCTTGGCAACTGACATTAATAGATACACATCGCGAAAGTGATCGGAATATCAGATACTTATTTATTCGTTACTAAAATCTTATTCTTTTTAACCTATTTCGACTTTTTCCATCGACTTTTCCGTCCATGAATCGCATATAGCTTTACTGCCGGACGCTGAGCGAGGGTTATGTTGAGAGGTGGCAAAAACCATGGCTAATATGGCGGCGTCCATGGCTTGGATCAGCTGTTTCATTCGCATCGTGGTTTCATGCAACCACACAATGTTTTTTTTTATATATTATTTGTGTACGAACAGCCACGCCAATAAAATTCCAACTCAGCATTTTACAATACAATTTCCAATATCGCTTTACTTATAACAATTGTTTCGCTTTTCTCCCATCATCCTATCTCTAGCTCCTCTTTTCCATTGTAACCTTTTCCGCTGTAGTTAATAATATTATGAGTATTAATATTACCGATTAATTTTATTGAACCTTAAACTTGTTCTACTGCATTCTGGCATCACCTTCCACATCAAATAGTCCTTCAGTCACGCGAAACATCTCATTATTTGATATTAACACACCTTTATATATACACTAGTTGGTAACCGCGACTTCGTTTACGACGATCTTATTAAAGTGATACTTTTCACTATAGCTTTAAATTTTTCCGTCCGGAGAGAGAGTAAGACCCATCGCTCGCACCTGCTGTTCAACTTGTATCGTGATTTAATGAAACCACCCAAAGATTTTATTACAAATGTGTTGTAAGTTTAAAGAGCTAATGTTATTCCATAACTTTCCCTCAGCCTCTATTTCACGCAACCATACAATGTATTTTATTTCTCACGCAATTTAGGAGCTTTGTTCTATTGGAAAAGTCGTTTTCAATGCAATCGGCTTTTCATGGAGTTCCGTAGGGTTAGTTTATATCTACTTTTCTTGACTGTGATTTGACATTATGGTAAGTGTTGATACAATCATAGATGGAAACGCGCTAACCTAATTTCTATAGAATAGTAGAATGGTAACTAAGAGCGGAGCCTTCCACCAGTCCCTTAAATTGACCAGCCTTAACTAATGGCAAATAATCTATTACAATACTGATAAGTTTTCAAAAATGTGATAGAAGGATTCCCAAATCAAAATATGACATATAAAAGTGGACTTTAATTAAAACAGTGACTTTACTGGATGTATATAACAATCCTGTAACAAATGAAAGCTTTTCTGAATCAAATAATTCGATTGCACAGTTCGCCCACAATCACCAGGTTTAATCACTTTAATGGGTCATTTTGTCGCGTTAATTGCACGATCAAAGTTTTATTTCATTTGAAAATCATGCTGCCATATCGTGTAAAACGTTGTTTGCCTTATTCGCGGCGTGTTATATTACGTTATTTACTTTTTGGGATAATAAGAGATTCAATTTTTAAAAGCTGATTAAAATATATATATGTCGGAGATAAGAGAAGGAGAAGCATAAAGCACAGGGGCGAATGGTTCTCCGCTGACATCGTCATTAATGGCATCCATAATTCCATACTGTGGGCGGGTAACATTGGTGCAATCAAACTCTTTATTAATTAACTCAGATTATAATGTTCAATCACTTAATTCCCGATATCAATTTAGATAAACTCATTAATAATAATAGCTAGGAACGCGACAGTTTCAAAAGTCGACTGAACCGGCGGGCCGTAACCCGAGAACTGCCGAGAGACGTGCGCCGGACTGCCACTTATTGACTCTGCCCCACGCCGATACATAGATGCCGCCAGCGTTTCACAGACTATTGCACTCCGACATATACATAACTCATCACATTTTTGACGCTAGCAACATTTTCTTTTAAATGTGCTCGTATGCGATGGTTACACTGAGAAAGGATGATTGACAAGTAAAACTTCATTAAGTGATAGGCACTCAGTGAGGCAACATCTCTCTTATATTCATTTGCAGTCATTAAGTGAGACTTTACATTTAATGTTACCAAGTGTTTAGTTTCTTCGTATAAAAATACCTATAGAAGAAGACGTAGTGACTAAAATTGAGAAAGGTATGCTTAGATGGTTTGGGCTCGTAGAGAGAATGAATGAAAGGAGACAAAAAGGATCTATGAATCAAGAGTGAATGAGAAAGTTGGAAGGGGAAGACCAGGGCGAACATTCCTGGACCAAATCCAGGACATTTTAAATAAGGGCCAAATCAAGAGTACTCTGAACCGACGAACTTGTATGAAAGATTTAATGTGAATGAAAGAAGCGAAAGAGTTATGCAAGGATCGAGGCAAGTGGAAGGACGTTGTCTCTGCCTACCCCTATGGGAATGAGGCGTGATGCTATGTATGTATTGAAATAACAAAATAAATTCATCCCAATTTTGTCGCTGATTAAGTTTTACATAAATGGCATGACATTTCAGTGCTGAGCATGAGTCTTTTTACTCGTAGAAGCGATTTGGATCACTGCAAATATTAATTTGTTTCTCGAAGAAATGTAATATGAGGTGCTCACCGTATCAGTATAATTACTAAACATATAATTTGCTAAATAATCAATTTATGAACCTCCGCTAAGAGGCGGTGTTATAGAGATATTGGTTGCATTGGAGAAGAGGAAATCTCAAGGTCTAAAGAGGGAAGAACTTTGCATGAAAATTTCGATGCAATTTAGATTTGGTGAAATTTTGCAAAAACCAATTTCTTTGAAGCCAAGTGATTCATTTTTAAAGTAATAAGCATCTTATGTAAAATCAACATTAATGAATGTAGTTGCGGATAAAAGCTAATGCTGAACTAATTTCCCGCCTGCAGTGTATCAACAACATGGCTGCAACGATTTTCAACCAAGACAATTGCAGCCGACGCTAACTGCTTTGTACAATTTACATGCAATGAATGTTCTTTGTACAATCTGGAAGCCATTTTTTTGTATCCTTTGAATGCATGTATTCCTTTATACAAATAAATGGGTATATGAGCATGCTGGTCAGGTTACGTTATGTAAATACCATTGCCCACATATAAAATAAAACCTATCCTATGTCTTTAAATCATAAGACATCCCGCTCATTTTTTCAATGGCTGTATCTATGTCAGTCATATCAATCAGTCAGTTAGGAAATTTTGAGATGAGAAAAATTTTCGGCCTGTATGTATCACGCGACTTGGACTAATTAAGGCTCTTTTTGTCTTTGAACACCGATATCTCGGCAACAAAAGGTCGCACAAATATTTGAACGTCTATGTTGCAAGAAAGAATAGAACATAGCATAATTATGCTAGTAGTTTATATGTAATGTTACTTCCAAGATGGAGAGCTTAATAGAAATCTGTACAAAACTATCTGTCGTGAGATTTTTACGTATTAGTATCAAAATCTGCTAGTCGAAATCTAGTCCAGAAATCGATTCGTATTTTATTCGTCGCCTCGTATACTCCATATAAATGTACGAGGTGTGTTCAAAAAGTATGGCGAATTTTGAATTTTCGCGGGTTACGTATATTCGAATTTCGAATTTTTTGTGGCGTTATGTTGGTACTCATGTCTCTCACTTATGCCGACAAGCTCGGCCATTTTGAATGTTCATTTAATTGTTGACAGCTGCTTTGCTTGCACGTGTTTTGGATCGTCTTCGATTTTTACCTATTCAAAAAAATGGATCAAAGAACCTGTATCAAATTTTGTGTGAAAAACGAAATTAAGTGCGCGGATGCATTCCGAATGTTGACTGTGGCATACGGAGAAGCTACCTTGGACCGAAGCAACGTTTATCGGTGGTACAAAATGTTCTCAGAAGGCCGAGAAGATGTGAACGACGAAGAGCGTGCCGGACGCCCGAGCACTTCAACAACAGACGAAAAAATTAATGAAGTGGAGAAAATGGTATTGGCCAATCGTCGAATCACCGTTAGAGAAGTTGCTGAGGACCTAAACATATCGATTGGCTCGTGCCATTCGATTTTTATCAATGATTTGGGCATGAGACGGGTCGCCGCGAAATTCGTACCAAAATTGCTCAATTGTGACCAAAAACAGCATCGCATGAATATTGCTACTGAGATGTTAAACTCTGTCCGCGACGACCCAAATTTGCTCCAGAGGATCATTACTGGTGACGAATCGTGGGTTTATGGTTATGACGTGGAAACCAAAGCTCAATCATCTCAATGGAAGCTGGAAGGTCGTTCATTATGTACAGTTATTAAGTAATATTTACGTGGGAGGAATTACGAGATACGCTTAGAATTTTTTGTGATTTATCTAAGGCCTTCGATTGTGTCCAGCAACCATTTTCGGAAAATTACGTCACTATGGCATCACAGGCACAGCATTAGAGCTGATGATCTCCCATTTAACCAAAGAAACACAATAGGTAAGTAGCAACCCATTAACGTCCCACTGCTGGGCACAGGGCTCCTCACTCCTAGAAGACAGGGTTTTTAGAGCATTGGCCGGACCTGGCACTCGAATCCAGAACCTTATGTCTGTAGTCACACAAAAGGTCTATGCTATTGAAAAGCATTCAGACGGGTCTTTAATGAAACTGGGAGTCCCACAGGATTCAATTTTAGGACCTGTTCTGTTTCTCATTTACATTAACACTGACAAAGAGAATACTAAAAAGAACGAAATCTTTTGAGTTAGTGAAAGTGCAGTAACACAATATATTAGTGTTTATAAGCAAGAACTCAAGAACAATGTGAGTCAATAGACATTATAATAAACTAAGCAAAGTCGTTGGACTAATACAGCTCAAAGTATTATTGGTAATTAGTCAACAACCATTGGTTGGTATAATAATAATGAAAAAAAAAAACATTTACCTTCATTATTTTGTTAAGGACGATCATGAGAAGATATTTCACCAATTATTGAAGTTAATCGACATCAAACAGATTATGACAACGTGAACAACTCTCTCAATAAAATAGTAGAAGGATACAAAGCTTTAAGCTAACAATTTCATCAAATTGAAAAAAAACTTAATGTATTCAGCTTACGTTACCAAGTGAAACCTACGGACAAATTCAGTTGGGTATGTTTTTTATAAAAATACACTTACCTTAATTTATTTAGTTTAAGGCAATTCATTCAAGCTTTTTATCATCCCAGTGATCCTTCAAATTAATTACGTATTTAGTATGATTTTTGTATTATTATTCTTTTAACAAAGGGTTGAACTTATTAAAAGACATTTCTAGAACGTCTTTGAGTTAGAGTTTGATTACATTAATGACACAAAGGTCTTCAGTGAAATTAACTAAAAAAAAGTGCCTAATGTGATGTAATCATTTGATTTATCCTTAACAGATTATATTAAGGAAGGAATGACTTTCACTAAAACTACGCTGTTCTATTCAATGTTCGTCTTTTCATCATGGATAATATGATGAAATGAATAAAATATCAAGAAAAACAAAAATTTCAGTAACCTTAAGTGACACAATCGAAATTGGAGCCGAATTTTCCTCAACTTGGGTCTTTTCCAGAAATGCTAATTTAATAACTCAGATGTACATCGTCTTTGACGAAGATTACGGACCTTTTTAATCCTACCTTCACATAAACTAAAAAGAGCGTTACAAAGTTATTACATTCATTGGAAACGTTAAATATTTTACAAAGCCAACACAATTTGATTGACTACATACCCGTTTTATTTATTTAATCTTTCTATAAACAATTACTGAAATATGTAACACGGGGGAGTAAAATGTACACAACAGTGATTTCGCAACGTATTGCAAAGTAATCCGTCGAGCAGCCATTACAATCTCGTAAGCGGAGCTTTTGTACAACAAATTTTATACATTCATTCTCACTTCGCCGGCATGTGTTCACGTAATAAATTCAACGGCCTAATGCTCCTCATTTGCCACGGGAGGTGACGGGCAATTATGCCAAATGTACATTTTAGACACAACTTAACGTAAATAATGAACGCAACGTCAGCCAGTCATCGCGCTTCAAAATTAAAACCGAATGATTAATGATTTCTAAGTCTAATTTCAACTAAAGCTCACCTGAAGCTTCCTATTGATCCACACGAAGCAATAATGACTGACAAAACTTCTTTATGAGTAGGGTTGGACGCGCACCGCAAAACTCTACTATAATCACGTATGTACACCCACACAATCACACGCTCTTTCTCTTTCTCCCTTTGATCACGATTTTTGAAGTGGTAACGTGTGAGCGAGAGCGCGAAATGAACGGTAGAGAGTCGCGATCGGTCTCAATATGATCATTACAAAAACAATCAATCATCAATAAGATGTTTTCGCGTCAAATAAACCGGCTTTACCGACCATCAATGTTTCTTTTATTTTAATAAATAAATAATTTCAATATTGTTCTAACCCTTAAATTGCCCGTATCGACTACTAGTTGACGTGACTCAATAGTTCTGTCTCAATTCGGGCAGTCAGAAATATAAGCATCTCTTTCTTTTTAAGTCATAAGAAGGATTTTCTATTTCGCTACTCGTAACAAAATATGCGTAGAGATAACAGACTATAGAAAAAACAAAAAATAAATCAGTTCCAAGTGACCGTTACTAACGGTGCGATTATCGAGTCGAAGGTCATTAAGTTCTTTTGTGTTTTGACTTTATAAGTGATGTGAAAACCTTGCAGTAAGTTAATTTTTTTTAAGATATGAGCCTATAAATAGAAGACGGACTTTGTCACTCAAAGTTTCATCTCACAGTTTAGCGCTACACCAGAGTCTTAATTTAATAAACAAACGATAACATTGTATAGTTTAACTTTTAGCAAACATAACATTTGTTGGTCTTTCGTGGATATTAAAGTCCCAAGAGCCACTTTAGCATCATTCGACCCGCGGGACAATGGACGCACTAAAAGGCCGGGGCGGGGCAATCCACTGTAATATAGTCGATTTACGTTGGATTACTAATTATTGTTTCCCTTTTTGAGATATGTTACATGGAAAAAAATTCATGTAGTGTTTTGACATTACAATACAACTGAAACTTTATTTCCGATTGTAGGCATTCCACTGAAAATTACACGGTCAGTTGATTCGAGCTATAGTTGCCGCCATATTGGCCTTGGATGGTCTGCCGAACTATTTTCACATTTTCAACCAGCTTTAATGCAACATGCAACATGGACGTAAAAGTAATCCGTTTCACCGAGTAACTAACGAGTTCTAGATTCTAACGAAAGCTTTTGATACAAGAAATAAACACAAACTTGTAATGCCATATTTTAGAGTAAAAAAGGTTCAGAAGTCATTTGTCGGGTTGAGCATACGCATATTTAATAAGATACCTGAATCACTTCTGGGTTTGTCTCCACATAGTTTTAAGAAGTATGTTGAAAATGACCTAATAAAAAAGGCATATCATAATGTGGAAGATTATTTAAGCGACAAAGATGTTTGGACATGATTCCAGTTGCATATGAAAGCGTAACCGTTGAGTTTCTTGCCGGCTTCTTCTCAGCGGAATTAACTTTCCGAACCGGTGGTAGATTTGTTACCAACGGACAGACTACTGACGATTCGAGACGTTTTCATAAAAAAAAAGTGTCCGTGACGCGACAGAAAATGAATTTGACGCAGGTCGAGTGGGAAATTGAATGGAAACATTATTATAATATTATTCTGTTTAATTTACACTTTGAAACTCAACATTCGCTTATCTTTAGCGTCCTTGTTAACTTGAATAGCAAATAATATTTGAAAGCTAAACCAATATGGGCTTTAGACAAGATGATATTCTAAGTACGCTAACGTCAGTAAAAAATGTATGGGTGTCGTATCGTTTCTCATGAACAAATCGTAGCGTTCTAGTAGTTCGACATAGCGTTAACGTATTTAGAATGTCATCTTGACTAGGGTTTTATTACTTATACATTATGTACGTGCTCTCCTTTTTATTTAAGTAAGCTTTTATAATGACTTTGAAAGGTCAAATCGAGTTCTTATAATGTATAACGAACGTATCTAATTTTTAAGCGTTGAAATAACAGGTATTAATCAAAAATACATGGAGCTATCGACTTTTTCCTTCATTTTTTTAAATAATTTTCCACGTACGAGTAAGTAAAGCCCATTAATGTCTCACTACTAGGCACAGGCTTCTTCACTGATTACAGAGTGAGTATTTAGAGCATAGACCCATTCATCCAAATCATAGAATTTTCCATCTATTTTTAGATAATCTCGTTATGTGGGTAGGTGGATTATATTAAGGTTCCTTTGCACTCTCTTCTAAGAAGACTCCACTATACTTGCTATTCATTTACTAATGAGCTTTTTAATTTATAATATGGTGCAATTATAGTATCTTGGGCAAAGACTAAATATGTTTTCTTTAGCATTTCTTTATACAGGGGCTTATATTGCATGCCTACAGTGGAGTAGTGTGGTACAATGAGGAGTAGAGCTTTAGCCAACAGTGAGACTTCTAATGCGCTATTATATATACAAAAACACGTATTAGAAATGTTCCACTGAAAGTGGAATTTCTATGTAAATACACAAAGGTTAATGTAAACAACGCGAAGAGGACAGGAAGGCTTTAACCTCGTTAATTGGAATGAATGCCTGTAATAAAAGTTAAGAGTTTACCGCGTTTCACCGCAAATATATTCGTAAACACTACCTATAAATGTGAAAGTAAGTCAGCTTATCGCGTTTTCACGATTAAACTACTGAACCTATGAGATTTCGAAAACGCGACGTAGTCTCTCACTAAGGACTTGTTTCCCCATATTCCAGCTAGATCCGGATAAAAGCAAAGCTTTCTGAGAGATTTCCTTTACCATCCGTCACACATATTCCTTTCGCATAACGAGATAACGGAATCTACTACGGAATAAGTACTACTCAATATGAAGAAAACATTGAATCGTGATTGAAGTTTTTTGAACTGTAAGCTTATTAGTCATTAAAAAGCTTTTTTGATCCTGAAATTTGAAGGACTCATTATATTTGTTGGAGGGGGATTCAGGATCAGAATATCCTTCCTGTTTCAGTGGACTGTATGGCGTTCGGAGGGCTTCGATTGCGGGTTTAGGTCTTCAGTTTTTGCGGGTTCGTATTTTCAGTTGGTTGTAGCTTGGGTCTTCAGGGTTCGGTGCTGAGAGGAATGTGCGAGCAATCCTCTGACTTTCAACAAATGGAAGAAAAGGATTTTAATGGGTATTGAAAGTTCTCCTACTCGCGGAACACATAATCCCGACGCTAGTCGGAGTTCATAAATGCATTTACCAACGCAAGAAAATGGTTCGGCAGTTCTGTCGTAAATGTTCAAGCTTCGGGCCATCTGGGGTTCGATGTCGTCGTGCTTGGTTGTAGGATCTATTCCGATCCGATCCGAGTCTTAGACGAAAATGCATAAACTGCGGGAGGCCTTTTATTCTACTCTCCCACCCAGTACTTACATGTGGACGTGACGAGAGGGAGAGGGGGCGATCGCGGGTACCACAGTAAGTGCGGAAGAGGAGTCGCCGGCGATTGACCAATCAAAATTAGTCATAACAGTTGACGCAATAAGCTCGGTGCTCCCGTCCGCAACCACATATGTTCTTATTCAAAGTTTGTAAGAACACAGTGATATGACAATTTTTTTATTGCTAGATTAGGTAGATTTTACGTAAGTATGTGAGATACAATCTAAGATAGTAGAGCAGTAACCTGACAAAAGTTAATTAATCTCTTGTAGTTTCTACATTCATTGGATACATTTTCTTTTAATTTTTAATGCTGTCGAGTTAGCGCTCGATATGATCGCACTTGTGATGATACAGTCTAAGATGGAACCACGCTAATTTGTAACAGGCAATTTACCAATCTCCCTGCCAGGAATTAATCTGTCCTAGATTCGATTGCGATCAACTTGAATATTTCATTTGAATTAAGTCAAATTGTACGTTACGTAATAATATCAAAGTAGCAAGTTTTATAATTAATTGATATGTCATCCGTAATACATGTAAATTGCACGTCAAAGTGTCAGCATTCAAATTAACGTATGACATGCAATTAGGTGACAGCGCACTTCGAAGGTGGCTTAAATATTGTCCAATCAGGAATTATTATGCTACTTTCGAGGGTATACTCATTTTTTCGTATCCTGTTATCTATATTTAAAACAAACAAAAATTGTTTGTACCTTTAATCATTATGGAATTTAACAACTTCCGACCGAAGTAACCCAAACCCCAGTAAGTAAATTTTCCAAAAAGGAGTTGAGTTTACAGACAGGCTACAGATTTATATAATAGTATAGATAAGATACTCTTGAAGTGCTGATTACTCCACGTAGAGGAAGTCTCGTTAATACTTCTGTTATAAAATGGTGAAGAGGAAAGAGTAGTTCATTAAAGTCCCAATGCCCGAGAAACATGTCCTCACTCCTCGGTAAGAGTTTGGCAAGCGACACATAACCCAGAATTGCTCTAGGTCATGCAACAGGCTTCATTTTATAAAGAGCAACTTGACTTTTCTAAACGAGATCCCTTGTGTATCATCATTAGGCTATTACGTCTTTCATTAAATGGCAGTTTTCCACAAAATATATGTTATATGTCGGGGTTTCCAACGCGGACTCAGCTTAAGCACCAAACTGGCTATTAGTGAACTTTGAGAGACTTTCGCGTGAGCCTAAAAAGCGCCTTGTGTTAAACAGTTTTTCCACCACGGTCATTACCGCGTACATTTTCATGAAAAGTGGCCGTGACGTGGCGGGAAATACCTTTGACGAAGGTCGTGTAAGAAATTGAATAAAAATGTTTTTATATTATTTTTTAAATCCCTTCTCCCGGGGGTAGAGACAAAGTTGGTTTTGCTTTCTTTGTTAACTTTTAAGGGTATGTACTCAAAGATATTAGGTTTGAATTTATTAAGGTTAAGTAGTGTTCTTTAGAAATTATTGTTATATTAAACCAATAAACTGTTGTAGAGCACAACATCTGTACTAGAGCCCATTAACAATGGTAGAGGCCTTTGCCAATGGTACAATTGAGTAGACCCAGTAACAATAGTTGAGTTAAGCAACAGTGGTAGTAATAAAACCTACTTACAATATACTAAGCAACAGTAGTAGACCAAATTCAAAGTGATAGAGTTCAGGAGCTGCTATGAAATTCATTATTAACGGCACAGTTCAGTGGCGGTGATAAAACTTAGTTGACAATGTTAGATTAAAGCAACTGTTAAGACTTAAAAGTGGTAGAGCGTAACAATATTGTGAAAACATTTTAGAAGCTGTAGAAAACAGTAACATTGATGAATTCGTTATCTAATAGTGCAGAGTAGCCGCGAGAATTAGAGGGGAATTACCAGACGCTGACGAGGTTAGGAGGATCAGGGTTCTAGCTAACAGAGCCATAATCAAAAGATGGAAGGAAGACCTTGAGTCTCTAGTAGCCGGCAGGTCCATTGTGGGGGCGATTCGTCCACATCTGGAGAAATGGCTGGGCAGAGGGCACGGATCACTTTCCTACAGATCGGTACAGGTGCTTACCAGTCACGGTTGTTTCGGCATATACCTGTTCCAAATTGTAGGATGTGTAGGATCGGCCATCTGCCACGAATGAGGTGCCCCTATGGACACAGCACACCACACGGTAGCAGAATGTCTAACCTGGGGGCCGCAGCGATATATTATGACGTCACTGATCGGCACCGACCTCTCACTCGCAGGTATTTTGGATGCAATACTCGTCAGTGAGCAGGACTGGAGAGCGGTTGCCTCCTTTTGCGAGACCATCATCTCGCTAAAGGAGGCACGACAAAGGGAAAGTGTGAATGCCGCCGAGGCACTCCAGTCCCGACGACCAGGAGAAGGAACCAGTTCCTACAACCTCTCCCCTTATAGAGATGAATGCTCCAACGAACTCCTTCCCATGCATGGATGACGACGGGCTACTCTGGGTATTCTGACAATGTCAGCGAGTCACACACTCCGTACATAAATGCATTTCCCAGCGACAAAAAAAAAAGATAATACTTATTGTCGGTATTACGTCTGACGGTGATAGAGATGCAGAACGTAAGTGATAAAACACTGTGACAGGGTAAAATAAAGCAACATTACTAAAACATAGCAACAGTCGTTGAGGTCTTTAACAGAAGCGAGTCTATTATCAATGGTAAAGCCCAGTAACAATGATAGAGCCGGGCAATAGTAGTAGAAACAACAACAATGGCAGATCCTGGTAATAATAGTCGTCGTCGTCGTCGCTTCAACCGATGGACGTCCACTGCTGGACATAAGTCTCACGAAATGATGCCCACAAGGCCCGATCTTGCGCCGCCTGGCTCCAGCAACTACCGGCGACCCTCTTTATTTGGTCGGCCCACCTTGTGGTAGTAATAGTAGAGGCTAATAAACAATGTTATAACCTAATAACAGTATTAGAACCCTAATGTAGATTGTCACAGATTTCAGACCTTGGACAAATACAAACAATCAAAACAAATCGTCGAAAACAAGTTGGTCCTCTCGTTTTTTATATACTCAGAGTCTCTTAACATAGTAAAAGCAATGTTCCTTTAGACGAAATATAAAACAACATTCATGAATATAAACCTCAAGAGCCAGAAAGGGCTAGACCCTGTTAATTTGAATAAATAACGGTAATAAAAGTTAAGGAACGCAACGGTTAAGTAAAAATTTTTAAAATAGGACCATAATTAAAGACTGTATTACTGTATTGCGATCAGTTTTTACGATCTTAACTACAGTAGGTTTAGGCATTCTTATAATTTTAATGGGGTAAGTTAAACTTTAACGATAAAGCCCAGCTCGATAAAAGGATACAACGTAAGAAAACCTACATATCTTTGAAGCCATTCAAAGGTATGATAGTCTTTCAACCCTCATTGGAGCAGGATGGTGGGTTTGCTCTGATAACACTCTGTCCCACGAATGAGGAGCCACGTGCCTAGCAGAAGGACATTAATAAACTGTTCTTTACTTATTTTAAGCAATTTTCACGTCTCGGATAATGTTATTTAATTACTTATTTATGGCCATCCCAAGATTGCTACGGTGTACGAAAAAACGTTTCTAGTAACGCCTCCTGGGAAATTGAAAAATAAATTACTGAATAGAAACTAGAAGGTATAGCGAAAATACTTCGATGAATTAAGAACGGGATTTTTGTAAAATCAATATTCCTGGACAAAATTAACCTTACCTGAATAAAGCACAGTAAAAGCGGTAGAGACTAATAACAGGTACATGGCTTTTGATACTGATTAATCGCGGTAAATGCGATTAACAGTTGTAAAACCTATTAACAATTGCAGAGACCAATACTAGTAATAGTAAGGGCTCGAACTATCACGACATACAACAAAGGTGTTGTTGGGGAGGGATTCAGGTTCGTCCCTTCGGGTCAGTGGACTGTATGTGTTCTTAGGGCTTCGATCTTGCAAGTTCGGGTGTTCAGTTCTTCGTTTCTTGATGGTTCGGCCCTTCAATTATTCGGTGTCAGTTGTTTAGGTTAAGTGTTTCGGTCTTCATTTCTTGGAGGATCGGTTTTTCAGTGTTCAGGCTTGGGTCGTTCAGTTCTTGCAGGTTCGGATGTTCATGGTTCGGTTCGCAAAGTTCTGGATCGATGGTCACAAGTCGCGCTTAGTGCTGCGATCTACTCCGCTCGGAAGTCTAAGGCAAAATGTGTCCGTTCGAATCAAATCCGTTTTATACAAATCTCCCACCCGATAACCACATGCGATCGGGTGAGCGGGAGAAAGGGCAATCGCGGGTACTGAGGTAGGTGCGGGAGGAGGGACGCCAGCGGTTGACCAATCAGAATTAGTCACCGCCGGCGACTTGCTAGGCTCGCTGCTCTCGTCCGCAACAGGTGTGATACGGTAACATTCATCTGCTGCTTTATCACGAGAACAGGAGAATCCCACAATCCAGGCCCTTTTAAGTAACCACGCATTTGTTATAGAATAACAGATAATAGAGAATAATATAATTGCAAAAGAACAGATAATTGCAATACGAGTATATTGATAGATGGAGAACAAGTAGAAGAGGTGAAAGGATGTGTATACTTGGGATCTGAATTTACAAAAGACGGAACATGTGAAAGTGATATTGAAAGGCGAGTAAATGCTCTTCACGCCTTTATGAATAGCCAGATGGTGTCTCAAAGGACCAGACTGGCTGTGCATGCTGGAGTGTTGGTGCCAATACTTATGTATGGTAGTGAAAGTTGGGTATAGCAGAAGAATCATAAAAGTAAAATAAATGCAGTAGAAATGAGAGCGTTGAGGAGTATGAGTGGATTGAAACTGAATGACAGAGTAAGAAATAGTGTGATAAGAGAACGATGTGGTATAAAAGAAGATGTAGTGATTAAAATTGAGAAAGGTATGCTTAGATGGTTTGGGCACGTAGAGAGACTGACAAAAAGGATTTATGAGCCAAGAGTGAATGCGAAAGTTGAAAGGGGAAGACCAAGGCGAACGTTCCTGGACTAAATCCAGGACATTTTAAATAAGGGCCAGGTCAAGAGTACTCTAAACCGACGGCAAGGATCGTGGCAAGAGGAAGGACGTGGTCCCTGCCTACCCTTATGGGAATGAGGTGTGATGCTATGTATATTTGTGTAGAGTAAAAGTCAATGCCAAATAAAACATTCCAACAGGAAATATATCAAATAACAAAAACTGTTAGCTGGAAGGGTAAACAATCTAAAGTAAATAACGTCCCGAGAAATGGCACGACTCCGGGACATAATATAGAAAAATACAAACCCTTACAAAATACGACATTAAAAGAAAAATATTGTCCGGGATTCGGCTTGACCCGCGTATTAAACAACGCTTATGAAAATAAGCCCCAACGGACAGACATACTTGACCCTCCTAATTGAAATATACCCATGTAATAAAGGTTACTGGACGCCTCACATAAAACAGCAGTTATGAAAATAAACCCCAGCGAGCACAGCTTTTTTATTATCTTTATTTAACTTATACTTTGTCGTAAACCAAAGGTTCTTACCATCTGTCTGTTTGCGATTAACTCAGAAACAACCATTCTGATTTTCATGATGTTTTCATCAATAGACAGAATGAATCTTGACAAAGATTTAGATATATAATTCTCCAAGGTTTTGTGTAAATTGGTTGAGATACGACCAAAATTGACGAGAAAAATGAAGCCGCCTAAGAGCTATCATCGATAACGCTGCCTAAAATCCTTAAACTTTAAATAAATCATACAAATTGGTGTATACATAGTTTTTAGTTTCACTTTATTTACCATTTAATGACGTGTAATGTTTTTGGAAGTATTTTAATGATATTTATTTCATTATAAAGGGAAATTTATTCACGATGGGCACCAACATATAGTAAAGACTGTGTAAATACTGGGTTTGCAGAGGATTGCAGAGCTCATTGTGAGCTTTACCATTGAAAGTTAGTTTACTTTTACGTATCTCAAATTAAACAGACATTTTTACGTAAGTACTTTTAAAAAGAAACTTGCACGATTGCATCTGATTCCTATTACAGACTAAATGATCCCCACAACTTCAAAAGGGATATAGAGAAGGAAGAAATTTGGTTTGTATAAAAAAGGTTATTCTTGAAAGATATACAAATACCGTACTGGACTTTTTTTTAGAACATTTAAAGAAGAACAATTCCATCATAGATAATTTTTGCGAAAATATTACCGTTTATAAAGCTCACGCAGCGAAGGCTCTCAAAATGAAAAATGTCCTGATTTTGAAACATTCTTCATTACGCTCCTATCTTAACTTATCGGTGGTAACTAGCGAAAGCCGAAGCCTCATACCAGTTCAAATACAGACAAATTACAAAATAGATTGTTATTACTATTGATGAAATATCCCCATGGCTATCGGATCCCCCTTTCACTCACGTGAAATTGTTATACTCGTAAGGCCTCAGTCCAAAATAGCGAAATGTTTGCTCCGAGTACACGACTCAATTTATTGCAACAATTTATTGTTGAATTTTTCGGTCAACCTTTTGTTTCGGTTCAATATACATTAATCTCCTTTATCCGAGCGTGTTATAAATAACGCGACGTGCGGTTTGTTTAGTTTAAACTAACACAGGACCCGCCGAACGTTAGTTATGAGAAAACTTGCAAAATATAAATGTAACATACGTTTATCACTGCACCATATAATCCCTAAATATTCTAAAAATAAGTTCTCAGCCACAAACTCAATCCACTGAACAGATTTTAATCCGATTTGAACAATAAATAGAGTAATTTATGAAGGTTTAAGTTAATGACCAAATTTGGTAGAAATTATTGAGATATAACTAAAGTTGTTAGCATTAGAATATTGGAGGAAGCACTACAGTTCGTTCGCGTTAAGAATGCACTGAGTCATCATTGTTGGCCCACCTTGCCGCACCCCCTAACCAATCAAATCTTTTCAATTTACAACGTCAAGTTCACATTACAATGATGACTCATTGCATTTTAATGCGAACAAACTGTAGATAAAATACAGCCACTTGGGTGCCACATCCATTATAGATATAACAAAACAATGCATGAAGGAATATTTCTTTTATAGATCTATAAAAAGTAGACAATATATGTGTCGTTTAAGGACAGCTCATTATATTCATTATCTATATATATAAAAGAGATATCCAGGTATCTATCGACTCATCACGATATCTCTGGAACCATGAGGCGTAGAGACTTGAAATTTCGTAGGAATATCCCTTTTGATGAGTAGAGGTCAGCTAAGAACGGATTTTGCAAAGTTCCACCCGCAAGGGGGTTCCTGGTCTGTTAATTATTGACTCATTGACTCATCACGATATTTCTGGAACCATAAGGCGTACAGACTAGAAATTTGGTAGGAATATTCCTTTTACCGAGTAGAGGTCAGCTATGAACGGATTTCACGAAATTGATTGAAATTTGGTACAACGATAATCTAGAGCCTGAAAAAGAACTACAAGCGCTTTGCAGTAATACACAGCAAAATTACATTGATATATTTATTCGTATGTTTCTTATTTGTAAAGCAATTTGTCTAAATTAATGAAAATGCTACCCATTCAAGCCAATGAAAAATACATTCAACGCAGACGAAGTCGCGGGTTCAATTTGTATCTGTCTAAATGATATCGTATAATGTGGCAATTGGAAGTTTACCCTTATGTATATGTCTGGATACAGTATTGAACCTTTGCAACTTAAATGAATTAGTTACCTATAATCTCTTATACGATATAATTTTTTTATCATTAATATCTTCTATATCTTAGGAGTTATCGCAAAAATAATTAAGACACGCTTAGATAAATTCAATTCAGTAATTAAATTGGCTTATTTACATACATCATC
The DNA here is from genome assembly GCA_015832385.1 of Elymnias hypermnestra. NCBI lineage: Eukaryota > Metazoa > Arthropoda > Insecta > Lepidoptera > Nymphalidae > Elymnias > Elymnias hypermnestra. The sequence continues at coordinate 3,558,976 of JACTOM010000073.1, read as the reverse complement.
ACGCCTCATTCCCTTCGGGGTAGGCAGAGACAACATCCTTCCACTTGCCACGATCCTTGCATATCTCCTTCGCTTCTTTCATTCTCATTAAACCTTTCATACAAGTTCGTCGGTTTAGAGTACTCTTGACCTGGCCGTTATTTAAAATGTCCTGGATTTGGTCCAGGAACGTTCGCCTCGGTCTTCCCCTTCCAACTTTCGCATTCACTCTTGACTCATAAATCCTTTTTGTCAGTCTCCTTTCATTCATTCTCTCTACATGCCCAAACCA
>JACTOM010000073.1:3466086-3557238 GCA_015832385.1 Elymnias hypermnestra | reverse complement strand
AGGCGAACGTTCCTGGACCAAATCCAGGACATTTTAAATAACGGCCAGGTCAAGAGTACTCTAAACCGACGAACTTGTATGAAAGGTTTAATGAGAATGAAAGAAGCGAAAGAGATATGCAAGGATCGTGGCAAGTGGAAGGATGTTGTCTCTGCCTACCCCTATGGGAATGAGGCGTGATGCTATGTATGTATGTTTAAGACATTCATTTCCAAAAAGAATATAATATTCAGTTACATGAAAACTTAAGGCTAATACACAATAAAAATTACTACACTTTCGACGATACATTTTTGTAAGCACCCTTATTACAACTTAAATAAATAAAAATTTTAATAAAAAAGAACCGCCTTTAAAACAATCTTACAAATGTATTAATATGCTCCACCCACATTACAGCAGATAAAACGCAAGATTGTAACGCGACATCCGAAGATGCGTTTTTATATCTTCATATTTTTCCTTTTCTTTTGCACTCCCTGTTTTACAGTCAATGATTTTCTGTCTATTTCCAACTTTTTTAGTTATCAACACTTAAAATGGTCGCATTATATTTTGCAAGATAAGTAGCAATCTATTAACGTCCAACAGCTGGGCACAGGCCTTCTCACTTGGAGAAGTTGATATTCATAGAGTTAAGACCCACCACTCTATTCAGCTGCGGTTTCATAGATTTTTTTTTATTGCTGACAGCTTAGTGCTTGATTGTCATCACACGTGATCAAAAGTGATGATACAGTCTAAAATGGTAGCCCCCTAAGCTGTTAAGAGGCAATTTACCTCTTAGGGTTTCTACACAGCATCGTACCGGAACACAATTCTATTCCTTACTTGTGTTAGAGTATAAATTATTAAGTAGCCACACCGATAACCCAAAAATATTGTGAATCATTAAGCATTGTGGTGGAACAAATATAGTGCTATACGAGATACTTTTAAGGATAGCACTAAATATAAAGGTAGTTCCAAGGAAAAAGTCCGAATTACGTAATAGTGAATATACAGTTATAAAGTGTTTGGAAAATATGTGCTGGTAGGTTTCCTGTAATACTTGGAGGCACGTATTTGCTGGTAGTGTGTCAAGCCGAAGCTTCCCACTAATCCAAACTCAGAAAAATTATAAAATACAATTTCCCAAATTCCCTACTGGAGATAGAACTCAGGAACTCTGCTAGGAAAACGAATACTCGCACCACTGCATCAGCGAGGTCATTTAATACCGTTACGTATATATTAGACTAACTTCAGAGATAAGCAGGACTCCTGACGATGTTTTCCTTCATTGAAAAGCACAACAATTAAGTTGACTCCGTTTAAAAATCGACAATCTATCCATTGAGTTATGACAGCCTCTTGTTTTGCAAGGATATAAAAGCGTCATCTGTATACACAAAAACGGTGCAATTAATGGATTTTATAGCTCCAAATGTCATTACAGTCGCTTCCAGACTAGTTTATGAGGCCAGCAGGCCTCCTGGATGAGTTATAAACTGAGGGAGTTACTGTATATTTTATAGGTCATACCCAAGGTCCCCTCATTCTCGGAGCCGACCCCAGTTCTTGTACATTAATATTAGAATTATTGCTTCACTTAAAATGTTACTAGCGTCTCTTATTTAAGCACATCTATCTACAAATATAAAGAGGAAATATTTGATTTTTGGACAGGAATATGTCTTTATAATCGCAGGGAGGCAATTGAGAAAATGATAACAGAATCGGGGGATACTGTTTGGTGATGTAGATACATATCTCTAACATCCATCAGAAATATAACTACACCACAGGATAGCTAAAGGATCAAAGAATCTATTATGCTTTATAAAACCTGTAACACATATTTTATATTACCGTTACGAGAGGTATTCATGTACAACATAAAGCCGTATCCATGACACAGCTACACCCCTTTTTTCTGGATAAACTCGAAATCCACTAAAGTAATTAATAGTGTTGTTTTATGAATAGAAATCTGTGCTTATAGTAATTCTATGCGTTCTATTACTATAATACATTCTGCCCTATTTATATCTTGAATTTTTAATCGTTAATAAAATGCATTTTTATTCTTATAAATAGGTTTAACAATGTAATGTGCTTTCTTTATGCTAATAGGTTATATTAAATATTAATATATTATTCAAATTTAACTATTAAATATAATATAATATTTGCAAAAATTGTACAGAACCTTCAAATGAAAGCACAATTAAATGATTCTATATAAATAATCAGATTGAAAATCTCGTACTAGACGGCGTAGCAATTGGTTTCTAAAATCGTATTAATTAAATAAAAATCAAGTATAAGTTTACAGCACTTTTGAAGCGTCTAATAGAGTACGACTGATGATATTGTAAATTTACAATTACGAAGCTTACAAGAAGAAACTGTAATCTCTCTCAATTTTAAACCATATTAACAACTCTAGAAACTATTATCACTTTTAGAACCCGTTAACAGTTCTAGAATCCATTATCTAGAACATATGAACGTTTCTAGAACCTATTAACAATTATAAAATCCGTTATCAGATCTAGAACCTATTCACAGTTATAAAATCCGTTATCAGATCTAGAACGCGTCATGGGTTCTAGAACCTATTAATAATTCTAAAATCCGTTATCCGATCTAGAACGCGTTATGGGTTCTAGAACCTATTAATAATTCTAAAATCCATTATCAGATCTAGAACCTATTAACAGTTATAAAATCCGTTATCAGATCTAGAACCTATTCACAGTTATAAAATCCGTTATCGGATCTAGAACGCGTTATGGGTTCTAGAACCTATTAATAATTCTAAAATCCGTTATCAGATCTAGAACGCGTAATGGGTTCTAGAACCTATTAATAATTCTAAAATCCGTTTTCAGATCTAGAACGCGTTATGGGTTCTAGAACCTATTAATAATTATAAAATCCATTATCAGGTCTAGAACCTATTAACAGTTATAAAATCCGTTATCGGATCTAGAACGCGTTATGGGTTCTAGAACCTATAAATAATTCTAAAATCCATTATCAGGTCTAGAACCTATTAACAGTTATAAAATCCGTTATCAGATCTAGAACGCATTATCGGTTCTAGAACCTATTAACAATTCTCTTGATCATATTAACAGTTCTGGAAACAATTATCTAGAGCTCATTATCAATTGTAGAACGCATTATTAGTTCTGGAACGCTTTAACCGTTCTAGAATCCATTAACCGTACTACAATTAGAGCATCATTGTGAAAATGTAACATTAAATGACTGCGTTTGTTGCACGAGTAAGGAAACCCACAATCCGAGGGGTAAGTGGGAGTTTTTTTTTTATTTATTTATTTGAGAAACAAACAATTATTAAGCATCTCTATAATTACAATTTAAAGTTACGTTGTTTCTGACAAGAACCCACATTGAACTAATTAACATTCTTATTTTATATTAATTACAACGTAATGTAATTTAGAGCAATTAATTCATTTTCAACATTTTTATCGTTTCAGTAATCCAAAAAATTATATTATGATTTTTCAAAAAGTTTTCGTCAAATAAAGGTATTCTATATATTACATCTAGAACGTCTTCTGCGAGTTAAATGGATTGCTTCGTTACATGACAAGAAGGTAACAAATGCAAATATTATTACACTTTACATGGTTTGATTAACAAAAAAATGTTATTATCTATTGAATTGTTATTTTATTCTCAATACGACTTGAATATTAGTTACGGAGATTTAAACAGTTTTTACATTTTTACTCATACGAAAAATCCCATTTAGTTACAATATTAATGTTTTTATAACCTTAAATATAGGAGAAAATATTCCTAACATGCTTTTTATATGTACATCAAGTCAAAACTTTGTTCTTTGTCTCCCACGGCACAATATTTATATTAATTATAAAGAATTACATGATAGATATTATCTGAAAATATCGGATGTTGAGTTAATTTACACAAAATCTAATTTGTAAAATGCGTTTCTATGTTTCACGCTGAAACCATTGGACAGTAGACATTAATACAGTACGTATAATATACAATAAAGCAAACAAATTAAGAATTCTTTATACTTACCCAATTATATCCAAACAACACCGTTGTAAACAAACACACATTAAGTCCTCTCTACGAGTTTCAACACGATAAATTTCCACAGGCTCATTTCACTGACACAACCGCGGGAATTCAAAGGGAAACCGACACAACCTCCCACGTCGGCAGTCGCGACGATACTGAGGGAACGGAAAGCTCAGGCATTCCATTTTCAAAGTTTGAACTTCGGCTGCACTCGGAGGAAATCGGTCCTAGACCATTGCTCTATTACATAGAGGATAATGTCGCAATAAGTGTCACGTAAGCCATTATGGCTTAGTAAGCCAATGTGGCTCAGTAAGCCATAATGATAAGTTCTTATCATCTTACCATATCGAAGCAAGTATTTGCTTCATTACGTCAGTGACATCGAAAAATTCTCAAATTTTTGATTGGTAACTTAAAAACTTTGCTGATAGGTTGGTGGTAACTAGCAATGACGAAAACCGCTTACCGGTGGAGACTATAACAAGTTATAAAATGCAATTTCCTAAATTTGACCTGTAATCAAATGAAAGGAGTAAAAGGCTATCCTGATAGCAGGGCCGGGAGAGGGCGGCTAAAGAAAGTGTGGATGTGGACATGTGTATTAGGGATGTGAATGTAGAAATGACAGCTGATAGAGTGAATTTGCGAAAGGAAACATGCTGTGTCGACCCCACCTAGTGGGATAAGGGCAAGGAAATGACGATGTTCGAATGAAAGGCATCTACTACTGGAAAAAAAACTCACTCTTATAGGAGAGGTGGCCTGTTCTCAGTAGAACTGCTCAGATTACCTGCCTTTTATTCGATAATTTATTTAAGCAAATTGTATATTCTAGTCTGTTTTATGTAGCACCGGTGAGTGGCTTCGGTCGTGGCTACCAACCTACTAGCAATTCGTTTTGAAAATTGAAAATTCGTTTAGTAGTTTTTGAATTCATCACGATTGTATATCAGGAAATACTTAAACAAGTACTTGTCATATGTTATGCAATAAATGCGGTTATAACTAACATCTATTTGTTCTGAGAACATCCAACTAATCTTTGTAAGTTAAATTTAGTTCGAGTTGATTGAGCACGGGTGTCAAAGGATCAATGGAACAACTGCGGGAAACCCCCCAGCCTCCTTGAGATCGGTCAGATCCGATCTGAGTCATTTGTCCAGCTTCCGTAGGACCTTTTACACTCTCAGATACGGTATCTCAAACTATACTTTACCGAGATAAGGTTTCCCTACTTTAGAGATTAACGCTAATAGTTCTTAAACTAGAGCGATTTATAATTCTTTCCAAAACATCGTATAATTATACAGTAACGTAAGGGAAAAGCGTTGAGGCTTCTGTTCTATTATATGAAGAACTTACTAAAATCTCAGTCAGACTCCATTAATATGAGTTTTCAATGGGCTTTCTTCTAATATAAGTTTTAAATTTATTAAGTAAAATCTCTAGATCGTATCCTGTATGTATATTATATACTAGCTGTTCCCCGCAGCTCCGTCTACAGCTCGTGAGAGAGACAGAGAAGTAATAAACTTGGTTAGAATAACAAAGCTTCTAGTGAGCAACCCTTCAAAGATATACAAATAGTGTTTTTGACTTTGTTATAGAATTTTTAAAGGGAAATAATTCTGTCTTACATGATTTCTGCATAGCTCTAACTGTTAATGTAGCGCAAGCAGCGAAAGCTCCCAAAAGGAAAAAGCCTCGGTTTCAAAACATTCTTCGTTGTTGCTCCGGACTTATTGCTCTTAGCGTGATGGTGTATAAATCGCTTTGAAACATAAAAATATTCCTACCTTTGTCCATTGTAGATTAATCACGAGGTCATCAGAGCTCAACTTGAAATTTAGTTAAGTGATACCCATCACAGTGTAGACAATCACAAAGTGAAGAAGATATCCTTAGAACATCCCAAAATTAGAAACTACAGCAGTGACTTCGAAGGGAACTAATCAAAGAATGAAGACGTGCAAATAGATAATTATTTAATAAATAATAATAAGAAAAGCCTTTATTCACTATTACGCGTACGAATGTCAAGTTATAAAATGTCTTCAGTACAATCGATAGTATAATTAAATAAACAATAATCTTGCAAATTATGTCATTTTTGTCCTGGTTAATTTTAATTTATATATATGTCAGAGGGCAGATATCTGTGGAACGCTGGCGCCATCTATCAGCGTGGACATAGTCAATGGTGGCAGTCCGGCGGGAGTCTATCGGCAGTTGTCGAGTAGGGCTCGACCAGAGCCGTCAACTGTTGAAACTGTCGCGTTCCTAGCTATTAGTGTTAATGAGTTTGTGTAAATTGATATCGGGAACATTAAGTGATTGAACATTATAAACCGAGTTAATTAATAAAGTGTTTGATTGCACCAACAATACCCATGAACGCCCACAGAATAAGAAATTAAATAATGGAACCAATTCATAACGATGTCGGCGGAGAACCCTACGCCCCTGTGCTTTATGCTTCTCCGTTCTCTCAAATTCTCCGACATATATTTTTAATTTTTTTTTTAATGTCAATAATTATATTCTTAATCTATTTAGTCAAGTAGTCATTTATAGTTAGTCAAATTAGTCTGGCGTAAAAGTCGTCTCTTCGGCGTAGGCCTCCCCCAAATTCTTCCAGTTAACTCTATCTCTGGCTTGGCGCATCCTGTCTGGACCTACTCTTTCCCTAAAAATATCTCTCCATCTTTTCTTTTGTTGCCCTCTTTTTCTTTTCTTGTCACTTTCTTACTCCATCTTGAGTCAATTAGTCTGCATACATGTCCTGCCCATTTCCATTTTAATGCTCTGATGATTTTTATTATGTCTTGTTTCGAGTTTTAGATAAATATAGATAAGGTTAATCGCCACTTGTAAAAGGCCATCGAACAGAATGGACGTAGCTGCACGTTAATACCAGTAACATTTGTTAGGAAGTGCACCAGTATCCCCTTAAGGAAGCTGGAGTTTACGTCCTCGGGCGATTCTGTTTTAATTTAGTTTTCCAATGGATTGATGTGTCATTTACTTATATAAATTCATACAAATATTTCATTTGAAATGGTAAGTAGCATATAAACCTTTTAGATTGATTGGAAGAGATGGCTTTGCGCACTTAAAAGTTCTTGTTTGTATTTCTCTTGATTGTGTGCAATAAAGTTTGGAATAAAATACCTGAAACAAATCAACAAACGTCCCGCAACTGAGCACTAGCCTCTTGTCTTACAAGATTGACTTTTAAACATAGTAAATTAAAGAACGACTTTAAATATAAGGTTACGAGGTTTCTTCGTTTCCACGAACTCACAACTCAGTTGAACATCTCGCAAACAGTGTTATTTTTGTTCGTATATAATCTGATCCTGTAAAAAGAGGTGGAAACCGGTTCTTAGTGAGCGTCTACGTTGCTACAGAACAACAATGATACATATGAAATACTATTGGCCATATCACACAATTATCTCTTGATACAGATGTTTTTAATATGAAAGAAGTATATAATTATTCGTACTCTCTTTGGAATTGTTTCTGAAGGCGATGCAGCGAAAGTTACTGCCGTAAGCTGGTATGGTGTAATGTTTGTAGTGCTATTAAAACGTCGATTAAAAGCTAAATAGTCCGTACGTTGAAGTTGGTGGTATCTGGCGCCGCTGGGAATAATGTGATTTTGAAATATCGCCTTGCGACGGCAATTTGGCTGAATACCCGGAGCGATCGGCACGCGAGCACGGAGTGCTAGTCTGCTAATATCAAATTGTCCCTCAATTTTACACCAAATGTTTTGCTGTTTCGCTTGAATTAATGCTCCGCCATCTTCTACGCGATGAATTATATTTAACGTGCGTTGCTGTGACACTAAAATATTAAATGCATTTGTAATACATCGTTTTAAAGTCAGAGTACATTTTATCTGCCTCATTGACTGCCTCATTGGTCTAGTGGTTAGCATGTTCGACTACAAATATGAGGTCCTGGGTTCGAGTCCCGGGTCTTATTAAGATTTTCTCAGTATTTTCTCGTAACTTTAGATTTTAAGCCGATCTTGAGTACCATCATCAGATGTATATTAGAATCAGAGTGTGGAAAAAATATATAATTTGACGATTCAAAAGTGCTGTAATATGCCTACTTGAATAAAGATATTTTGGATTTTGATTTTGATTATTTGCCCCAAGTTGGGAAAAATTTGGCAGTGTGATCCACCGCCGTGCCTCGGAGAGCACGTTAAGCCGTCGGTCCTGCGCCTGATCTCTCCCCGGTCGTGTCGGATTGCCATCACGTCGGACTATGAAAGTGAAGGAATAAAGAGTACACTTTGTGTACTATGCCTGCCGAGTGGAGCAGCGTGGTGGGCTAGGCTTAATGGGCTGCTACTTATTTACTTTTGATACTTCATCTTTAACGCACAAAAAGCTCCATCAATGGTCAGGTACATGTGAACCTTAGCGCAGTAAAAGTACTGCCTTTACACACCTCGGGTCGGATATGTGGGATTCATTGATAAATCAGAGTACTCACTAGTACCCAGCGGATCTCTAGGTATCCTTCGACGAACAACCTTAGGTCCAGCTACACAATCCATTCTGGCAAAATACTACAATACCCTCTACAACCCAATAGAACCTCGCAATACCCATTACTGCTCAAAAGAACCATGCCTTACCATTCTTTTGACTGGGAAATACCTTTACGCTCCCTGGTGGAAAAATCTTTCCAATCGATATTGTGGCATGCTGTTTTACGTCTATATACGAAAAAATCCGACGTATACTTCCTCATACTTGAATAATTTCACTCGGAGGGTCCTTTTTACATTCCACTTAGATGAACCACGTATCTACTATAACTTAATAGAATTCTTTAAATACCCTGTAAAACCCAATGGAATCCCGCAATGCCCAATCAAATCGTATGGATCTCCGCAATGCCAATTAAACCCAACAAAACCTACAGTACCAAATAGGAGACCACAATGACCAATTAAAGCCAATAGTACCCTGCAGAATTCAGTAAAACCCAATGTAATCCCACAATACCCACTAAAATCTAATAGATCTCCGCAATGTCCAATTAAACCCACTACAATCTACAATACCCAATAGGACCCGACATTATCCAATTAAACCTAATGATACACCGTGAAGCTCTTCCAACAGTGCGTATTGCCAGTGATGACCTACGGTTCAGAAACATGGTCGCTGAGTATGGACCTCATACGAAAGCTCAGAGTCGCTCAGCGTGCGACGGAGAGGGCCTCTACGTGGTCAAATCAGCACTGAGGAGATCCGTAGCAGAACCAAAGTCACCAATATTGCTCTACGAATTGCGAACCTGAATTGGCCATGGGCGGCGCACATAGTCCGACGGACCGATGGACGTTGGGGCCCGAAGGTGCTGGAGTGGCGACTCCGTGTAGGGAGCCCCCCCACAAGATGGACCGACGATATAATGAGGGTCGATGGTAGCCGCTGGATCCAGGTGGGGCAAGATTGGGCCTTGTGGAGGTCATTACGTGAGAACTATGTCCAGCAGTGGACGTCCATCGGTTGAAGCGAAGACGACGAAGACGACGACGATACACCCATCAAAGCAAAATTCAATAAAACCCTATGGAATCCTGCAATACCCACTAAAACCTAGAAGAACCTTCTACATCCGTGACCTGGAGCTTGATAGTACATTCCACTCTGAATGCCAAAGAGTTTGATTAAAGCTTCAACAACTTAGAACGAGTCATGTAAAAATATATTTAACGAGGTTCGATGGGGCGCCCCGCTATCAGGATGGTCACTCATCTTGTTGGATCAGAAATAATAGGCAACTAACGTAGAATAGCTTTGTATGTACTTGATTACTCGTTCCAATTACAATATTAATCGAAGATTGAAACAATCTACAACAAGTCAAAAATGGAAACGCAGTGAGTTCAACACAACGTGGCGACAACCGTTCGCTCTCGCGTTCCGTGACTGAATGCCCAATGCCGATCACATTCCCGTTCTTGTAACCTCTTCTAACCCCTCCAGATGTCAAACATCCAACATCAACAAAGTGTCACCACGTTGTATTGACTTCACTCAAGATAACTGCTTGACGTTTCCGTTACATTCCATTACTTTTAACAGATCATTGAATTTATTATCCGATTATAATAACTGATTTGTTGGTACTGCGACATATTTAATATGTTAATTAAAACCTTAAAATAACACAACAAAGTTTTCGATAAATAAATCAAACAGTAACGTCATTCAATATTGAAATATGCCAAAGTTATTTACTCTTCGTTATTTATAAATACAAAAGAATTTGTAGAAAAGATTTTTTATTGATGAAATCGGGGATTAGGCGAATGAGCAACATCCAACAGATCGAATAACACTCTTTATTTGATACTTCATTATAAAGAACACTTCGTTTGGAAATAATTGAATTTACAGCGAAATGAGCGAAAACCAAACGATTTCGGAAAAGGAGCTTTTGGAAGCTATAAAAAACCTTTTGAGGAAAAGCGGTCATCTGAATAAATTCCAGGCGGAGGTAGTTAATACTTTGCGAATTCTTGTTAAAATGAAAAGAACTTAATTGGAAATGTAATAGATTGTTCCGAATGCTGGTAACCTTTGATATTGCTTCACAAATTGCGTTAGCTTTATAATAAACTAGCTGTTCCTCGCGATTCTACTCCGTTATCACATAATCTCTTTCTTATATTCTCCATCTTTAGATGAGTCTTTAGCAAAGTGTTTTAGTTATCCTAATTTTATGTAGAGCTGTGTTAGAATCTCTTTCGGATCTGTTTAGGCCGTTTGCACACTCTTTGGTTCAGCTTTAGAACAGCAAATGGCATTGATATTATTTAAAATAATTTTAAAATGTTGTCTGCGTGTGTACGACTTCTCCTTTATTTTCTTCCTTTCATTCTTCTTCTATATTTAAAGTATATCCATAACATTTTGTTTAAAGAATTCAACGTTAAGATATGTATCCTTAATTTCGTAAGTACCCTCAAAACTCTTTTCAATTGGAAGTTGGTAGGTTTTTATATAGTTTTATAAGTATTTGACTACTACAGTTTGCTCTTTTTAGATGCGGGCGAAGATAACCGAAATACTTCAAGAGAGACAGGTAACATTTCTTTAACATTTAACGTGTATCAATCCCTCATCCTTTACTAAATTTAGTTTAACGACTCGTATGAGCAATTGTATGTTGAAGTGAGTTTATGTTTCTTTGTTACGCTTTCACGTCTAAACTACAGAAGAGACTGTAAATAAATTTGGTAATAGTCGATGTTCTATGAACTGTTATTGCTTACTCCTATCTGAACGTGATTGGATATAATAAATAAGTAGCTATTATTTATTATATCCAATCACGCTCAGCTACATTAAAACTTGTAGTAAATGAACTTGATGATACAGTTTTTGACATAGCAATCCATTATATTGCGAAAAATATCAATACAACGCTATTGAAAACTGACTTGAAAGGTCTTCAGAGGATTTTGTCCATATTACATTGTTTCATATAAATCTTAAAAGTAGATGATACTAGAGTAAAGATAATATAGAGGAATTGGATACATGAGATTAAAATTTGGCAGATAGGCATTTGATAGGTACTAGACATCAGTCAGGAATGGATTAAATTTACGCTTTTTTGGAAAAAAAATAACTGTGTACTTCTCCGACGAGAAAGCTGAACCAAGTTTTAGCTACTTTAGCTTAAAATCCAACTTAAGTTCATCTTTCATATACATGCAAACAGTACAAACTTCTATAATCGTGAGCGGCAGTCAAACAACTATAAAAAATTCTGGTTTAGGTCTCACAAAACCCTGGCTTCAAAAATACGGGTGCTCCGAAACCTACTGACGAGGTGCTTCTAATCAACGAGTTAGTTAAAGAATACTTGGAGTGGAACGGTTACCTGTACACTGCTTCTGTAATGACATCAGAAGCAGCAATGCCAGAAGACATTAAGTCAAGGGCCGAGCTTTGTGCAGAAGTAGGCGTGAAGGATGACGAGAAGTCTTCTGCTCTGCCTTTATTGTCCAATATAGTAGCTGCCTACATTGAACGTATTAAAAGAAAGATTAATAAAATCAAGAAGGATAATCATTGAAAGAGATTACAATCAACTACTACAGTTACCTCAGTACTGACTGCATGTTTTTTTGTTGTAAAATTTTCTAATAAATATTCCTTTCTCAACTCTTTAAATCTAGTTTCTTTTTCATAAATAATGTAGATACATTAGATGTATAATTTAGTTTAATATCTTTTAGAGCTTGTGTAAATATAAAGAATAGTACTTTTAACAGCAAGACATAGAGAAGTGAAAATACAGGAAGAAGTGTTTGGAAATAAGAGATAAAATACGTTGAAAAAGAATGTTCAGGAAAGTATAGTTAGATTCAAAATATTGAAACGGTAATGAATGGGACATATTATGAGAGAAAAGAAGGAAATATAAACGAGAATAATAACTAAATGATACCCCAGGATAAGCTGCTGAAGAAGGAAGGCACAAAGCGATGGGAGGACGACCTGAAGAAAGATGAAACGTTGAAAAAGAACGTTGTGGTATAAAAGAAGGTATAGTGACTAATATTGAAAAAGGTATGCTTCGATGGTTTGGGCACGTTTAATGAGATTGAAAGAGGCGAAGGAGATCTGCAAAGTTTGTGGGAAGTGGAAGGGCTTGGTGTATGCCTACCCCTATGGGAATAAGGCGTGATGCCATTTATGTATGTATGTATCGGTACAAAGGGAAAGTCTTTGAGGAGGACTTTATCGAAAGAAAACTTGTGAGAAGGGAAGAACCGAACGCCGAAAATAGAGTTTAAGTTTAAAGCAACAATATTGAAAGTATTAAAATACACTACCAATATTCGGATTTAAATACTCGACAAAATTTTGTCTGAAGAACATGTGGCAACAACGGAAACCGTCTTTCGAATTTATCAATCTACAAACAGAAAAGTAGTAGTTTTTATTTTGACATCTACATAATCCTATGTAACTAAAGATGTTTTTTAAGAGTAACAAGAAAGGCAGCGCCTACAATAACAAACTTGGAAGGAAAATAAATCCTTAGATGTTGAAATAGCTTAGAGAATTGTTTTTCTAGCGCAGAACCAACAGAGGTCTCATTTATTCCAGTAGGTATGTGGAGGCTATCAAAACATGTTAGTGGAGAATCTTTGTTGACTTTGTTAGAAATACAGAATAACATTTTAGATTGAAGACAAAATATCGAGAGATAAGTACATTAGTCTTTGGATATCACAATCTTTCTATAGATTTTTTATCCGTTGTCTTATATATTACAAAAGATTTTGCGCGTGTTAAAAGTATAATTCCATTATTTCCCAATAAACCCATTTTAACGGTAATATTGAGCTATCTTTAAGAAATAGATATACGATGTCATGGACGTTTTTGTAGATCTATAAAAGAGGAATTATCTCGCTATACATTGTTTTGATATATCTCTAAGGGATTAGGCAGCATTTTCAATGAAAGCTCTCAAGCGGCGTGATTTTTCTGACATTTACATCAATCGTTACATTTCAACTAAATTACCCAAAATCTTTACAAAATGTATATACATAAACCTTCTTCAAGAATCACTCTATCGCAAACAGACAAACTGAGCCTTTGTATTATTTTTACTTGTAAATCTTCCCATTTAAAAATAATAAGTCCTCCAATCACAGCCGTCGTGAAAACGACGACTAAACAGAAGTTTTGATTAAATTTGATAATTCCCGGAATAGCGTTGAACCGGATTTAGCACATGTTTTACTAATATAACTACAAAGACCTCAGCATAATACACAAAGATTGTAATTTAATAGCAATCCAACAAATAAAATTATAATGATCGCTAACAAATACATAAAGTATATTTATTTATTATTCATCTGAATTACGTCGACTAGTTAGACATAAATCGCAAATTTTAGCTTCCCTTCCAACATATAACGTTGCAAATGTACGACCTAATGAAAATGTTTATTAAATACACCCACAGCGGGATGAGTCACATATTAAATTAAAATTTCCCCTAAGATTTATGTTTTACTCCCAAGATTATTCACTACCTAGCATAGTTTTCACACAATGCGACTATTTCTAGTAGACGTGGTTAGATAGATACCTTTTCAACATACCCGTATCGAAAGTTTGAGTGATATTTTAAGTGACGAAAGTTCTACATTGCTTTCCGAATAAATAAATACATCATTTAGCGCGTATGCCTTGAGTTTTCAACCCATTCGCGTTTGATTTAAATGTCGGAGTGCAATAGTCTGTGCAACGCTGGCGACATCTGTCTATCGGCGTGGGGCAGAGTTGATAGTGACAATCCGGCGCGCGTCTGTCCAGTTCTCGGGTGAGGATCCGCCAGAGCGGTCGACTATTAAAACTGTCGCGTTCCTAGCTATTATTATTAATGAGTTTATGTAAATTGATATTTGGAAAATTAAGTGATTGATCATCATAATCTGAATTAATTAATAAAGTGTTTGATTTCACCAACATTACCCACTAACACCCACAGTAGTAGTAGCCCTTTTAACGTCCCACTGCTGGGCACAGGCCTCCTCACTCCGAGGAGCGAGGGTTTTTAGAGCATAGACCCACCACGCTGCTCCACTGCGGATTGGCAGGCATAGTACACAAGTGCACTCTCTATTCCTTCATTCTCATAGTCCGACGGGAATCCGACACGACCGGAGAGAGATCAGGCGCAGGACCGACGGCTTAACGTGCTCTCCGAGGCAGGGGGGTGGATCACACCGCCAACTTCCCAACTTCGGGCAAATATTGAGAAAATCTTAATAGAAAACTCAATATCGATTTTTGAATTGGCCCGACCTGGGACTCGAACCCAGGACCTCATATCTGTGGCGGAACATGCTAACTAGACCTAGACCAATGAGGCAGTGAGGCAGAGGCAGGCGCCCACAGTATGGAAATTGAATTATGGATGCCATTAATGACGATGTCGAAGAAGAACTCTACGCCCCTATGCTTTATGCTTCCTTCTCCCTTATTCTCTGACATTTAAGTCAAAATATTTGGCAATTTGTGATACTGCATCGCCAAAATTTGTAAATATTTAGAACGTTTATCTGATTTATTGTCACGCGGGTGTAAAATGAAATCATATTTAAATAAAGGATACGGTTCGTCATTTGACTAAATTGTATTCTTAGAAACAAAGGCCTTCCCATTGGTGGATGTCTAAACATTGTAATTGATGCCAATTTGCTATAGAATCGTTGTAATGTTTCATAAATGATTAAGATTACTTAAATTATATTAATTGTAACTATTAAAACTAACTAGTAGTAGTAGAATAGTAGTTTTTTAAGAAATAAGATAATTAACGAATGTATTTGGCGGCAATCACTCTCATTGGTGTTTATCTAATTGGCTCATTTGTAAAAAGTTATAAAAGGTTATGTATGGTAGAAGTTAGCACAGTTTTCAGTTTTTAATCAACGTCAGCTACCAGTTATTGTGGTTTAAGTTATTTGAGTTGGTAAATTGCGTTGCTCTGCAATACAAAGCTAAATGTGTTTCTCTAATTTAAAACCAGTCTTATTAATGTGTGTGTATTGCTATGTTAATAATAACATTAATCATGACATTCCGAACCGGTGGTAGATTCAGATGACAAGAAAGTTTATTGAGTGAAGTTTATTGACTTTTATTACTAAATCCAGTTTAAGTTGAAAATAGTTAAAATTATGAGCATATCACTAATTTTCTGAAAATTTCCCATTCCTGACACGGGCGGCGATGGCATGCTTTCGGTCCTAGGTGCGTACTATACTATATTATCCTTATTATTAACATACATTATCATCATTTTTTTAAATAGAACCGGAACCGGTAGTTTTCATTAATTTCATCGCTTTATCTTTCCATCACTTTTCGTTTCATCGCTCTATCCTTACATCGATTTATAGATTTATCGCTTTTTCGTTACAGTGATTTATAGTTTCATCACTCCTTCTTTAAATTGATTTATAGTTTCATCGTACTTTGGTTACATTGTTTTATCGTTTCATCGCTCTTTCGTTACATTGATTTATAGTTTCATCTCTCTTTCGTTATATTGATTTATAGTTTCATCGCTCGCATCATCGCATCGTTTTCAATAGTCTACAATATAGTTTTCATTACAATAAAGACTATAAACCATGCATGTTGAATTTGTTTCAACCTTCTCCTTTTGTAAAACTGCTTCCTTTATGTCCATACAGAAATGAAGGAATCAAACAGAAGTGCCGGAAACGCTGTTTCAAAACCGCATCTTAACCTGGAATTTGTGAATGTCGTCGACATCCGCTTTCCATGCATATTTTATTAACAGTCGGAAGCTTTGGTTTGATTGAACGCCTCAAATTTGAACACGACTACTCGTTTGAAGTGTCGCGTTTCTATTTGCATTGTGCAAATGTACCATATTATGCAAGAAAGATTCCCACCGCGAGTGTTTGTCCGCGATAAACTCAAAAACTACTGAACGGATTTTCATAAGGTTTTCATTAATAGACAGAATATTTCTTAAGGGCTGTTTGAATATAAAATTTGTCAAAGTTCTGTAGATAATTGTTAGAAATGTCACATATATAAAAAGGCATCCGCCGCCATTGTTTGTCCGCGATAAATTGAAAAAACTGCTGAACGGACTTTCAAGGGGTTTTCACCAATAGATAGACTGTTTTTAAGGAAAGTTTATAAACAATTTTTTGGGGCTTGGGTCAAATATAACGATAATTGTTGAAAGTGTCACATATAATACAACAAAGCCCTCGGCATCGTCTGTTAGTAGGCGATAAACTCAAAAATCATTATTTATAAAAACATATTTTCATATGGTTTTATACCCATAAATAGGGCAGTCTTTGAGGATAGTTTATGTGTATAATTTGTCTAGTTTTTGTGCGAAATATTATAATAGTGGAAGAGGCGAAAAAGATCGAGTCGTATGGGAGCTTTCATCGAAAACGCTGCCTAATTCTTTTAATGTATAACAAAACAATGCATATTATCATATAACTCTTTAGATCTAGAATAAAGTCAGTGATAGCACATCTGTCTTTTAAGGATAACTCACTATATCAAATTCAAAAACCTTCTTTTCTAAATTAAGTGGATCTTGATTTGTAGAAGGCTTTAGGCGATGTTTTGTAGAAACTATAAGTGATTTACCACTTACCAAGTTAGCGGGCTTTCATTATTGATTGTATCGTCACTAACCATCAGGTGAGATAACAATCAAGGCAATAAAAACTCTACAGGAACAGTCATATTCAGTTGACAATAATCACTTACTAATGGGAAACAGTTTGCTATTGAAATATTAAATACGTGATTAGATAGTCGCCACATTAATGTACTAAACGAAAATTAAATACATTTCGCTTTGTTTTGCATTTCGCATTTAATATATTCCACTCGACTCAATTATTAATTTGTAATTTCTGATATTGCATCAGGCGGGAATGGTTCCGCTGTTATTATTGATGTAAATTACTCGATAGCGTTGATTTAATTAAACGTTAGTTTATAATGTATATGAAGAAACTCGCTGTTGGCTGTTCAACAAGTACTTTATTGATGGAAGCTTTTCAACGGTCGCGAAAAAATATAAGCAATCTAGTTTATTGCATGTAGACAATTTTTGGGGAAAATACAAAGAAAAATTGCAATATTTACAGTACGCTAATACATCTCGTAGCTTCCTCGGCTTAAAAAATCTCAATATGTCGGAGAATAAGAGAGAACGGAGCCGACATCGTTATTAATTGGATCCATTATTTAATTTCTTATTCTGTGGGCGTTCGTGGGTAATGTTGGTGCAATCAAACACTGTATTAATTAACTCGAGTTATAATCTTCAATCACTTAATGTTCCCGATATCAATTTAGACAAACTCACTAACAACAATAGCTAGGAACGCGACAGCTCCAACAGTAGACTCTTCCGGTCGAGCGCTACTCGTCAACTGCCGAGAGACTCCCGCCGGACTGCCACCATTGACTCTGTCTATACCGATAGATGGCGCCAGCGTTCCTCAGACATCTGCCCTCCGATATATATAATACGATGACCTTCAAAATGGCGGGGCATCCCCCTTCACCGAGCACGATGTGTTACAGACCTTACTTAGCGTAAAAAATTCTTTGATCCTTTAGCTATCCTGTGGTGTATTTAAATTTCGACTGAAGCTGATAGATATTTGATAGATTTAGCTACAACACCAAACTTTATCCCCCAACTTTGTTATCATTAGTTCTTTTGAATTGGTTATGGATGCATTTATAAAGACGTATTCACGTCAAAACGCCACCGCAATTGATGGCTCCATTTTAAACGCCACCCGCATCCATTTGTATTACAGCTACAAAACACTGGGGTGTAAACATATCCTAGATGCACTTAATCCGCGCCAAGCCCCCGATCTATTGCGACGTCAAAGAGAACGCCTCGACAAGAATGACAAACACAACTCGATAGTCAAGATAGAAGCTGCCATTATCTGCAAATACATCTGGAATATCAAACGCCACGAGCATATTCTGTATCGACACATCGCTCGTAATAAAATTCAACCCGTCGCCGACAACGACACCGAATCTCAAAGCCAGAGAGAGTTTATATCTCTCGGAATAACGAAACACGTTACGTTGTTTGCATTTGACGGGATTGAACGCTTATTTTGTGAGACTAATCAAAGGTGTCACATTTTATAATCTAGGGATTTTTGACCAATAGCAACACGTATCTTAACTATCTCAACTTCTGGACCTTTTGGATTTCTCTTTGCTGCCTAACGTTTTACTTAAAAACAATATAGATAGATAGAACAATATAGATAGAAAATACTTTATTGTACACCACACAGGAAACATAGAACAGAAACAAGGTAAGAGAGAAAAGAAAATAATGTACAAAAAGGCGGCCTTATCGCTACGCAGCGATTTCTACCAACCTTTGGGCTAGAAATATTGCTTAAATGGAATGTGGTAGGTGGTGTACGCTAAACATAAATAAATATAATCAAGGGTAACTGTATACGTTGCTACAACAAGCTCCCAGAAGAAGTTACAAAGATGTCTCTTAATAAATTTAAATCTTTTATTAAAAGAAAACTAATTGAGAAATCATTCTATAATTTGAAAGAATGCTTAGAAGACAAAAAAGCGTGGGAGTGAATGAATTGCTCTATATGTATATAGATATAGAATAAATTTTAATAATTTCAATAAATATTATACTGAGTTTGTTGTGGGCTCTTCTCAGATCAGGGCGCGAAGGAACCCTCGTAACTTTAGATTGTAAGTCGTTCTTTAATGTTATCATCAGTCATTCATTTAATTATTATATATAAAAAACGATATTTGACGATTCAAAAGTGCTGCAATAGGCCTACTCGAATAAAGATATTTTGACTTTGACTTTGACTTTAAACTTACTCAAATATACAAATATTGTATATATACATACATTTCATATAGATCACACATACACATATACATACATACCTAACATATATATAGATAAGAATATACAAATGTCTTGAAAAAAATTTTTAAAGGTTTTTAATAAGTGAAAGTCAATTAATAATCGTCTTGACTACAAAGTGACAAGTAATGCGCTTTTACCTGCCTTTTAAATATATCCAGAGATCTTGCATTTCTAATAGATAGTGGTAGATTATTCCATAAATTAATAGCGCTGATTGCAAATGACTTGTCGTAAAATTTCATTGAGTGACAAATTAAATTAAGCTTCAAGTTTAGAGACTCCTTTATGGGCCTACAGTCCGATGAATTAAATATAAAATTTTCTTTTAAGTTGAAAGGCGCTTTAGGATTGAACAGAATACAGTACAGAATGGACAGTATATTTAGATAAATATAATAAGTAGGAAGTAATAATAATTGTTAGCGGTAACGTACTTTTATTACTTGTGTCTAATCTGTCCTGTTTTCCGCCGCTGTAGTGTTGTCTAGTCGCTGGGCTAGGCTAGTCACTGGCAGGAAGCAGGACATACATGTCCTCCGGCATTTCAGGTTGCTAGGGACCCTCAGCTCGGATGTTCCAGAGGAGAGTGTCCAGAGTGCGCACCCCTGTACCTGGGTGCTGGATTCAGGCCAGTTGCGCATTCTTACCTACCACTAGTACTGGGCGGCAACCAGATTTGATAGCCAATAAAAGATTCCTTTAAAGAGTCTTTTATTGACCCACCCTGTCTGCGGCGTAATAAGTATATACAATTTTCTCTTATATTTTACTTATCCTCTATTGCTACCATTACTCGGGTATAACACTGTGGCAGAGAGTCTATAGATCACCGACTCGTGTTCTCTGGAGATCACGATTTACCCTGCCTAAGCACCATAAAACATCGATATCGCATGAAAAATGTCGAGTGAAAATAGATCAATTTGGAGTATCGATTGTCACACAGAAGAAATGGAGATTGCAAACGATACTCGCCCTCGTTGTCAATTGACAACGGGAGTAAGACTTAAAATCATGAGTCGCGTTCACCTGGGGCATGATTGCGGAATATGCAAGTGACCCTTGTGCCCCAATTATGGATGAAGACGGTTCCGCGTGGAAATTACAAATGGGAACTATATTTGACAATTTACAAGGACTTTAAATGCCTAAGAGATTTTGAGTTGATTTGAGTATAGAAAACAGGAATGAATGTTTGTAATTTGGTCTAAACACGCCACAAATTATATAACTAGTTTTTATTATACAGTTGTATTTTATTTTTAACCAATCGAGAGAAACAAGAGGGTAATGTATTGATTTCTCAGTCTATTAAAGCTAAGGACTAATAGGCTTTACTAGTAAAATATGCGCTTTAAGTTTAACACAGATGAACTATTATAAACTAAGCATAGCAAAATAACAAACGGGTACGTCTCGGGAAGCTCTACTGAAGTGCTAACTTAAACTAATCTAACTTGAACTATTTCATATTGAAATTGTTTAAGTTGAGAAAAGCTTACGTTATTGTTAAAAGTTTATGTATTCATAAGGTAATACGAGGAAAGGTTATTTATTAAGAAAATATTTTATTGATTGAGTTTTAAGGTTGTATGCTCACTGTCAATAATATACGTCTATGGCACACTAAATATTGAGTATAGAGAAGCGTATGTCTGAAATACGGCTAGCGATGTTAGCACTGTGTCAGAGTGAGAGAGGAGCGCCCTGCTTACCGCGTGAGAGAAAGGGAAGCCAGATAAACGGGCGCTTTTACGCAATACCGGGACGAAGCGGCATAGAATCTTTTAGATTGTCCGGCCGCGTTTAATCGGCCCCCGTAATTTTTCTGTGCACTTTAGCGGAAATAACCGTCGCCTGCCCGCCCCGCACAGACGTTTTTGCATCGATTGCCCCGCAAGTCAAATGATAGAGAGCCTAAAGAGGCTTTTGGGACTTAAATATTCATGAAAGACAAACAAATATTATGATTTTTATGTGTGCTAATAGATAAAACTATACAATGTTATCTTTTGTTTATTAAATTAAGACTCTAGTGTGGCGTCATGTTACACTAAACTTTGGGATAATGTAAAAAAGCCGTCTTCTATTTATAGGCTGATATCTTAAAAATTAAAACTTACCCCAGGGGTTTTCGTTGTTATTCACGTCACTTTTTTAATCAAAAGCGCAAATAATCACTAATGAACACTCACAGTTTATAAAATACCACAAAAATTTAACGAACTTCGGTCACGAGTAACGGTCACTTTGTAACTGATTTATTTTTGTTTTTTCTATTCTGGTGTTTTCTCTACGTATATTTTGTTATGACAGTTACCGAAAAGCGAAATATATTATACGCATTAGGACTTGATTGCCCGAGTTGAGACAGAACTATCGTACCATGGGCAATCGATTGGTTAACGAGTTATCGCTTTAAAAAACACGTGTTTTGTTAATGTTAACAATAAAGGTGTAATTCTCTTTGCTAATAGTTAACGCCATTACATTGTAATCAGTTAATGTCACTGTATCTTTTTAAATATGATGTATCATCCTGCGCTCCAAATTGGTGGTTGCATTTAAATTTTCGGTACTTATAATAAAATTTATACACCGCAGGGAAATAGACTTAAATTTAATATATATTAGGTCTAGTTTCGTAATATACTTGGAATCATTTGATGAACACGGGGAGCATTCGCTTTGAATAAATTTGCAGGTGGTTTACATGAGAAGGTATGATATTAATGGAGCCTCTTTGATTTAAATAATTTCAAAACTCATACATGAATGTGACTCATTAAACGTGGTTTATAAATTAAATACATTCCCGGATGCATTTGCATTTTACGTAGTTTTATGTAACGAAATTATTTAGCTGGCAGTCGTAGAGGAAAAGTTTGATAGACTAATGGTGAGACGCGTGATTTCTTATTTATATCTTGAATGTTTCTTGATGGTCTCATCACACCTCATTTTCTTCGGAGTAGGCAGAGATCACGTCCTTCCACTTGCCACGATCCTTGCATATCTCCTTTGCTTCTTTCATTCTCATTAAACCGGTTTAGTGTACTCTTGACCTGATCCCTATTTAAAATGACCTTAATTTCTTCCAGGAACGTTGGCCTTCGTCTTCCTCATTCAACTTTCCCATTCGATTTTGACTCATAAATCCTTTTTGTCACTCTCCAATCATTCATCCTCTCTACGTGCCCAAACTATCTAGGCATTTCTCAATTTTAGTCACTACATCTTCTTTTATACGACAAAATTCTCAGCTTTGAATTTTTCATATTTCAACAGTTGAGAATTGTAAAATATTGTCAAAAACATGCTTTTACAAAAGACATTATAATGTTGAAGATTATTTAAGCGACAAAAATGTATGAACGAGTTTATAGCCGGTTTCTTCTCATCAACTCTCTAAACCGGTGATAGATTTGTTGATTTTAAAGTGCTTTTTGAGTTAATAGAGTAACTACTCAGTTCTCAGTACTCTTGTCGGTATCTTTTTTGAATAGATGTTTCTCACAGAGGACATGTATGATGTAAAAGCCTATTTGAATAACAAATATTTGATTTGATTCGATTTCAGCAAGTATTGTTGCTACGTCCACACATTTCAGTGATGTATTTTCCCAGAGCTTTCGTGACACAAAGCTTTTAGCTGCTATCGTCGAATCTTCAGTGTAATGCAGGTAAAATAATGTTTATTGCAGCGCAAACTCCGTAACGAGGCGCTGTGGTATGACATAACAAATAAGACTTGCAACTATACTATAAACATAATATTATATAAGGAAAATATGTGATCGACTTTCGGATCGCTTCATTGGAAGGGCTGATCTATTTATAACGTTATAATTATCAAACAGATGGCAATAACTATTAAACTACCTGCACAATTGAACAATGTTAAACATAGAAACTATACATATTAAAAACGAAATCAGTGGATACTGTCTGGTGTTGTAGTTACATATCTTTTACCTCCAGCCAAAATTCAATTACACCAATAGATAGCTAAATAATAAGAATGGTTGTTTATGCGCTGTTTCTAGTTTATTATTTAAAATATAACGCATTGGTGACTATACGAAGGACTCAGTAGTTTAAAAAGCTGGTGCGTTAAGAAACATTTATTGAGTTTATTCCAAGTTACACATAGCCTGCGGACAATAAAAACCAAGCTACTCACCGTTATACTGGAACTTCAGCTTCCCGTTGGTATTCAAATTCAAGTTTTCAAATTAAATTCAACACAGAAGTGGAAAATAAAGATTAATTAACTACGTAACGCACGAAATTTTCACTTCCACTCAAAGGCTTACGTCAGTTTTGACAGTCGCGATTGGCGCGACTGTCGCCAGCCAATCAGGTGCAAGCAGACGCCCGATTGGTCCAATGGTAGCACGGTATTGCCAGCCACAAACATTATTTAACTAAGTAAAGAATAACTGAACACGCATATTACTTATTATTATAAAAACACCAGCTCACCTTAACTAACAACTGTTATTCTCTTCACTATTTTAATTTATACATTTGAGCACTATTTTTCTTAAAAGAACCACTTCACGAAACACAGCTCGAAAGACTATAGTCATACAATTATTTCGCTTGTTAAAATTACCTAGTATTACATAACATTTGGTAATATTACTCCATGATTTTTGATATTTCTAAGAGTTACCTCTATATTACTCAATAACTCACACCATGTCAGAGTTTATTTTGGAACTGGGTAACTGGTGTTTCTGAAACCTTCCGTAGATGTGGCTGCCTTATAATCCCCCTAATATGCCATAATACTCAATTAGGGAAGCTACCAGGTACTAATACAAATAATAATAAGAAATGACGAGGAATCAGTGTTTAATTCCAGAGAGGAAAGCCTTAAAACGGCTATCATTCTAGGCAAGGCAGTGGACAGTAAATTACTCAGTTTTGAAGGAGGAACGGCATCCCAAAAACCCAGGTTATGATAATACAGGCGACACCTATAAAAGCATTTGAAGTAAACAGTAAGTTTATGGGATGTTGTGTTGTGGAAATCCATGCATTCTCACTGATGTCTGCGCTAGATCTGCACCATTTCAAGGCAGACAGTATTATTGTGCGAGTAAAGTCAAGCCAAGACACAGCTGTCCTATATTCAGCGAAGATAGACACACGGAAATTGTATTCCGAGCACACTTTTGACACACTCGTGCTGTCACAGCCAACTACGTGACATAATCTCATTATTTCAACACGTTCACCACTAAACACGTCTGATTTGAGCTGGAGTGGTTTATTGTGGGAGAGAGGTATTGGATTATTGACACACAATCGGGCACAAGGGGATTTAATAATTAGCGAGGCTTAAAACGAACACCTCTGATATCAAATCCTCAATGAATCCCTGAATAGAAATCGATTTCTACTAATTTGAAAGAATCTTTACAGTACTGCTTTGAATTTTGGTCTAAAGATAGCATAAATGAAACTCTGGTGAGGGAAATTGATTAATTTTTAATTGTTATTCCAATGTTGTTTAATTTGTTTCAAACTTCGCAGAATTAACGTTTGAAGTTAATAATTAAATGAATATTGACAATAAATAATAAAAGGGTCTACTTAGTTATTTGTACACGTTAGTATTGATAAAATTATCTAAATATTGTCTAATACGACTACCTTAATTGTGACTGCTTATACTGAAACAAGATTTACTCCTGCCAAAATTAGTTGGCAATTACGTATTTATAAACTATTGCCGCACAAACTCTAGCAGGCGCTCAAACAACAATGAAATCTGTTTATTAAGAATTTGTATGCATAAAGCTGAAACTAAGCAGCTAAACTGTTGCGAATTGTAGATTTCAGTGCAGAAAGGATTAAAGAAAACTCATAAATCAAGATATTACCGTATTTAATAAAGTATGCTCAATAAACTCTTTTGTATCGTCTGTTCCGTGTTTGTTCCTGATTCGATAGTAAGTAATTCGATAATAAGTAGGACACATTTAAAAAATTGTATTTTATCATTTGTCTGAGCCTAGGAAAAATTATCTCTTACCCTATTAGTACCCTTATATCTTTGAGTATATCTACAACACCATCCAAGCAAAGCCCTAACTTGTCAGCAATGAAAAAGACAGCTCAACAGTGACACTTTTAATCATATTTTTGAAGTGATAACCTCTTATGGGAGTATAAACCAGTAGGTCTAGCTTCCCTTTCTCTCACGCAGTAGGAAGGCAGGCTCCTCCTCTCTCATTCTAACGCAGCGCTAGCCATATTTCGAACAAACAATATAACATATTTTATAATCAATAAAAAAATCTTAATAAATATCCTTATCTTCCATTATCATAATAACGTACATAAAATTAAAACAAAACGTAAGCTTTTGTTAGTTTAGATTACTTTAACTTATCACTTCTCTGGGGTGGCCCCAGTCTTTTATTGTATTATGTAAAAAAATGTAAGTAGCAGCCCATTAACGTCCCACTGCTGGGCACAGGCCTCCTCACTGATTCGAGAAAGGATTATTAGAGCATAGACCCACCACCTTGTTCCATTGCAGTTTGGAAAGTGCATTCTCTATTCTTTCACTCTCATAGTCCGATGTGACGGGAATCCGACACTCGCTGAGAGAGATCAAGCGCAGGACTGACGGCTTAACGTGCTCTCCGAGGCACGGCGGTGGAGCACTCCGCTTCTTCGGGAATCGTAACAGAAAACTCAATATCCATTTCTGAATTTGCCCAACCCGGGACTCGAACCCAAGACCTTTGTCTGTGGTTGAACATGCGAACCACTACACCAATGATTATCAAACTTATTTTTTATACACCCTTAAAACTTGGATTTTAATTTTAGTGAAATTTTAATTATTATATAAAGTAAATGTAATTACAAATTATACATCGCCCACCTAACCCAGATCAACGCCCCCATCTAGGTTTCAAACGCGTTATCGCCCACTAGACTAACCAGGCAGTTATATCATGTAATATTAAGCTTCTCCGTGCAGCTGTAATTTTAGGCACACGTTCTGCTTCTTTGCTCGTTGGTCTGAATCTTCGCTAAAGTCTACGTGTGAAAAGTCGCAGGCAATCCCTAGTACAAAATGGAAAGGTAGAAAAACATGCGGCGTGTCAGCCGCTGAGCGACAAGCCCCGAAAGCTACAAAGAGGATTTATTTGAAACGCAATCACATAAAGCGATTCCGACAACACCTGTATCACCTGCTCTATTGTTCCAGCGATAGTTTCATTTCGCTCGCCGATGAAATAGCGTTTCAAACGAACTTTGAGTCGATAAAGTTTTTTTTCACTGAAACAATAGATTATTTGTTTTTACGATAACGCATTCGTTTCTCTCGAATCGTATGGATCGTTGTTTGTTTTAAAATAGGTATTACAAAATAAACCTACCCATAGATTCTTTCAAATCAATTTCAATCTGTACATCCTGGGAGTGATTCTGTTATATGTACTCGTATAGCTTGCCAACCAACATTGAAGCATCGCGGTGGGTTTACGTTCTAAAAACTCTCTCTCCTATGAGTGAGGAGGCCCGTGACCAACAGCAGGACTTTAATAGCTTCCTTGCCTAACAGATTTTAAGTATAAATGTAGATAGATACAAATGAAAACATTTATATAACATAGCAGAAAAGCATACAATTTAAATAAACTAAAATATCTATATTTATTTTATCAATATCCTGTTTTAAATCAAGGGATAAGTGTGACAATAATACATTGCTGAGTTGTTTTACCGTAATTATTACACTGCATTTATGTTTGCTTGTTTATTTAAAAAAAAAATAGCTTTCTCAGTCACACATTCACGCGCATATCGAAAATAAACTATAAGATATCCAAAATTTTATACAAATTTTCACTGGCTGTTTAGTCAGTGAAAATCTGTATTTGTCAATAATAATTATAACGTTGATAAAGTTTATGCTTAAAGATGACAACTGATCACCGTAATTATAGAGCTATGGCCCTATTTCATTCAGACCAAGTTAAAATATTGTGGCGATCAAGAAGTAGCACACGTGTTACTTTATTACGCCGCTATCTGCCAGTTGATAACTCATCAAAATCAGTTTAACTTTTTCTAAGAAAAGAGGGACAGTGTAAACACATTTTACTGGGTTACTGCGGCCTAGAAACTTTGTAATTTTAAAAAAATACAAAGAATTGCTAGAAACACATTCTTTATTCACCTGAACTAACGTTATCGTAAGTTTTTTATTGAATTATTACACAGAGAACTGGGATAGGTGCCTTTCAATAATAATAAATAAAATAAAAAATAAACAAAAAAATTACTCCTGTTCAAATTAAAATGCAATTTTTCTATTACGTATTATTGCCGCATCAAAATCAGTAGGCGCTTAGATAAAACTTATTTATTTCAGAAAATTGAATATTGTTCTTTATATTCGTATAGGACGTATAATTTGAAAGATTTATATTTAATTATATAATATAATTTTATTATACTTTCTAAAGCACCCTATTCTAACTAAACCTATGATTTACGTAATAAGTCTATAGAAAATCTGGCTATAAATTCAACTGTAAATGTATACACATCAAACAAAGCCGCAAAAAGATTGGAAAGTATAAAATAAAACTGGATATTATTTGATAGCGCGATATATCAAAAGAATGGGACAGATCGGAAAAACAAAGTCTGGCCAAATATCCAATGGAAAATCAATCCATCAAACACGATAAAAAATGTTGGGGAAACTTAATATCGGGTTATGGTCCGGGAGGGCTCCTCGTTTGCTATTTGTTGTGATTGAATTCCAAAAAATAACAATTGTATGGAATTGATTCCGATAATCTCCTGAAATGATATTAATCGGAAATATGAAGTCGCTTTGAAAATAATAATTGTGTGAAATGAAAACTTCATCAAGTTTAGGGCGTCGTTGGCGCTATCAGAAGTCTTTGGTTCGATTCCCACCAATGCAAAATTGCACATTATTCTTTGTCGAGGACGGCACTGATGGGAGGCTTTGGCCACGACTATTACCCTAGTAGTAGTAGTAGTGGTAGTAGTATAGTAAATTGTATGGTTCGTACTTCTTGGTAAGGTACTAAGAAGTACGTATCATGCAATTAACAAAAAATGCTTTTCTGCACGATGCTCTGTGAAAACCATACCAGGTAAATTATCTTTTTACAGTTTAGTGCGCTTTTCATCTTAAAATGTATGAGATGAGATACAGCCGCTTATTAAGGTGTTGTAAAAAAAACATAAAGTAGCCATTTTAACAAACAAGACAATTACAGTTTGATTTGGGTGTTTTTTATTTAGGGTTGCTGGAATTTTCTTAACATCAGGTAAACCGAACTTTTTTATTGCCGATGATGCAGTCTATGCTGGTGTGTAGCTAACCTGAGTCATTAGCTATGGCTGTAGGCGCTTGAATCCAGGACCTCGGCTAACGAAGTAAGCACTTGTACCATTGCGCTAGCGACGCCGTCAATTCATAACACCGTTTCTCATTAAGAAAATGTTCACAAATGTTCAGAAAAGCGGCTTGAACTTACTATCAACAGTTATGTTTATTTCCGCTAATCTATTTCTTTATATAGAAAAAGCTTTACTAAACTACCATCTCTTGCCTAGAACTCGTGGCCATTAAACTATACAAAAAAAGTTGAATGTCAAATCACAAATCAGCTGTTCATATTTATTTTGATGTCAATCGCAAACATTGTTTCATGGAATATTTTACACCTTTTCGTCGTCTAGGTTAGATACTAGATATCTCTGGATGTTTAAACATATTTCTCAATATTATCTATTGTTATTTGTACTTCTTCAGGTAATATTTCAAGAGCAATGAGCGTCGCAACAGGAGTGATAGCAAACTCTATACGCAATAAGCTGCAAAATGTGTTACAAGCTAAACATTTGGAAGTTATAAACGAATCTTATATGCACAATGTGCCAAAAGGAGCAGAGACGCATTTTAAAGTTGTCGTCGTTTCGGATCAATTCGACGGACTAGCTTTGATTAAGGTTATTAATTCATTATCTTTACCTTTACAAGTTCAAGCAATTGGTATGCAGCACCCTTGATTCCGGATGCTGACGGAGTGCAATAACGCTAACATGTGTGGGTGGCAGATGGTGGGCGGTTCAGCCCAAAATAGTGCACTGAATTTCTCGCCTGTATCTTCTTAGTAGAGGCAATCTTCCAGCGTAACCTGGGCTATATATTCTGTTTGTTCACAATCATGAGGAAAAAGACTGCCTCAATTAAATACAGAGTTGAGAATAGTCCTAATACCATTCTGAGGATAATGGCTCACAGACAGGGTAGTCATTATGGCACACTGGCAGTCAGCCTTAGTTTGTAAGTTTTAACTATATTAACTAACATATTTTTATTTTCAACTGTAACTAACAAAAAAGGAACATGTGATTATTATTAGGAGAATAAATGATATTATTATAGCCTATAGAGAAACAGTTTAGTGGGGTTATGCTTTAAAAGCCTCCTTGAAACATTGATAAATTAACTGAGTTTGTTAACACATTGACAACCAGAGTGATCAAGAGTGGCAGGTTGTACATTTTAAAAATCCTCAAGCCATTTCGCAGGAACATACAGATTAACCACAGTGGTCTCTTCAAATGATGTAATACACAGAAACCACTCCAAAGTTTGTAATACATGCTGGTAACTCATGTCTCCCATGCATAGCTAAAGTAATCATATGTCAGCCACCTATGACCACCATACCCGTTAATGTAACCCATCCCACTCCTATGATGAGTGTGGCTCAATATCATTGTTCTCACATCATCATGTCGAACTGGACTCGACATTATAAAGATGCAATGAATGATGTGATTAATATTATTAAATATATTTTTTTCTTCTCAATACCAAACATATATTAAATACACTCTAGTTGCAAATTTGTAAAGTTCTCAATTCTTGGAAATCCTTAAAATAAGGAATATTATATTAAAGAACGCAAAGAGTTGAGGGTGTCTTCAGAATCAAGTGCAAAGGAAATCTCATAACTGTAGATTTGTAATTGTTCTTTAATATCATCATCAGTCCCCAGGATATGTGGAAAAAAACACTGCATGAAACAAAAGCACAGCAAAAGCTAGTTGAATAAAATATAATTTGATTTAATGGCACTTGAATAATCTTTTCTCAAGTTCTTGTATTTTTTTTACAGAGACATAGACTGGTGAATGATGTTTTGAAAGAAGAGTTACAGAATGGAGTCCACGCTCTGTCCATAGTGGCCAAAACCCCACAGCAATGGGAGTCAAGCGACAAGGTTGTAGAAAGCAGCCCCAATTGTAGAGGTGGTTTTGGTAAATAAAGAATTAAAGTAGGTAGTTTTAATTCTTTAGTTTATTAAAATAGGCAATTGAAACATTTCATTAAAAAAAATGTGTTACATAAATTATTTTAATGTCCCACAGCAATTATCATAAATATTATTTTTAAATATCATCTCTTAATAGTCAAGATTGATTTATCAAGTCTGTTTCTTGTTTAATAAATCCACAACCAGTTTAGGAAGACTCTACAAGGGTGAGACCAGCAAGAAACTCAGTAGTTACTCTTTCTATTTTACACATTCAAAGGTTTTGGTCTTTTAAATATTACCATTATAATATGATTTGTATATAAGTATGTTCTCAAGGTTTATTTAAAAGTTATGTAGAAGCAAATCCAAAGCTAGTTATAATATCCAGTTAAAAATGGGTATGCAAATGATTTCTCAACTTTTTCATCAACTTAAAAAAGGATGTTATAAGTTTATATCTTGATTTATTTCAATATGTTTAAAATGACTAGGTATTTCATTTATTTTTTCTAATTATTATGCTTAATAAGATTGTGAAAGTAAATGATAATTGTAACAATGCTCAATTTATAAGTTGAGGTTAACTAATACATGCAAGTTTATATTTATGGACATTAGGTAGGTATTGTTTTAGAAATTATTACTTGGATACATAATTTTTTTAATCTGGTTCAATAAAATCTGCCATTGTTATGTTGTATGTTTTATTGTTTATCTTAAAATTCAAATTGCATTTTGTATCTTGATTGCATTTCACATTCATTTACATATACATTATCATAATCATTGTAAAAGTTACATCAGCATTTATGATATCAAACAGTACTAATACTAGTACAAAATGAAATATGTAATATGAATCCTAGTACTATGTCAAACATTTAATACTAATACTAGTACAATATCAAAGATTTAATACTAATACTAGTACAACATCAAACATTTAATACTATTACTAGTACAACATCAAACATTTAATACTAATACTAGTACAATATCAAACATTTTATACAAATACTAGTACAACATCAAACATTTACTACTTACTAATGTTATATTCAACATTTAGTACTTACACCGGTATAATATAATTTAATGGAGATAATAAGACCCCTCCTTACTACATAATTAATCTACGATATTCTTGTGAAGCGAAAAGATTTGATGATTTGTTCCATATAAATTCAAAGCTACCTTTTACTGATAGAATGCTTTTAATCTGAAGTTTCTAATCAGAAATCTCTTACTTATATAGTCTATTAGAAGAAACTATTAGATAGATAGCTAATATTAGATAAGTATGGTGAAATGTTACAAGTATTTGTTAATTTCATGTCAAAATGGCTATTATATAGATAAAAATCATATTAAATTTCATATCAAATTTATATTAAATCTGCATGTAAAAGGTAAAAATCTCTCACATTGGAAATTATAATATATTATATATTAGATTTTTCACATAATAATATGGAAATAGTAGTTTACCTTTATGTAATAATTCAGGGAAGCCCCTTGAGCTTATGATATTCACACAACGTAGGCAAAATGTAGTGCGGTTACCTCCCATGTAATCACTTGGGGAAGTCCCTAAACACCCCACAATTTTTTTCCCACGTTTAAGATTTTCACTTTCTGATCATAATTAATATAAAATGTTCACAGTATATTTTAAGTTATTTTAAAATGAATTATTATTATTAAAATCCTCGCCGATTTTTAAGAGACAGATAAGGCTTGATTACCGTTCTCTATGTGAATAAGACAACTACACTTTTTTTCTGTCAAATAACCGTTTTTTATTTAAACTATATGTATAGTTCTGATAATAAATACTTTATCTGTCACCACCCTCTACCACTTTTTTATTTTTTGTGTTTCCTCTGTTTATTTCTTGTGGTGTACGATAAAAGTTTTCTCTCTCTAGACTTGAAGTACTAGGGAAGCCCCTCGATTCACTCAGTGGTTATGACAAGTTCATAGTGTGCTTGAGATCTTCATGTCTAAATCTGTTTGATGTTATATAATCACTTGGGGAAGTCTCACAGCACTTGGTACACTTTCACAATGTTTGTGATCGTCACTTTTAATACGACAGGTACGGTAATCCTTGCTGGTGAAGACCCTCACAACACTCGGTACTGTTCCCTGGCTCCACACGTTTAGACACTGTGTGACGGTGTTAGTAGTATCAGAGGTTGAAGGTGTCGAGGCGCAGCTTACCCTCGTTCTCCGTCAGGAACAGCAGGTCCGCCATGGTTTGCTCGCAGATAGCTTCCTCAGCCTTTTCTGACATCTGGTAATAGAAAACACGGTTTCTCACGTTTTATTTCAGTTGTGTGGTTTAGACCACACAACTGAAATAAAACGTGAGAACGATATTGGAAACACCTGATATGAGACATGGGCACCGCCATGTTGGTATTGACTGCTCTTCTTAATGATACAACGGAATATAGTGTCTAAACACTAAGTACTTTTGAATAATGTTTAAAATTGTCACTTGGGAGGAAATACAGATATACCCTCTCTCATGTGATGGTCCAGGTCCAGCAGTGTGGGATGTTAATCAAAATATTCTTTACCCAAAGAGTTTAAAAAACTTTAGAATTTATTATTATACTTTCCCTTGGTAACAAATCTGCGACCTGTGTGAATATACACTCACCGGTCTATAATTATAATCAGTTGTTGGAGGGATTTTGAAATTGGGACCAAAGTTGACGCTGACTGTGATGTTCTTGTGCAGAGAGATGGTGGGGTAGTAGCACCCCTGGTAAATGTCCACAAATGCCTCCCCTTGGCACTCGCCGTTTTTGAAGTAGTATATCTTGCTGCCCGGCAATGGCTTCAGGTTATTGAGGGACTCCTGGATGTTGTCCTTGTCTTCGTAGTACAGGTGGCTTTTGAATTTCACGAGAGGCTGAAGACAATATTCCATCAATTAATATAACATTCAAGTCTGGTGCACAAATAAGTTATATGTCTTATCCATATTATTTTATTAAATATGTATTTGTGTACTGTTTGTTGACCCCAATAAATTGAAACAATTGAAGTGTTATAAGTGAAACCCCTAACACAGGACCCCTTATCACAGGTGAAAGGGTTCAAGGGGGTTTAGTGGCTATTACCAAAGTGATATATATAAAACAAGTAGATATTACGCGAGTTTAGTGTGTAAGTGGTTTTAGTGGGTATAACAGGATTTTAGTAGGTATTGCGGGTATTACGGGTATTCTTATTGAAGATTAATTATTATATTGTGTACTGTTTAATAGATACTCACCCGGTCTTTGTAAGTGCTGGGGGTGAACTTGGTGTTGACGCTGTCCGGCAGCACCACCAAGAAACCGAGAGTATCCCCCTCCCCATATCCTTGACTGTAATGTTTTCCTCGAGATTCATGAAACCTACACAAACGTAACATACAACTACTGTGTTTTGTAGCATATTTAGTCAATACTTGTTCAAGTCATTTTCTAAATAGTGCTAAGATTTTAGAGCTTATTTCATTAAATTATTATAGTTAAGACATTTATTTCCAAAAAGAATATATATTCACTTACAGGCTAATACATAATAAAAATTTCTTCACTTTCGTTGATACATTTCTGTAAACAATCTTATTACTATTTAAAAAAAGAACAATAAATTTTTTGAGGTGAACAAATAGTAAATTACACAAGTTATTAATATACAGGAAAACAAAAAAAAACAAATACAAGGTCATTAGTGTAAAATATTGAAGTTGCGTAACTGGATGTGACAAAATAATAATTAGTTGAGTTTTTAGTAAAAGCTATTTATTTAATAGGTAAAATTTTAATTTTTTTTTGAAATTTATTATACTTTTGGTTTCCTTAATAGCAATGGGTAGTTTATTATATATTTGAGCACTTTCAAACGTAATATTTTTCTTGCCATAATTGGTTCTCGATTGCCGTAGAGTTATATTGTTTGAACTTCTTAAACGTTTTAAAGACGGATTTGTATTTCTAGTCGTGAAGCTTATATTTGTATGAAGTTCTTTATTTATTATTTTTCGAATAAGAATGCATGTATTGTATTTGTAGCTATCACTTATGTTCATTAGTTTGGTTTCTTTATATATCTTTTCTGTCGATGTAAGGAAGTTATAGTGGAATAGTACTTTTAGTAGTTTGTTCTGGGCTGTCTGTATAATTTTAAGATTAGTTTTGGCTGCTGAGCCCCATATTTGAATCAAGTAGTCTATATGCGGTTTAACGAGGGAGTTGTAAATTATGTAGCGAACTTTATTAGGTAAACAATTTGTTATATGGCGAAGAGCTCCAGTTAGAGATGTTAATTTTGATTTTATACTTTTAATGTGTGGTTTCCACGTTAGTTTGTCATCCAAAATTAAACCTAAATATTTTTCACAATCTGACCTGATAATGGTGGTATTATTAATTTTTAAGGGTTCAAAGTCGTTAATTTTCTTATTTTTGGCTGCAAATATTACATAATGTGTTTTGCTTGTATTTAGCGTAAGTAAATTCCACTGGAACCATACATTAAGTAAGTTAAGGTCACTCTGGGCGTCAGTAATTATATCTTCTATTTTGTTTCCGTAATAAAAGTGTGGTATCGTCGGCATATAGAGATAGTTTTGCTTTAAGTCCAAGTTTACTAATGTCATTAATGTAAATCAGAAAAAGTATAGATCCAAGGATTGATCCTTGCGGAACACCGTAATTTATAGGCTTCTGTGAGCTTATTATAAATTATTAGATGTAATAGCCAAACAAAGACATTTCATAACCGAGTTTACAAAATCATTTACATTATTATGGAGATACTTGTTATCATGATCGATAAAACAAGTATCTAGATTAAGTGTTCCCACAAGTATTTTTATTTGACCCCACAAACAATTTAAAATCAAATTTACAACTACTGGGAGGGCTCTGTGGCCTTATAATTAAGGTTTAGTCCATTTCTGACATTAAAGATTCCCATTCATCACACTAAATTTTCTGGCAAATACTTTACTGTTACTGCTATCCGATTGTGGACCGCCCTACTAGTGAAAATAAGATGTGGACAATCATTAAAGTCCCTTTAAAGACGAAATCACAAAACATTTCCTGTACTAAATTAAAGTACTAAAAGCGTTGCTTATTTTGAAGGTCAAAAAAGGTCATTTAACTATTTATTAATTTGTATGAAGTCTTATAAATAGATGATGTAATTACAATGTTAAATTTATTATAAATTAAATATGCTAAATTAGGTTGGTGGTCCACCTAATTTAGTACAATTTCCTTCTCCCTAAGGTTGTCTGGAAGAAATCGCTGGTTAGCGATAAGACCGCGTTTTTGTATAGTTTTATAACTTCTGCTTTTGTTAGATTTTGTATGGTGTACAATAAAGAGTATATGATAATATGTTGCATCATATCAATAACAGTGTTCATTACCTGGTGCCCTTCCGGCTGCGCCACGAGTAGCCGAATTTGTCGTAGCCCAGAGGAGCCTGGAGGTTGGCGTACCTGCGACCCCAGCCCAAACGAGTGGCCGCGCCCTCCGGCATCTCCTCCACCGTCGCCTCCCAGTACCAAGTTCCGCGGGAGACGCCTGCAGACATGCGATCCAACTGTAGTTCATCCTTCTATATTGCCCCCTTGCACTTAGAATCTCACCCGATGACGATTAATGAAACAGTCTAAGATGTTAAGAAGCAATGTCTAAGTTAATAATGTCAATTTGTTAAGGAAGATGTTCAAAGATGGCGTTAGTAGTAAGTTGCGTCGCACTATTCATGTGTTCTCATCATCATCGTTCCTTACCGCCCCCCCTTACCCCTCATAGCAGAGTAAAGCTAACCTAAAAGTGCATCCCAGTGTTTCATTCAGAGGACCTCGGTTTGGGACTTGTTTCGTTCAGACAATTAACTATACATAACCCAGGGCCATCGTTCATGTATATATGTATGAGTTTGAATGTGTGTAGACATGCAATATACTATATGGTTTGTGAATTAACAATTTGTATCATTTTAATTCATATTAAGGTTTCTTCGGCTCAACTGGCGCAGTCGGTAGGATGCTCTAGAAGAAAGAAATGTTTATTGATTTCGAAATTGCTGACTACGACCCTCGTGTCGAAGAATCAACGATTATTATCTATTACAAGTATTTTATACAAGTTTACTATCTTTCAATACTTTTAACTTATACGACCGCATTTTAAGCATTTGTAATATGTATAATGAAGAGTACAAATAAAGATCACGTGCATGTGTATGTGTTATGTATATTGTGAGTTTGTGGGTAAACAGAAGCGGTATAGAGGTTAATGACAGAGTTCGTACCATGCGTGGCCCGCACCATGCAATAGCCCTTCTCCCCGGTGACGGCGAGCCGATCCTCCGCCACCCGGAGCTGGGGAGCCCTGTCGTGCAGCGCCAGCAGCACACCCCCCGGACACAGGGCGCGGTACAGCCACCCGGGGATTGGTTTGCCACTCCATTCGTTACTCTCGTCAAACTCCTGACAATAACGTCCAAAATCAAAATATTTTTTATTCGTTCAAAAACCTCTCTTGAAACGTTGGACACAAATATAGCAACCATTCGGAGAGTTGGACCCACTGACTAGAACCTCTGTAATTACTATTTTAAATACAGCTTTTGTAGCTCAAAAGTATTTAAAATAATACTTTTTGTAATTATATGAAGGGGCAAAGTCAAAACTGGTTAAGATATTTTGTTACAAATGCTCAAGCCTACAAATGATTTCTGAACCATCCTCTTATAATATGGTGTTACATGTTTGTTTATAATTCTTATATTTAGAAACACAGTGACTCTTTTCAAAAGTAACTTAATATAATATTGATTATAGTGTTTAAATTGCCATTTAAATTAAATATTCTACAAATAGTTGTTAAGTTTCCTGACAAAATAGAAAATAAGGAATTGCGAGCACCAGCTCCTAATCCCTGCTAATAATGTAATATTTTATAGTTTTTTTAGAAATCTAGATAAATTTAGAAAAAATGTGGTGGAACAAATCTAAATTAGAAAATAACCTGTCTAAATGGAGCATGAGGATCGGGTTCTGCGAGGATATACCGGTAGCCGTCTTTGTTGAAGGGGTGTTCCGTTGGATAACCGTGGGAGGGCAGCTTCAAAGCTCCAAGGTCTGCAGACCGTCCCTTCTTTCCCACTGGTGCACTAGTCTCCACGCCCACAGCTGGGCGGCGCTTACCCTGTCGTCCTTTCACATTTCCGCTAAGTGGAACTGGAATAAAAAGTGCATTGGTAACTAATCTACCGCTACTTCTGCAGATTGTGAACCTGCGAAATATCTTCTGTAGATTCATTCTATAGCCTAAAGCCTTAGATGAATGTAGGGAGAGAATAATTTAACGTAATTATATGCTCAGCTAAACAGATATGTTCATTCTAAATTCATGGCCCTGAAAGAAGCAGACAACAGACAAAAATCTAACGAAACGGTATATTACATCTTCTTTTTTTTTGATAAAGATGTAGTGACTAAAATTGAGAAAGGTATGCTCAGATGGTTTGGGCAAGTAG
This sequence comes from Elymnias hypermnestra, assembly GCA_015832385.1. NCBI lineage: Eukaryota > Metazoa > Arthropoda > Insecta > Lepidoptera > Nymphalidae > Elymnias > Elymnias hypermnestra. The sequence goes on along the minus strand of JACTOM010000073.1, from coordinate 3,518,695 downwards.
AGAGAATGAATGAAAGGAGACTGACAAAAAGGATTTATGAGACAAAAGTAAATGCGAAAGTTGGAAGCGGAAGACCAAGGCGAACATTCCTGGATCAAATCCAGGACATTTTAAATAAGGGCTAAGTCAAGAGTAAACCGACGAACTTGTATAAAAGGTTTAAGGAAAATGAGGGAAGCCAAGGAGATATGCAAGGATCGTGGCAAGTGGAAGGATGTTGTCTCTGCCTACCCCGAAGGGAATGAGGCGTGATATGTAAGTATGTAAGGTTAGGTAGTTTAATATTTAGTCATTTAATATACCATTTTTTATGAAATATGTGGCATTTCATTTGAGATTTCAATAAATTATCTGTATTAATTTTCGACACTTAATATTTGAACGACAATTATATTGATTAAATTTCTATCACATCTTCCTTTTTCCCTTCCTCTAAGTCTCGGAAATCTGAAGTTTTACATTTGTATAAATATAAATAAACAAGACTTAAAAACTAGTACGCCAAAGAAGTTGCACTTCTGACATGTGTACTTTGTACGCACGCACTTTTACACGCAAATAATGATCGTTGTGTTTCAGTAGTCATCTCATTACTTTTACCAATAATTACAATTAACAATATATCTATTATAACATTAACAATATTGAGTTTTCTATTAAGATTTTTCTCAATATTTGCCCGAAGTTGGGAAGTTGGCGGTGTGATCCACCCCCGTGCCTCGGAGAGCACGTTAAGCCGTCGGTCCTGCGCCTGATCTCTCTCCGGTCGTGTCGGATTCCCGTCACATCGGACTATGAGAGTGAAGGAATAGAGAGTGCACTTGTTGTGTACTATGCCTGCCAATCCGCAGTGGAGCAGCGTGGTGGGTCTTTGCTCTAAAAACCCTCGCTCCTTGGAGTGAGGAGGCCTGTGCCCAGCGGTGGGACGTTAAAGGGCTGCTACTTACTTTTTTACTTTTACTATATAACATTTATATTAAAGGGCATGTGAGTATATGTCTGTGTTATGCATTTGTACACTAGTATTAGTACTTAAATTTGATAATGTAGATATAACCTTCCCTTTAATCCTATATCTTATTATTAGAGAAAGAAAGCCAAAGAAGTTTCACTTTGTACGGACACACTTTTCATTGATTCCAAAGATATCCCTAGCCAAAGAATTTTTGTCTATGTCAGGGTCATTATTACTTATAGGTTAGGTTATCTTCAATGATGGAGAGACGAGCGTAATGTAAAGTATAAATGAATTATTTAAACATTTAACAATAGAAGACGAACGAATTAATATTATTAGATATGAATTACATACCGCAAGGACATTTCAGTCGCGATGAATACTGTACTATATTATACATGACAGTTTTTACAGACAACACTTCATTATTAGATTTCTAGTTAACTGTGAAGTTTTATCTATTTACATCGTAAAAGAACGGGTATAACTAAAATGTCAATTCTAACATATTTTGAAAATATTTCATTCTTTTTTTTGCTTTAATTTCGCTGTGACTACATTCTCTTTAGTAAAAGTAGAAAAGGTTGCATATATTTATATAAAAGATCCCGGATAAATATAAGACACTGGGATAATAGAGAAAAAAATATATAGAGATGTGTCTGCATTGCGATACATTGGAAAACGTATTCCTTTACACAACAATCATCACCTTTTTTATGATATGTTCCCTTTCTCTCGTGTTTATGTGACGCAGATGCAATTGAACGGGTCAGCTAATGTTATATAAATTAAAATCCATAAGAATCGTATAAGTACTATAGTCATAAATCAAATTGAATCCAATAACCGCAGCGCACGTTCATAGATAAACGCCTAATAATAGTAACATTGGAGGTATGTTTGCATAAATTCCATGTTCATTGGAGAGAAATGGTTATAAAAATGAGACTCACAGTCCATGACGGAGTCTCGTGAGCACCGCTTTAAAAACTAATGATAAGATAACGTATTGGTTCGCGTCCCGAATACGGTCTAACTGCGAACTAATCGGAAGTTATGTCGTGTATGGGGCATGTATGAGGTTGAAGAGATTTTTTAGGTGCGTGTGTCGAAAAAGTGTTTTTCCAAAACTCACCAGCCATGGAGGTCAAGGTTGTGGGTGATGTGGAATCGATGGATACCGCGGAGCGACCGCGTTGCTTGTGTGAGCGGGCGCGCGCTGTGTGCGTGGCGACGTGTTTACAAACACCACCGCACACCGAACAATCTCATTATCCAATNCGTTATGCTGAAATTCTGAAACGACCCAGGTCTAGCGCACACTTTACAACGTTACCATCTGGCCCCCTCTTAGTACCCCATCCCGTATGAATATGAGAAAAATCCGTACTACAATTACAAAATTTCAAGTCGACGAGAAATATATTCAAAAACCACGAGATCAGTAATTTTATCAAAGTCTAAGTTGCCGGCGCCGTTGTGCGTGTAAAACAGCGGTCGGGGAACTTTTTTAATCGTTACCCCCAAAATATGTTTGTGTAAGTTGATATTACCCCTTTTCTTCTTAGCATTTTTAAAAATACGATAACTAAACATTCAGTTTCATTTTTACATCCAATATTTTATTTTTACCCCATTTGGGTAGTTCACCCCGGTTCCCCGACAGCTGGTATAAAAGAAACGACTAAATTGAGCGAAAGTGCGAAAAACAACCGCGCCGCGCCCGTGTGTTCGTTGACCTGACCGTCAGCTATTTGTGTTTCATTATTGGTTTTCTTTTTAAGAATGTATATTTGAAGTTATACTTCTTTTGGCGCATCAGGAGAAAATGGTGAGAGTAAATTTTTACGATGCGCGCGCACACCGTCACAACAAACCAACACATTGACGTTAGCTATAGTCAACATTTTAGTTTTTTTGAAAAGATTTTTGTCTTTTACGCCAAATATAACTTCTAACGCGTATACATAATGTACACATACACTTTTTTTTATGAAACTTTCGTTTTATTTAACTGTACTAATATGATGGAGCGTAAATAATGCTAATAATTAGTTTTAAAAATATGTTTTTAAAGTGAAACGTCTTTAGGCATATGAGAGTAATTTTTTACGGATGTAACGCGTGATTAGTATCACTGAGATGTGCAGATTTTATATGCTAATTAGTTTGAAGGTTACGTAGTTTTAATATTTACAAATAACATGTGGCGTTTTAATTTGCCACTCGTCATTTAATAATTTAATATACTATTTATCGTAAAATATCAAATATAAATATTTGTTCAATTCTCTATTCTAAATTTTAAATTAAAAAACAAATTTTAATACATAATTTCTAATCAAAAAACACATGAATACATTTTATTTTAATGACAATTAAATTCCTAACACATCTTCCTTTTTCGCTCCCTCTAAGTATGGGAAATCTAGTCTGCCAAAGGAGTTTCAATTCTGACATTTGTCAAACTTTGTACGCACGCACTTTTAATTTTTTTAATCCCCAAATTATATTACAATAGGGAACTAGGGACTTTCCGAACTGGTTTAGCATTGAGCCTACTTATATATTTTTTTTAATTATCTCAATAGATATAATTTATCTGTCTGACATCGTTGTACCGTTAGCGCAGCCCTGATCCATACTGTAGTCAACTGGCCGTGAGACAGATGTAAACAAACCATAAACGGTTTTTCTACGTTTGGTGATTAAAATATTCGATATCAAAATTAAATATTTATTATTTTTGTAATTAGTTCAATATAGTTATTTTTGGAGCATAAAAATTACTCGTTCAAGGCCAACTTTTTATTACCTTACAGAAGAAAACAATTGTAAAACCTACTCTGGTGTGACGTAATAATATATCACGTAATTAATAATTAACATAGCAGTTTTTCCTTTTTTTTTAATGCAATCCAACCAAACACGACTTAAGAAATAAATGTCCCAATTCCCTTGACCTCTCTCAAGGTCACAAGTAACATGTCACCTAATTTATGGACAGCCCCTTTCTACTAATTAAAATAAATTATACAATAAAAACAATTACCAAAGTTAGACGTATTATAACGCTAACAAGTTGAGATGCACAAATATTTGATGGGTTATAACTAGAATGAAGCATTTCAGTTATAAATCGGGTTATGTATATCAAGATTACTAACATTAGTTCTTATACCTATCATAGCATAATTTGATGTTACATATTTGTTCTTTTTGTCTGTGTTTTAAATTGTTTTATTTTTTATTTTTTGTGATCTTCTTTCTCATTTTTAATGTGACTTTCTTTTCTGTAATGTAATGTGTTCGACGCTTGTAAAACTTTTAAAATTTGAAATAAATTTAAAATAATGTAAAATTCTCACCTTAAGTGAACTTTATGTGTTCTTTGTTGAGAAAAAAATAAATGTCTTTAAACCTAAGATTCATGCATTATTATGTATAATTATTAATTCAATTCAAACCTTACTGCCTTTAATATAAAGTACATTTTAAAATAACATCAATATCTAATTCTTATTATTTCGATACCCTTGTCATTGTAAAATATACTTTAAGTCAAGACCACAAGGTTGAAATCCATATGCATTATTTCGTTAGCCATTCGAGGGTGCATTAGTGAAAATATTAACAAAATCTCAATGTTTTTAAATCTTTTTTTTTTTTCGAGAAACTCGAAAACTACTGAAACGATTCGCATACGGTTTTCAGGAATAAATAGAGTGATTCTTAATGAAGCTTTATGTGTATAATTTATACAGGCTTTGTGGAAATGTTTGAAATATAAAGTTAATTGTTGGAAGTATCCAACAAACTGGTTTTCCACCCGCCTTCAGGAGTTCTGCTGTGATTCCGTCATTGCCTGGTGCCTTGCTGTTCTTCATCTGTTTGAGAGCCATACTAATCTCCTAACTAACAGACTGACGTCCGGTATGTCTTCAGTGTAGTGTCGGGTTAGTTTGGCTCTAGGATCTGCAGCCAAACAGTCAATAGGCTTGAGAGTCGATGAGTATAGCTGTCCATAGAAACTCTCAACCTCGCTCAAAATCTCTGGCTTCGACGCAATGAGCTTGCCATCACTGGTCCTCAGGCGCGTAAGCTGGCGCTGAACAACAGACAGGTCTCTTGCGAACACTTTGGAGCCTTTGTTGCGTTCAATAGCATCTTTGATACGCTCCGTATTGAAGGTTCGCAGATCACGTTTTTGTGACTTGGAGATCTGTCTGTTGATATGCCGGTAATCGGACGCGTCCGCTGCAGACTGTAAGCTCATCGTCTGTCTTTGCTCCATGAGATTGAGAGTGTAGTCAGAGAATCTCTTGGTTTTCTTTTTACGGGCTNAGCGCATCAAAGACGCTATTGAACGCAATAAAGGCTCCAAAGTGTTCGCAAGAGACCTGTCTATTGGTCAGCGCCAGCTTACGCGGCTGAGGACCAGTGATGGCAAGCTCATTGCGTCGAAACCAGAGATTTTGAGCGAGGTCGAGAATTTCTATGGACAGCTATACTCATCGACTGTCAAGCCTATTGACTGTTTGGCTGCAGATCCCAGAGCCAAACTAACCCGACACTACACTGAAGACATCCCGGACGTCAGTCTGTACGAGATTAGTATGGCTCTCAAACAGATGAAGAACAGCAAGGCACCAGGTGATGACGGAATCACAGCAGAACTCCTGAAGGCGGGTGGAAAACCGGTACTCAAAGTCCTTCAGCGAATGTTCAATTCCGTCATCCTCGATGGCACAGTGCCGAAGGCATGGCATAGGAGCGTGGTGGTTCTGTTCTTCAAGAAAGGCGACAACGCCTTATTGAAGAACTACAGACCTATCGCGCTGTTAAGTCATGTCTACAAACTGTTCTCGAGAGTCATTACGAATCGTCTCGTTCGCAGATTTGACGACTTCCAGCCTCCCGAACAAGCCGGTTTCCGAAAAGGCTTTAGTACCATAGACCACATCTTTACGCTGCGGCAGATTATACAGAAGACCGAAGAGTATAATCGGCCACTTTGCTTAGCGTTCGTGGACTATGAGAAAGCCTTCGATTCGGTGGAAACATGGGCCGTGTTGAGATCTTTACAGAGATGCCGAATTGACTACCGGTACATACACGTGTTGAAGTGCTTGTACGAAAACGCCACCATGTCAGTCCGTATACAGGACCAAAGCACGGCGTCTATCCAACTGCAGCGTGGAGTGCGACAGGGAGATGTTATCTCCCCGAAGCTCTTCACTGCGGCGCTGGAAGACCTTTTTAAGCTTTTGGAGTGGAATGGACTGGGCATCAATATCAACGGCGAGTACATCACTCATCTACGCTTTGCCGATGACGTAGTCGTTATGGCAGAGACTCTTGAAGATCTCAATACAATGCTCGGTGACCTCAGCAGAGTTTCTCAACAGGTCGGCCTGAAAATGAACATGGATAAGACGAAAATTATGTCTAATATCCATGTACCGCCTCACCCAGTCATCGTTGATAACTCAGCTCTCGAAATTGTCGACGAGTACACATACCTGGGACATATTTTCCAGCTGGGTAGGTCCAATTTCGAGAAGGACGTCAACCGTCGAATCCAACTCGGTTGGGCGACCCTACCGGGCGGCGCAGTGTAGGGAGACCCCCCACAAGGTGGGCCGACGACATAAAGAGGGTCGCCGGTAGCCGCTGGAGCCAGGCGGCACAAGATCGGGCCTTGTGGACGTCATTACGTGAGACCTATGTCCAGCAGTTGAAGCGACGAGCGACGATCCAACAAATACAAGTCTTATGGGAGCTTTTATTGAAAACGCTGGCTTCGTCCCTTACATATATAACGAAATAATGTAATGCAGGATGAGTCTCCTTTTACAAACCTACAAAACGTTAGAGGTAATGTAAGTATTTATCTTTTAAGGATAACTCACTACACCAATTTTATTTCATTAGAATATGGTCTCATACAATGTTATAAGGATGGATACAATATTAATCCTAATGAACTTATATGCACTTTAATATATTTTACACAAATGCAAATAAATAGATTAGGCAAAACTACCTGCGCAAAGCCAGGCTGAGTCATTAGTATATATAAATAAATGATATTAGCACTTTGACAATCATAATTTACACAGATATGAAAGTAAAACTCACCAGTAGCAATTCCCATATCCGTGACCTTCAGCTGACCTTGCTTGATCATGGCTTCATAATTGGGTTTTATGGTTGTCAGTTCAGTATTGAAGAGCCCAAACATCGGCCCATGTGTGGTATCTTCTTCATATGTGAAGAGTACTTGAATATCTTTGATCAGAGCTCGCTGTACAGTTGCATACCATGATTGAGTCACCCTGTATTTATTATTAAGTTTAAATAAAAGATACTACTAGCTATATCTATAAATTTTCTATATATTTGCATGTGACTCAACTCCTAACAGGTTAGACCAGTGTTTCCCAGTATGAGATCCACATCCCACAGGCTAATTTGAGTTAAGAAGGAAAATTTAAAATGAAGGGCAAGGATTGCACTATATTAATATAGAAAATTCAATAATAAAATTAATTTAAATTTGAATTGTCTATTATGTGTTGAATTTCTACTTACAATGTTTTGTTCACAATGTCATAGGGATTCCTTTCTTAAACTTATCATTTGTATTTCTTAGAAATACAAATCAATGTTTAAAGAATTAAAAAAACATACACATTATTCTATGAGTGTCCTTTTGTTTCCCTAATATCAATAAATAAATTTATAGTAAGTCATTATTTTAAGATTCTGCTGATGATAGTAACAAATTCCCTATCCAATGAATCACATAAGATACACGGCTCAAGCTTGTACTATTTCCTTTATAACTTTAGGTAATCATTTTATAAATCAACTATTATGAGACTACTACCCAATTTCACCAACATCCCTAAAGCCTCACATTTATAGGCCCACTATAGAAACAATCCACTTAAATAGCTCCTAAATGTGCTTAATGGACGGTTATCTTAGGGAAAGTCTCTGAAATAGGGCAATAGCAATTTTTAAAGAGGGAATTTAGGAGAAAGGTGTCAATTCAAACATGTAAAGGTTATTTTCTATTAATGATCCCAAACATGTTCATTTATTCCCTTGTTATTAAAAAGCCTTTAGCAGAATGCTTTATACCTTCTCGGCATTGTTGTCATGGCTTCCCAGTACTGATCAATGTACGGTATAATCTCCCTGTCCTTACTGAACATGCTTTTGTTGGCACCATCCTTGGAGCTCTCTTGTTTCAAGTTCGCTATAGCTGTGAGACACATCTGCGGGAATGCTATAACAACAAATAATGTATAGAAATAAACCAGCAAAAGAATTCACCTGATATTACTAAAGTTAGATGCCTCACTGGTCTAGTGTTTACCATGTATGGTTACAGATCTGAGGTCTTGGGTTCCTAGTTTTTAATTCAAATATTAGTATTGAGTTACCATTTGCCTGATAATGGGTAGTTGGTGGTGTGTATGCTTTGGAGAGTATTTTAAGTTATGGGTCTTGCACCTGGTCTCACACCAGTCATGTCAGATTGCTATCACATCAGACTATGAGAGTTAAGGAATAGAGTGCAATTGTGTACTATCCCTTCTAACCCGCAGTAGAACAGTGTGGAGGATCTATGCTCTAGAAACTCTCTCTCTTTTATGAGTCAGGAGGCATGTGCCTAGCAGAGGGATGTTAATGGCTTATCTTTTCTTTTTCAGTACAAGATGATAGTTTTTCTTAAACACATCTATAGAGTCCCTAAACAGTTTCAATATCATTTTTTATACAATTATGCAATATTTCATACTTCATAATCTTTTCAGTGAGAAATGATAGCCTGTATTAATAAAAAAATACTATGAAGATAATAATAAAGTAACTTACGAGCTTGATTTTTTTTGAAAGTTTCCAAGCCTGTTGGTGAACAATTCTTGCAGATGAATAGATAATTAGTCATGAAAGGCACTAATTTGCCTAACTGATAGCCTATACAGGATTCATGATACCATCTGTTACAAGAAGCACACAATAGTTCCACTATATTCAGATTACGATCCTTGCCACTGCAAAGAAACACAATATAGACACAAAAAAAACTTTAAAATATTACCTATGTAGTAGAGTTAAATACCAGTAACAATTGCCTTGTGTTTCGCCAGATAATTTGTTTTTATTTTTGTCGGCATTTTCCCCCGCTTTTTGCGATTCTAACTGGCTGTTGGTAGCGATGTCCATTTCGATGCTTTTCCTTGAAATTTCGCTATATGAACCAGACATTCTGGTCTATAAAGCAATTTTAAAGCACACAGACATTATGTTCATTGATAAATTATATCGCCGTAAGGTAATTATAACTCAGGATTTACAAACACGATTTATACATTACGATCCTATAGTCTTGCACAAGTAGTTTCGCAGACTAAGTAAAAGTATTTGATATACTTGTCACAGTGCACAGCTAATGTATTTACTATTTTGTTAAAACGGTTTTATATGATGAAATTTGGAATACTAATCTCTTTGAAGCAAAAATAAAATGTAAAAGTTGCTTTATTTCTAAATTGCAAACGCAAGAAACAAAAATTTTTCTATCAATCTCCAAACTTAGAAAATTTTAAAAATTAGTTTAAACAGCATCGTGGCAACTGGGAGGATGTTTTCTCTGCCTAGCCCTGTATGTAGTTTAAGCAATGGCCACAGAAGCACCACCACTACCATAATGATTCTTAGTTATCAACATGAAATTATATTGTTTTGATAAGAAACTAGAAGACGATTCAAATAAAAGATGAGGCTGTATGACGCATAGTCTGTGCCACGTTCAATAAAAAGATACTTACTCTGTGGATACATTGTCAACCGTCATTATCATTTTAAACTTTTAAAATTGGAATATATTTTGTTTTGGAATTTGCTTCTCTTGTAAACGAGTTAGTTATATTAAATGTATTATCGTTAATTTTTAGCTTTGTAGTCGACTGTGAAATGGCAATGGACAACGTAACAAGTACGAAATATATGTGGCCAGACGAAAAAACAACTCAAGAAAATATTCTTCTTGATATAATAAAGGAAATATGTAGTGATCCTAACTCTAAGTTGGACAAAAAGCTTACAGGGAAAGTGAATCGTATAATTGCCGACTGTGATCTCACTCATTACTCAAATTTTCACAAAATCGTTACTTCTAATGAGAGCACTTCAACTGTACTCGGTAATTTACAATATTCACTATATTAAGGTTTTCTGACCTCAAACATGACTGCTTGGACATATATTTGTCTAAAATATATTTACAGTGTATTTTTATTATGCTGGAGTTTATCTCTTTTAATTCGTTTATCTATGTCTATTAATTTGCTAATTTCGAAATAAGTTCATTTATTGGATAGGGAACCTGGTAGTGTACTAATCTTAACATAAGGATAATTGAAAATTGATTATGCCTGTGTCAAAAAGTTGATATATTGCAATACTTGATATATTGCAATTTTAATTATTGCTTACAGGCAAGAATTGCCTATAATCTCACCTCATGATACATGAGGATACAGTCTAAGATGGAAATATACTAACCTGGTAAGTGGTAATTCCCTGGGAGGTAACTAGAGTTAGAGAAATGAAACTTGGAACCTTTGTTGGTGAAGTAAGTCCATGCAGTATTTCACCAGCAAGGTTATCAAAGATATGGCTAATAGCACCATGTATTGATATTGATTTGTGATTAGTTTAATTAAAATTATTACATTAAACAGCACTTTGGTTTTGAATCAATATTAGGTAAGCAGCAGCCAATTATAGACCCACTGCTGGGCACAGATCTCACTCATAAAAGGGAGGGCTTTTAGAGCATAGACCTACCATGCTTCTCTACTGTGGGTTGGCAGATAAAGTACATAAGTGTACTCTCTTCTCCTTCACTCTCAGAGGCTGATGTAATAGCAATTCACCATGACCACAGATAGATCACGAGCATTTAGTTTTGAACCAATTTACCTATTATAAAATTTCCTCTGATTTTTCTCTATTTTGTACTATTAGTTAAATAGACTTATACATTTTCCCCAGGTTTCATGAACCAAACTGCCACCGAACTAACATTTTCTGAACAAGCAGAATTAAACCAAGCGGTTATTTCCAAAATCAAGGAAAAAATTCCTTTACTCACTTCGGAACTGGAAAATTTAAAACAAGATAAAACAAATGGAAACACATCTAAAACTGAACTGAAAAGGGACCTTCAGCAGAGTTTGGATGACAAATTGAACACTTTAAGAGAACAAGAGAATGAGAAGGTGGAGCTGATGATGGAGTGGCTTAACCACAGATTAAATGAAGTGTCCACATTCAGCAGCCATACAAATGAACTCTTGACTATGAAAACCAAAATTTTAGAATTCAAATCCAAGTATGTTATATTTTCATGTGTAAACTTTGTTTTGCTGTTAGATTTATTACTTAGAGATGACTTCACAGCCTTATTAGTGCAATAGTGTGAGAAGTAAATAGTCAAGTCAAAATATCTTTATTCAAGTAGGCCTATAACAGCACTTTTGAATTGTCAAATATAGTTTTTTATATATAATATTTAAATGAATGACTGATGATAACATTAAAGAACGACTTACAATCTAAGTTATGAGGGTTCCTTCGCACCCTGATCTGAGAAGAGTCCACAACAAAAACTCAGTCGGGTGTACGTTTTTTTTTGTTATCAACATGACAATATATATTTTAAATTTATTCGATGTCTATATACATATAGAGCAATTCATTCACTCCCCCACTTTTTTGGTCTTCTTAGGCATTCTTTCAAATTAATACTGCAGTGGAGGTCCTTAGTTGGTATTTTTCAGTATATTATATTATTATTGTGTCTAGTTACTACCCACATACTTTAGCTAGCTTAAATTTAATGCCCCCTTGGAGTGGTTTTGTGCTGGAAACAATTTGAATTTCTTTTAACATTACCTCACATGCTGAATTGGCCAGTTCGTAAAAGTTGTGGTGTTCCCTGCAGCTACCATCTTAGACTGTATTATCACATGTGATTAGGGGAATTATATATAGTGAAGCATTGACCTGTTAGAAATAGTGTGAGCTCTTGTTACCACTACCAGCAAAGAAAATATTGCAATTTTATTTTATTGCAATTCATTTGACATGTAAATAAAGTACCCAAATTCATCAAGTAAGGCAGAAGCAAGCACTATACTTCTCTTCTTAGTGTTAGGGAGTTATGGGAAAATATTTTTTTTCACCAGGATACTCCATCTGTGTATACTGCAGAGTATATTCACTGAGACGAATCAGTCTATTAAGGCCTACAGTGAGATTCACAAGGACCTAAAAGACAGCCTGCGGGAGGCTGGGGAGAGGATCAAGAACTATAAAGATGTTATTGCTAGTGATTACAGTTAATCTTTGCAAAGTTCTGTATTGTATTAATTAAATGTTATGTATTGTTGCTGTAGTTTTATTGGCAATAAACAGATGTATGTAGCCTATTAACATACCATTGCTGGCACATTTCTCTGCACTCATACTTTTATACTAACAACTACAGTTTATAAATGTCCCATTGGACTCCTGCTGAATGTAGAAGTCACATCAAAAACCTGTTGGAGAATATAAGAGCTTTTCAAGCAGGGTGGGACAACAATCTCATCTCTGATCCCATAGAAGTATACATAGGGTTTCCTTCTTTCACCTCTCCTGTTTAGCTTAGTCGTCATTGATATTTATCATTGAGAATAGTCGACCTGGAAAAGAATGAGGACTATCCCATGTCTTTGAGGACGTGAATTAGGCCGAAGACATGTCTATTAAGTCGCACGAACGCGAACAGGCAGTCTAAGCTGAATGACTAGTATCGGGAGGCAACGGAAGCTGGACTGAAAATCAACATAAAGAAGACCCAAAGAGTTGAGGATCTGTGCAAACAATACCTACATACATAGCATCACGTTTCATTCCCATAGGTGTAGGCAGAGACAACATGCCACGACCCTTGCATATCTCCTGCGCTTCTTTCATTCTCATTAAACGTTTCATAAAAGTTCGTCGGTTCTCTCTTGACCTGGCCCTTATTTAAAATGTCCTGGATTCGGTCCAGGAACGTTCGCCTTGGTCTTCCCCTTCCAACTTTCGCATTCACTTTTCACTTATAAATCCTTTTTGTCAGTCTCCTTTCAATGCCCAAACCATCTAAGCATACCTTTCTCAATTTAAGTCAATGCATCTTTTATACCACAACGATCTCTTATCACACCATTTCTTACTCTGTCACTCAGTTTTAATCCACACATACTTCTCAACGCCCTCATCTCTACCGCATTTATTTTACTGCTGTGATTCTTCTGCCATACCTAAATTTCACTACCACACATAGGTGTTGCCACCAACACTCCTGCATGCACAGCAAGTCTAGCCCTTTGAGACACCCTCTGGCTATTCATAAAGGCGTGCAGAGCACCATTTACATTCTGCATTCACTCTCCTTTCAATATCACTTTCACATGTTCCATCTCTTCTAAATTTAGATCCCAAGTATACAAATTCTTTCACCTCTCCCGCTTGTTCCCCATCAACCAAAATATTTCCATTCGTCATAGACTCATCTCTTTCAAAAAGCATAACTTTCGTTTTGTTTACATTCATTTTCATTCCTTTCCCTTTCAAAACTTTATTCATAATATTTACCATCTCCTGTGGCTCATTAGCGGATGACGCAAGTATTACTTGATCATCAGCGTAAACATTTGATGAGTAATTCATTCATTCTTAACTTCTTTTTTTTTTAAATAAACATTTATCCATTGAACAGCCATGGTGGTGCCACTCCGTGTGTCCCCGTTTATTCTGGCACAAGCTCTAGAACCCTCGTAGAGAGACTTCAATGCTTGGACAACCGCTCACCCCATACGTAGATAACGTTGACCACAGCTTATTCCTCACCACTCGATCATAGCCCTTTTCTAAATCTACGAAAGCGCAATAAACTTTTTGGTATTTAGCCAAACATTTTTCAGTTATGCAGCGTAAAAAGAAGACCTGATCCGTTCATCCCATTCCTCTTCTGAATCCCGCTTGCACGTCGCATATTTTCTCATCAGTTTCATTAATCACCCTTCTTCACATCACTTTTGCATATTTGGTCAGTGTCGTAAAGAAAGAGGACGTCGCTTCTCGGATCGTCAAAGCATGAGCCACTTTCGCACGCCTAGGACCGGCGTGGCAATCGCGGAAACTGGGTCCAAGAATTAAACTGAAAATCTTCGGGTCCAATGTAAAATCCGCGTTGCTGTATGGGTGTGAAACGTCAACCGGTGATATGTCGAAATCTACTGGCCCGAGATTGTCTCTAACGACGATCAAGCGGTGAAAGTGGAGATGGATTATCACACGCTACGAAGGGATTTCAGTCATTTACCCAAACAGGCCTTGGACTGGAATTCGCTGGGTAAGGAAACGTGGCCATCTACGACAGACTTGGCGCCATTCTGGCTGAGGCGGCAAAGATTGATATCATGTGAAGCGAAAGCTCAAGGCCGTTCGCCATGGAAACTTTCTGTGGACGCCCTCTGCCCCACCTATGATATAGGACATTAAGTCAAGTAAGTCAATGTCCCATTGCTGAGCTCTTACAGAACAATTCGTTAAAGCATAGACCCACCATGACACTCTATTGCAGGTTGGCAGGCTGTACCTCAGAATTACTCTCGGGTGTACAGGTTTCCTCACGAGATTTTGTATCACTGAAAAGTACAATGATGGATTAGAGCAATCGATTACATTAGTTTGGCCCTTAAACGCCAGCGCAGCTACAAGCATGATGGTTTTTAAGATTAGGATTTTTGTTGCTGGAAAACTACCACAGCAAAAAAAGCAACCGTAAAATTTGTAATTTTTTAAGCCTAGGTTGGTTTTATGTTGCTGGGAAACTCCACAGCAAAAAAAACTAACGTAACATTATTTATTTTAGGTTAGAATAGTTTTTTCTCGCTGGGGTAACCGCAGTAAAAAAAACTAACTTAACATTAGAAATCTTCATGTGTGTAGCAGCGGTGGTGTTTATAAGTACTGTTACTTTTTATAAACAGAAACTTAGTAGTGCCTGCCCAGGGTTCGAAGCCACTAAATTTTCTGAACAATAAATCTGATTCTTTCGGGTTACGCTGTAAGAGCCAGTAGGGCTAACAGCTTTGGACATTCCGAACAAATGTTATACGTGAGTTTATTGTCTGCCTTTAAGACGCGCAGACTTCCGGCGGAAGACGATAGCGACCGACGAGAGGCGCTCGTGCAGCGATGTTCGCGGCATTTGGACCGAGAAAGAAGAGGGGCAGTGGGTAATTAAAAAGAGATGGTAGTTAAGAAGACGCAGCCATTAACTATTGTAATACTGTGATAGTAAAATACAAATTAATAGTAACGCTGAGTGTTTAAATTGTCTTCGTTGTAAAACAAACGATAAATCTTCCTCTTACTAGGTAACAGTATACTGTTAAAAAATGATTACGTTAATGTTTGGAGTTGATTCCAGTTGTATATCGTAACACAAATTATAGTAACTAAAATATTAACTACTGAGTTTCTATTCAATAAAATCAACTATCCAAAACTGGTAGAAATATCACTAACAGATATGAGTGTGAATTTTCACGACCTCTCTGGGGCAGTGGTTTGAGTATTCGCGTAGCTAGCAGAGGTCTCGGATCCAAGCTTAAACTGGCGGCTAGTTACCACCTTAACAGCAAAGACGTACTACCAAGTAGCGAGATTTATGTTCCGGTACGAAGCTGTGTAAAAGCCATAAGAGGTAAACAACCTCTTAACAGAACAGCGCGCTTCCATTTTAGTCTGTATCATCACTTACCATCAGATGAGATTACAGTCCAGCGCTGACCTGGTAAGAAATAATTTACTTACGTCTTCCGCACGTCGTACCAGAATGACAACATGTTCCTTGGCGGCTTCTTCGATGGTAGGGTGGAAACGTCCCACAAATCTAACCCTAGGCAAATTAGAAAACACAATTTCCTTATTTGCTCCGAAAATTGTACTGTAATCTCTGCTACCAAAGCATTAGCAACATTAAACACTGAGACCGGATTAGCCTACACATTCCAACTTGGAATTTTGTACTGCACGAAGGTCACGGGTCGTGAATCATTATAGAACGTAAGATATATTATGTAACGACTTTATTTATCCAGACAAAGTCCTATACCTTTGTCTGTTTATTAGCGATAAACTCGAATAATTTATTTCGAGTTTTCACCAGTAAATATGACGATATTTGATGGTAAAAGTCGAGCCGCATAAGAATTTTCAACTAAAATCTCAATAGAAAATGATATCGGCCTATGGAAAATAAAATATGCATAATAAGCTATCCTCAAATGATATGATATCGTAGAATTTTTTGTAGATTTCTAAAACAAGAATATCCGACCGACCTTTCCTTTGTTATATTTAAGTGTGGGGGTTATTGCTATTTTTCAACAACTGTTACGTTGACGTTACTATAGATTCGATAACGGATATTTTATCAAGTTAATTGCTACTGTCAGGTACTTACATCACATATTTAATATGTAAAAATGTCTTTATTCACTGACCGATATAAACTTAAAATAACTTGGATATTATATTTTAATCTTAATTCTTACATACATACATAGCATCACTTCTCGTTCCCATAGGGGTAGGCAGGGACCACGTCCTACCACTTGCTACGATTCTTGTATATCTCTTTTGCTTTTTTAATTCTCATTAAATCTTTCATACGTGTTCGTCGGTTTAGAGTACTTTTGACCTGGCCCTTATTTAAAATCTCGTGGATTTCATCCAGGAACGTTCGCCTTGGTCTGCCCCTTCCAACTTTCGCATTCACTCTTGATTCATAAAACCTTTTTGTCTTTTTTCATTCATTCTCTCTACGTGCCCAAACCATTTAAGCATACCTTTCTCAAATTTAGTCACTACATCTTTTATATCACAACGTTCTGATTCTATATATATTGTTGTTTTTTATCAGCATCGTCTCGGGCTGTATTGAGATAGACCTCCCCTATTTCCTCCATTTGTTTCGGTCTGAAGCCAAGCTTCGCCAACTCCTGGATAGTTTATTTATTTAGTATATAAGTAATAAACATAATATATGATAGATACTAACTATGGAGATGATCGTATTAAGGTAATAGATTAATATCACAAATATCCCAAGCTAACTCATAGCAAAAAGTAATTACATACGTATTGGCGTAAATATTCATAAAAATCATTAGGATGTTAGTCACATTTAGGTGAGTTATTTGTTACATCTTTAATGATATATCAAGTAATTACTCATTGTCACGTGTAAAGACGTTATGATGTAGTAAATGTATATGAGATAATGGCAATTGTAAATGAGTGAATCACAGAAATTATCCATGTGTTTTTGTTATTATATACTCTAATAATTTTGTCAGGTTTTGAAATAATTCAAGTGGCGATTAATAAATTAGTAAACAGGACATATTTGTGGATAAACATCGTAAAAATCATTTAAATACATCTAAAACACACTGCTTCTTTATTAGTTGATGTTATTATTATACTCGCTCACTTCAATGTAAATTTGATTTTAAGTTATTTCCGTTATTTGTTATTTTATCAGTAAAGTAGCAAATAACGGATATTAGTTAGTTATCCCATACTTGTATTTCATCGTTTTTATTCCATGAATGTAATCAGACCTGAAAGTAAGTGATGATACAATTTAAGATAAGCTAATGTATTACGAGATAATACACCTTATAAGTTTTCTATACAACATCGTATCAGAAAACGTTATAAAAACATCGCATCAAAATCTGTTCAGTTGTTTAACAGTTTATCGGGAGAATAAGACAAAGTTTCATATTGCTGTTTTAAATTGATTAATATTTAACGGCGACAACTTTATAATTGTAGCGTGTATTATAAACTTTGGAATGACAGATAATAACGTCGCCGGCCTCCAATCGCTACTTTATTTTAGTTATTAACAACGCTTTGTGTTGTGTACATGTGGGTGTTATTGTTTTTACTCTCGATACGTGTTTTATAAGATGGATATGATGTTAGGCACATTTAGGTGAGTTATTTGTTACATTTATAATGATATATCAATTAATTATTCAGTGTCACGTGTAAAGACGTTATGATCTAGTAAATCTGTGACAACCTCAAGATAATGGCAATTGTAAATGAGTGAATCACAGAAATTATCCATTTGTTTTTGTTATTATATACTCTAATAATTTTGTCAGGTTTTGTAATAATTCAAGTGGCGATTAATAAATTAGTAAACAGAACATATTTGTGGGTACACATAATTTACAAATCTTATCAAATGATTAATTAATGTCGCGTGTGGACGGTCTTATCTAATAAATCCGTGTCAAAGAGGATATATTAGACTTTCTTTTGGATTATTTCGAGACGTCTTATATTATGAAAAACATATTAATGAACACTTCACTTATATATCGACCTTATAGGCTACCTTTTAATTCGAAAAAAGGGTTATCAAGTTTATTAGATTTAAAGATATAAGATATTCAAAGTTACCAAAAATTTCACCCTCAATGTGTAAAATAACAATCTTTAAAACTACTGAAACGATTTAAATGAAATTTAATACACAGATAGTCTACATATAAAGACAATAATCTTTGATATTAAACACTGTGTTATTTGAAAAATTATTACCCAAAAAGCTCTTGCTAGCTTTCCATCTTATGAGATCACAGGTTACTGCTAATAAAATAGTATAATTATTAGATATATGTGCATACACAGTACACATGTCAGAAGTAAAACTTCTTCAATAAACAAATTTTTAAGAATTGTTTATATTTATACAAATGTTCTTTAAGTTTCCGAGACTTAGAGGGAGGGAAAGGGGAAGATATGTGAGGAATTTCATAAAATTATTTGCCATTAAAAAATTTAAAGAAAAAAAATAATAATACCCGACTGAGTTTGTTGTGGGTTCTTCTCGGATCGGGGCGCGAAGGAACCCTCGTACTTTAGATTTTAAGCCGATTTTGAGTACCATCATCAGACGTATATTAGAATCAGAGTGTGGAAAAAATATATATATATAATTTGACGATTCAAAAGTGCTGTAATACGCCTACTTGAATAAAGATATTTTTGATTTTTTTTTAAAAGTGTCGAAAAATAATAAAAATACTTTATTGAAATCTCAAATGATGAATTGTAAATGTTATTTGGGAATATTGAAACTACCTTACCCCCAAACGAATTAGCATAAAAAGGCTGCACATCTGCGTGACGCTAATTACGCGTAAAGAAGTTTCACTTCAAAAATCCGTACCCAGTGATCGCCTACATTGGAAAAAAAGTCGCTTTTCTAAATTTCAAGTCATTCGCGAAACATTTTTAAGTCCTAGATGAGTTAGTGAATTTGTGAATAATGTCACATCTCTTGGATATTGGATAATTGGTAAGCAATTGGTGTTTCAGATATAGGCTTTTTAACCGACTCCAAAAAAAGGAAGAGGTTATCAATTCGTCTGTATTTTTTTTTGTTTGTTACCTCATATCTCCCGACTGGGTGGACCGATCTTGATGATTTTTTTTTTGAAGATGGTGCTCGTCATAGTCCCATTTTTTTAAAACCAGTTCAGATGATGGCATCCATGAGAAAACCAGATAAGTGTTAAATTTGCATTAAACATGTGCGCGACAAATGGACGAATAACTCAAGATCACGCCAACCGATTTTGATGATTCTTTTTTTATTGGAAAGGATATACTTCAAGGGTTGTTTTGTGATAGTTTGGTTAGGTTCTGATGATGGAATCCATGACAAAGTGACGAAACTCTTCAATTCTTAGGAGCAAATCAACGATACTCGGCAGAATCTTCTATAAGCTATTCAGATATTGGAGTTGCCTGCCATAACTTCGGTATGGTCAAGTGCTAGGTGTAGTTAAATATGAAGATCAATGGACTCCTCAACGGCTCACAGTAAGGGTGCGGTTTATGGCAAAATATTTAACCGTCTGTAATCAAATGGCAATGACCTAACGTTTGTTGCTCCATTGCAATATTTGAAAGGCGAATTATGTGTGAAGCAGTGGTATAAGGGTTTCGGGTTCTATCCCGGGTGTGGCGATATTAATGTAAATTTAACTTTGTAAAGTTGTTTCATTTAAACGGTGTTATCTCATATGAGAATTGCGTTTTAGGTGTACATAGATGGAGACAATTTTGTTAGTTTACTTCAGATTCACTAAAAATAAAAAAAATATATTAATATTAAGAAAAAAGAACCGCCTTAAAAACAGACTTACAAATACATCAAAATGCTCTAAAAAGTAAGAAATAATTGCGTATTCTTTTATAGTGTTCTTCGTATTCTTATATTTGGAGTCGGTGTCAGGCGAGGTGCCTAAATATGTAGCTATAGGTGGTGGACACGCGGGGAACATCTTTCTTGGCTGACGCCGACTCCGAATATAATGATAGGAAGAACACTATAAAAGAATACGCAATTATTTCTTACTTTTTAGAGCATATTAATGTATTTGTAAGTTTGTTTTGAAGGCGGTTCTTTTTTTGTTAAAATTTCTATTTATTTAATAGTATATTACACGCCCGGGTCCGAAAGCACGACTCTTCTGCCTGGATGAAAATTCCTATAAAATGTAAATAATAAAGTTAAGAACAATACGAAGTAAACGACATTGAATCAATAGCTCGCATGCTTCTACTACAAGTTGTTCCTAAAAATCAGTTCAGATATGCAATCAAAAATACAATAAATCTGAGAAATTTAATGAGTTTTAAGGAATCGTAAGACGGATTAAGTGACAAAGAAATCATTACAAATTTCGATGACGCAGCAAAACGAATTGCCAATTATTTATTTATTTATCATTGGAGCACCAACAGGTATGCACTTACAACACAGGTTTATATAAAATTGCAAAGAGTAAAAGCACATTCCTAATTATAGGTGCACACATCATTCCCGTGTGCTAAATTAAACATTTCATTATCTATAAAAAAAGTCTCAAAGGTCTCTCTTAATGAATTCCATTGGGCCCGATCTTGCGCCGCTTGTATCCAACGGCTGTCAGCGACCCGCCTGATGTCATCGGTCCACCTGGTGGGGGGGGGGGTCTGCCGACGCTGCGTTTTCCGGTGCGAGGCCGCCACTCTAGCACCTTCGGGCCCCAACGTCCATCGAACTCGGTGCCCTGCCCATTGCCACTTCAGCTTTGCAATTCGGTAGGCTACTTCGGTGACTTTAGTTCTCCTACGGATCTCCTCATTTCTGATTTGATCACGTAGGGAAACTCCGAGCATAGCCCTCTCCACTGCCCGCTGAGTGACTGAGTCTTCTTACGAGCCCCATAGTCAGCGGCCATGTCTCGGAACTATATGTAATCGCTGGCAACACGCACTGTTCGAAGACCTTAGTCTTCAGCACTGAGGAATTAGGGATGAAAAGATGTCCCGTAGTTTTCCGAACGCTGCCCATCCGAGTTGGATTTGGCGATTGATCTTTTTTTCGAAGATGGACCTACCTAATTGGATCGTGTGTCCCAGGTAGATGTACTCGTCTACAACTTCGAGTGCTGAGTTCCCAACGGTGACCGGGTGGATGTTCGACATGATTTTAGTCTTATCCATGTTCATTTTAAGGCCCACCTGTTGACACACTCTGCAGAGGTCATCGAGCATTGTATTGAGATCTTCCAGAGTCTCTGTGATAAACTAATCTAATTAAAAAATTATAAATTATTTCTATTTGTAAATTATTTTGACATATGAAAGAAGCGCGCATGCGTCGAAAATATGAGGCACTGGGATTAAACTACTCGTTTAATCTGAAAACAATGTGTCACTTTCGTCACTCAAACTATCCGCCGAAAGTGTGAGGTTTCTATAATTATATTAAAGTTATTTCTTTCATAATAACAATATTTGAGTATTGTGTTATGTATCTGTGAACTTTGTTGTTAGTCTATGATTAGATTTAGTCTGTGATAGACCATATCCCTACCTGATGACAAGCTTCGGCGCGGGGGGGAAGGGTATGGACGCTACAATCGGGTGGTAAAAACGATATGAGTAACAATATTTGATATGTGATAATTAATTGAAATACCTGGAGAATACAACTGTATAACCGAAACAAAAGGACATTACATATTGTTTGTTGCCTCTAATTTTATAAATGAACCTCTTATCACAGGATATGCTAATCTTTAATATGTAGATGTGTTGGATTTCTATAAAACTTCGGGAATTTAAATTAATAAAAATCATGAATTGCGTATTAATGCCTCTGCAAATAGAGGCATGATATTTTTTTTCGGCTTTGTTATATTCTAGCGACAAAATAAAGACTGAAAGATACTAACCTAACCTTAAAAAAAATTACAAGTTTTAAGGTTATGTGAGCCCCTTGGTCAGCTCATACTTGCGAAGATTGCCGGTTCAGGATCGAAATAAAATGCCACCCAGATTCTTCATCCAACGCTCCGCCGTCTACTTTTCTCTACCTCGTCACCAGACGAGGATGTGGTGTATTGCGATCGAACTGTTGTTCAGCAGGAACGTTTACTTTTTTTTTTTGTTCGGCCTGTGTTTAGCTGTTAGCCCTACTGGCTTTTACAGCGTAACCGGAAGGAGGATGGGTTCTTATGGAGGCCGCACAGTTCGAGTGCGAGCCCTGAAAAGGGCTCGCTCTCCGGGGACCGAGCCTCGGCTTGGAGCGACGTTATCGCAGAAACATCACTTGAAAAGGAAAAATCAGAAGCGCCCCCAGGAACGTGGGTGAAGTCCACGTCCGGGTGACGTCAGAAATCGGGGACCTCGACTCCGCCGGCGGAGTCGCTGTGTATCGCATGTGTAAGTGTTTGTCCCTACCTGGTATGGGAGATTGTCGATTGTTATAGTATCGTCGCGATCGTTAAGGCGATATTTAGGCCGTCTCTTCCTAGGTGTCACGTTGAGACGGATCCTATAAGAGGACGCGTTAACCACTAGTGATTGATGGCTCTCTCGAAATAATTTTCGGAGAGCTCTTTGAAATAACTCTTTATCGTGGGGAGTTCTAAGTCCCTATGTAGGTCTACATTTCGGACGTACCAGGGGCATTTCGTGGCCATCCTCGTGAATCTATTTTGCAGTGTCAGCAGACGGGCCAGTCTACAGTCTGGCACGTGTGCGAAGACGATGCTGGCGTACGATATGATGGAACGGATGCAAGTTTTGTAGAGTGTCACCTTGTGGCGAAGTGACATTTTACTTTTCTTGCAGATGAGAGGGGATAATCTACCAAGCACAAACGCGGCTCTGCCACGAACATTGCGAATGTGCTTACTAAAGTATGGTTTTATCCAGGGTAACTCCAAGATACTTAGCTTCTTTACGCCATGGGATGTCCATGTCGTAAAGTTTAATGCTAGGCAGTTTATGATTCCAAATGCTCTTCACTCCTGTGAAAACACTTCTACACTTTTCTCAGGGAGGAACGTTTATGCCGAATTGGCTTCCTATTGTATAATGTTTGCGACTGACAAACGTGCACTACTGTGACAAGAAAACGACGTTGGTTGCTTCTTTATTTGTAGATAAAGGCGTCCTATGATTGGCGTTCTATTATTTGCCAATCACAGGGCTTACATTAATTGCACCAACAACTTTATTCTTGGAAATGACAATCATACTTTCCTTATGCGATTTTACTAATATTTATATATATATTCTAAGTTTCAATAAAATAATAATATTATACGAAAACGCAAGATTGTAAACAATGTCGACATTAAATTAAACAAAAATATACTATTTCCTAAACTAAGGGGGAAAATCGCGAACAGGTTAGGTGAAAGTTTTTAGGCTTCAGTGGCGTTTCCCAGCGACAAAATGGCTAAAAAAGTAACCTAACTTAATCTTAAAAACAAGAACATTTTTGTGGACAAAAAAAGGCTAGAAATTTGGTTTTTTTACGTCAGGAATCTACTAATGATGTAATCTAGGTCTACATGATTTCCTACAAGACCACGAGGAGACGTTGACACAAATGACAATATACAATGTCTTATTCTTATGCTTTATTTGTGAAACATGAATATTCACTTGTTAAAAGAAACACTTGTAGATCCTGATCTGAAAGATCCTTGTGTATGAAGAATCTATTTAAAATGATTTAAAGGTCCAAATGTACGAGACGGATAAGAATGTTTAAGAATATTTTTCAACTTTTTAAAAATAATTTAACAGAACTGTTTAAATGTCTTAACCTATCCATACACGCGAATTCAGAAACTCCTTTTTTCTTTTCATAATTTTGCAATGTAACTTCTTCAGCTTCGTCAGCTTTTTTATGCTAATTCGTTTGAAGGTCAAGAAGTTTTAATATTCACTAGTTATATAATAGTTTTTATTAAATATAAATTTTAAATTAAAAAACAGAATGTAATTAATAATTTCTAATGTGGAGAAAAACCCCATGGCATTTTTATTTACAATTCGTCATTTGTGATTTCAATAAATTATTTGTATTAATTCAGGACACTAAATATTTTAATGACAATTAAATTCCTTCTACCCTCCCCATAAGTCTCGGAAATCTCAAGTTTTAGATTTGTATAAATATAAACAAGACTTAGAAAATGCAGGCATGTGCACTGTTAGGTCAGTGGTTTTGATATAAACTCTCTGATACCGTTATCGAAAAGAAATATGTTATCAGATTTATACAAATAAATGGGCAGTTAAATAGAACCACGAGTAGGAAACCGTGTATTATCATAAAGCGCCGATGAAAATATTTCCGATAGCGTTATCAGCAGGAGCTCCTTAAGTTGGTGTTAAGTAAACACTATTTTGTAATACAAGAAATGTAGTTCTAAAGTGTTTGTGTAAACACTGGCGAAGTTGTGTGTGTCATTTATTGAAAGAAGAACAAAAGTTTGATTTGAAGGTTCATATTACATTTATACAAGAAAATGGTTATTGGAATTACATACAGTTGCATTACTTGCTGTACGCTGCACATCTTCGTGACACTAATCACGTATTTCACCATCATCAAAGTTTTACCCTCATGCGCCTAAAGAAATTTAACTTCTTTGGCTTCTGTTGTAATGTCCTAGTTAGGATATAGAGCGTATTTAATACATACAACCTTTCATACAAGTTCGTTGGTTTAGAGTACTCTTAACCTGGCAGTTATTTAAAATGTCCTGGATTTGGCCCAGGAACGTTCGCCTTGGGCTTCCCCTTCCAACTTTCGCATTCACTTTTGACTCATAAATCCTTTTTGGCAGTCTCCTTTCGTTCATTCTTTCTACATGCCCAAACCATCTAAGCATACCTTTCTCAATTTTAGTCACTACGTCTTCTTTTATACCACAACGTTCTCTTATCACACTATTTCTCACTCTGTCATTCAGTTTTAATCCACTGATGCTTCTCAACGCTCTCATCTCTACCGCATTTATTTTACTTTTGTGATTCTTCTGCTATACCCAACTGTTACTACCATACATAAGTGTTAGCACCAACACTCCTGCATGCTCAGCCAGTCTGGCCCTTTGAGACACCATCTGACACCACAGAACACGATTTACCATATTCCCTGCATTTACTCTCCTTTCAATATCACTTTCACATGTTCCATCTTTTGTAAATTTAGATCCCAAGTATACAAATTCTTTCACCTCTTCCACTTGTTCCCCATCTATCAAAATATTGCCATTCATCATAGATTCATCTCTTTCAAAAAGCATAACTTTCGTTTTGCTTACATTCACTTTCATTCCTTTCCCTTTCAAAGCTTCATATACAATAATTACCATCTCCTGTAGCTCATTAGCGGATGAAGCAAGTATTACTTGATCATCAGCGTAGAGTAAACATTCAGTCATTCTTAACCCATACATTTATTTTAAATCTGTCAAACATTTATCCATGAATAGGTTGAACAGCCGTATTTAGTAAATATTATTAATAGAATTCTGATGCTTAATGTAGTAATACGCCATCGTTGTGGAGTATTAATAGATTAACCATAAAGTTCACAGATACGTTTCAATATTGTATTTATTAATTTACATACTTATTCACACATATGTAAATAACTTTACTTCCTGTCATGTATTATAAAAACACCAACTTACATAAACTAACAACTTTTATTGCCTCCACTATTTAAATATACACAATTTGCACTTTACTAATAATTACTTCAATAAACATTTTAAATCGAATTTTGAAGCTTATTGTATGAACACACCGTCGTGTTACGCCATTAACTGGTACTGGGTTCGAGCCCCGGTGCCTCGGATAGCACGTTAAATGGTGCAGCGCCTTATCTCTCTCCGATCTAAAAACCCTCTCTCATATGAGTGAGGAGACTTGTGCACAGCAGTGGGACGTCAATGGGGAGCTACTTATTAAGTAAGGGGAGTAAGGATAGCAGACAGACAAAGACAAAAACATATTGTAAATAATAATATTGTATGAAACAACAAAGCGCTTACTTGCAAAAGCGTTAACGTTTGCCAGCCTCTGTTTGTGTATATTCGTGAACTAGTGATATTTCGTAACTGGCTTCATCAAGCAAATAGATGAAATTCGGGAATTTTTGTGTTCCCACCAAGTAGATATCCTATTATTACAGGAAACCTTTTTAAAACCTTGCAATCGCGGTCCTTCTATTGCGAATTATAATCGTATTAGAAACGGCAGAAGCGGAGCAATGGGCGGAACAGCAATCTCCTTTAGAAAAGCGCTACAGTGCACTCCCCTCGACCCCCCCGTGTTAACCAACAAAGAGGCGTCTGTCTGTCAGGCGGGCATGACCGGCCATCAGCCAATCGTGCTAGCATCAGTCTATTTATCGCCCACAAAGAGAGTGCTAGAAAGGGATCTCCGAGCCTTGTTGGAGCTAGGGGACTCCGTTCTTCTGGGAGGTGACCTTAACTCCAAGCGTGAGCTGTGGGGCTCTCGTAGAACTAATGTAAATGGTAACATACTAGCCAGGATCAGCAACATACCTAATTGCAACTTCTCGGTTCTAGCTCCACTGGAACCGACTCACTACAGCCGAATCCAAGAGAATGCTCTGGAAGACATATTAGATGTGATGCTTCTGAAGAATATCGCCCTTAAGGTGAATTCATTAGAGATATTGCACGAATTATCCTCAGATCATCTGCCTGTCCTAGTTAGACTAGGACAAGCTGATCCCCTACCACGGCCAACTAGAAGAATCATCGATTGGAAGAAGCTCTCCGGGCGGCTCCAATCCAGTGATTCCACGTCTTTAGAAGAAATTCCTAACTAAATTGTGTCGGTGGATGCCGCCAAATCCGCCACCTCTCTTTTTACTTCTCACCTTGGCGAGGTTCTGTCAGATTGCACCCGGGACATCCCTTGCGACGTCGGTCGCAGGAGACTCCCGGATGATGCGAGAGAGCTCATCAGGAAAAAGGACGCCCACGCACGAGCGCACGCCGCTTATCCCATACCAGAGAATCAAAGGAGACTCTGGAGATCCTTCAGAGACGTAAGAGAAAGACTTACGGAACTCAACGATGACAGATGGGATAGGAGACTAGGAGCACTTGAGCCCTCGCACACGTCCTTCTGGTCCCTTTTTAAAAACTTAAAGAATGATAGGCGCGAACCGATGCCGCCTCTTGTCCTTCCGAATCAAAGTCTAGCAATTGATGATGCTGATAAGGCCGAGTGCTTGGCCGACAGCAGAGAGTTACAATATTCCCCCAGTACCGTAAGCGTGTCCCCCGCGTAGGAAGACAATTTTTTAAAGGGGTTTTGTAATCCACTTAAGAGTTAAACATACAAAGCCTTATGTGAACAACTTTCTATTTAAATAAATGTTCTATTTAAATACGTACCTCGATATGAACACTTGTGTAAAGTAAACTGAGTAATCACACCATACTTTTAAATTTCTTTATAAATATTTGATGAAGTCTTTCTGTCGGTTCGTAAATAAAATTCTGTAAAAAATATTACATGGGTGTAAATATTCTTTATTCAACATATGCTTAATAAGCTCTTTTAAATCTTTGTTCATCTTTACGTCGGTAATAAAGTTACCAACCGTTGCAAAGTCAATTACAGAAAATAAACTCTCTCTCTAAATATTTATATTGAGGTTCCATCTGTTACATAATGTTTAAAATCTTTATTTAAATTGTGTATCGAGGTTTTTAGTTTTTTTTAAGTAGAATCTTAATTTTGTGCACTTTTTTGCGGGTATTAAATGAAACATGGGCTGTCATGCACGGCTATGTGACGCTCATCGACCAAGGGAGAGCTGAAGTCATTGTCAATGTGTCGCAATTTCACTTTAATATATTACATAATATTACATTACCAACAATATATCTCAGCTTTACCTAGCTCAGATACATATTTGTAATATTAATGAAGAATGCCGTGAAGAGCTTTTTGCGGGAGCAAGAGAAAACATTTTTTCCAAGGGAGGCTTCAGTCTTGGAAAATCGCTGGACTCGGTGTGTAGAGAAACTTGGAGTCTATGTAGAAAAATAAATTTCTAAGTTTCTATCTCATTCTCACCACTTTTTGATCCCTCCTCGTAGTTAGAGAACGGAGAAGCATAAAGCACAGTGGCGTAGGGTTCTCCGCCGACATCGTCATTAATGGTATCCACTATTTAATTTCTTATTCTGTGGGCGTTTGTGGGTAATGTTGGTGCAATCAAACACTTTATTAATTAACTCGGATTATAATGGTCAATCACTTGATGTTCCCGATATCAATTTACACAAACTTATTAAGAATAATAGCTAGAAACGCGACAGTTTCAATAGTCGACCACTCCAGACGACCGCCACTCGAGAACTGCCGAGAGACGCGCCGGACTGCCACTTATTGACTCTGACCCCACGCCGATACACCGATGGGGCCAGCGTTCCACAGACTATTACACACGGACCAGCGATGTTTCACTTTATGTATACAGAAAAAATGTTTCGTATTCCTAGACTTGCTTTGAAGAAGTTTTCAATTCTATCGTGTAGTTACACCACTGGTTTTTTTCAGCTATATCTCTCAGAAATTGGGTATTGAATGGGCTCCACTTCGTGTGCCACTATCTCGGAGGCTTCAAACCCTGGCCGCAACAGCCTGGATATGCCTCGTGCTGTTCGGAGAGGCAGCAGCAATTCTCCTGTTCATACAACTGATATACTCAATTTTCTGGTGGCTGGCACTCTTATATGGGATATGGCTGTTGAACGATCTAGAAGTATGCAATAGAGGGGGTAGAAAGTAAGTACTCTCCTAATATCATGTTTGTTCCTATTGCCGACAGGTTTACTCCTGACCGTATTTTTATCTGATGGCAAATGGATTCTCAGATGGAAGCTTACTACTCCGGCAAGAGGTATTTTACATGTAGTGGTAGTTAGAAAAATTAAAAAATGCATTTCCCAAATTTGCCCTGCTGGTAATCGAACCCAAGATTTCTGTTAGCACAGTATGTGCCGGTCAACGAGGCCGTCGAATATCAAAAAGCTGATGAATTTGTTTGTTTAAAAGGGCTGATCCAACGTCAAATTCGGTTGGCAAACGTTCGGTAAACAAAGTTTATTACGACTGCTATTAACATTTATCCTATTCCGCAATAATCAACTGAGTTCTTGGTATAAGGGTCAGCTTGTTTGGCTACAGACGTGGAGTCCTGGGTTCGAGTACCAATTTAAAAATAGACATTGAGTTTTCTGTTAAGATATCTTCGATATTTGCCCTGCGTTGAGTGGTTGTCGGTGTGCTCCACCCTTGTGCCTCGTTGAGCACTTTAAGCCCCCGATTCTGGGTCTGATCTCACTCCGCGAGTGTTGGATTACAGTTGAGGAGGCCTGTGTCAAGCATTGCGACTTTAATAGGCTGCCACTTTACCATTACACTGTATTTTCTATTTTCAGAATTGAATGGGTGAGAAACTGGTCATGGTGGAGATACTACCGGGATTATTTCCCAATTAATCTGGTTAAAAAGGTAGACCTGGATCCATCAAGGAACTACCTTTTCGCCTGTTTCCCTCACGGCGTGGTGTGTTCCGGTGCATTCGGCGCTTTTGCCACTAACGCTTTGAATTTCTACCAAGTGTTTCCAGGCATGACATGCAATATGATAACTTTGGGTGGACATTTTCGTGTGCCTTTCTTCAGGGATTTAGTGTTAGCTTTGGGAAGCTGTGCCTCCTCTCAAGAAAGCTTGTTATACTTGTTGGATACGAACAGACATAAGGGGAAGTGTGTCGCACTCATTGTCGGTGGTGCCGCGGAAGCCTTGGATTCACATCCCGGGGAGTATAAAGTGATATTGAAGAGAAGGAAAGGCTTCGTTCGTGTTGCGATGAAATCTGGGTAAGTTTTATATACAAAATTGTTTTTGTTCGCCACTTTGTTTGAAGCTAGTGCTAGTAATGATGATACTTTTGCAGGGCTCCTCTAGTTCCGGTGTTCTCATTCGGTGAACCGGATGTGTTCCGTCCACCAAACAACCCCAAGGACAGCCTGCTTAGGAAATTCCAGGAAAAAGTCCGTCAAATTACGGGAATATCGCCCATGTTCCCGATCGGGAGAGGAGTATTCCAATACTCTATTGGAGTACTTCCTCTGAGGTCCCCAATTACTACTGTCGGTAAGGTTTTCAATTCAATATTCATAGTTAACGGCTTCACTGTCGCAGTGTTACAAGTACTCGCTTTGTTAGCAGTGTTCCTAGATACTATCCTCGATAGAATTTAAGATATTTTATTTTATCTTTAAGTCTGGTGGGAGGCTGATGCTGTGACTAGTTACAACTCTACCAGCTAAGACGTGCCGCCAATAAAAGCCATTTGTGTTCCGGTATTCTGTGTATAAACCATACAAAGACCAGCGAGGCCGTTGAATTTGATGCAAATTTATATTATGACTGTTTTTGGGAAATATAAATAATTAGTAATGTAATTCAATTGGTGTAGTAGGAGCCGTGGAAATGGCTTTCACGATATATGGATTATTTACAGTTGGCGAGCCATTGCAAGTCGAGAAAAACTTGGAGCCAACTGATGCTGAAGTGGACCACCTTCACGAGCAGTTCACACAACGACTCATAGCACTCTTTGAATCTGAAAAAGCTAAATACCTAAAGGATCACGAGAATATTAAACTAGTTATTACGTAGAATAAATAATTTAATGCGAGCACCATATTGATGTTCAGTTCCAATCTGGACTGTCATATACAGTATAATATCTGGTTATTTGTTTGTTCTGGATAAACCTCAAAACCTACTGAACAAAATATTTTTCCCAATCGGATGCATTATCATCTATTTATCTCTCTATTATAAAAAAGATATGAGCTTCTGTTATTCTGATGGTTATTATTAATAATACTACTGCATTATCTTGAAGTTTATATGGGAACGGGAAATCTTAAACGTTTAATAAAATCGCTCCAGCTGTTTCGGTCATCACCCCGGACTAACAGATCGACAGACAGAAAGATATTGGCATCATATATGCGAGTATATGATCATAAAGCTTTTTTAGAGGAGATAGGCTTTTTATTTCTTGCATTAACGAAGCTCGGCTGCTGTCATTTGGATTCGGTTTCTAATAGTATTGCCTCATCCGGGGAAGTACCGTGTTGATTGACGGGGAAGTCCCGGGAAAAAGAAGGTCCTAGAAAGGCCTTTTCGTCTAATTACGAACACGTTTAAAAATTTTTATGAGGTCGACAACATTGGGTGTACCGTACGATCGTTTTTTGATTATTTTGACGTTCTTATTTCGCAAAAGTCATTGGTTCGATTCCTGGCAAGACAAGCTTGGGAAGCCTTGGCTGTGGCTAGTTGCCACTCTACCATCAAAAACGTGCGAAGCAAAAAAAGTGTTACTTCTCTTAACAGGTTTAGACTGTATCGTCACTATACATGAGGTGAGATTAGAGTCATGCAATAAAAATATATATATTTGTATTAAATATAAGGTTGTTTACATTTATATTGTTTTCAACATGAGGGTATGTTGTAATTTATTATTATTTTTGGTTTATAATTGATTATTCTTTTGTTATTGTGAGCGCTGTTTTAAGCGCAAAATCAATATCCGTGCGATATTTAAATGTGCTACGTTTTGGTTAATTTTTTATCATGTCTATTTGAAATTAAAAGAAATATTATTTTTATTTTGTGTATATTATTTTTAGACGAGCCCTTTTTAAAATATACCAGTGATCCCATATTGGTCGATAATTAGTTTAAGTTAAAGTTTCAACATTGTTAAAGTTCTATTGTCAATTACCTTACTTCTTCCATCCATCCTTTTTCCATGAAATTCAATGAAATTTACATAATTAAAGAACAAAAAAATTTGATAAAATATGGTTCTCATTGAAACAAAAAACCATGCGATAAAATAATTAATTAATGATACAAAACTTCTCTGCAAACGATGTTTTTCGTAAAACCTTTTTTGTTTACTAAATCTCTGACAAACAATATAATCTGTGCTCATTTTAACCAAAGACTAACAATAAACAAAAGAGTGCGTGTTGTGTCAAATACATGATAATCTGTGTAATGCTTATTTGAATTAATGTATTTTTATGCATATTTTTTTGAAAAATATTATCATTGTGTACCCCTTCTCTGTATAAAGAATAAATGTGAATAAT
Source organism: Elymnias hypermnestra (assembly GCA_015832385.1). Lineage (NCBI taxonomy): Eukaryota > Metazoa > Arthropoda > Insecta > Lepidoptera > Nymphalidae > Elymnias > Elymnias hypermnestra. The sequence continues at coordinate 3,485,980 of JACTOM010000073.1, read as the reverse complement.
TTCTGCTCAATTTTCGTAAAAAGAGGTATAAAATTTTTGTTTCACACAGTAGGTATTATGTTCATTAAAAATAATTTTGAGGTTAAAATTAAAATGACGTAAACGCAACTTGGATGTTTTTCTGTAATATAAAATAAACAGCTTTTTAACAACCGTCTGTAATATTTTATCGGTTCGAATTATATATTTTTTCATTCATAAGCAAATATACAATATTTATGATGTTTTAATAGACTCTTTTCTTAAGGTTAAAGAAATATTGTGACTGATGCTAAATTAATAAAAAAAAAATTTAAAAAGTTTGGTGGAAACAGACAATACTTTTTCATATAAATCCCGTATATGAAGAACTTTCCAATAGAAGCTTTTATATTAAAAAATAGTATATCGTAGAAATCAATGGATAGTGATTTCATTGGAAAGCTGTAAAGGCTAAACCAGCAGCACCAAATTCTGCACATGACATTTTACATATCCACGATTTCCAGTTGGAGCATTGACATAGACCTTATCTTTCACGTACCCTAAAGAAAAAGTCTCATCATCATCATCATCTCAACCGATGGACGTCCACTGCTGAACATAGGTCTCCTCCAAGGATTTCCACAATACAATACAAGAAAAAGTCTATTTAGTGTTAAATCACAAGATCTCGGGGTCCAGTTGTAATAAATAACACGTCCGGGAAACTTTTTGTTGCTTGTGTCTCGTAGCGCCGTCTTATTGAAAATAAATGTCGTCAATCCATTATTGATCATGAAGTATGTGATGTGCAGGCTATGGTGCTGCTGGTGTAACTGCAGCAGCTATTTGTCTGATAACGTTTCCCATCGTTGATTACCTTACTCTTCACAACGAAATAAATATCCATTGCTTTCTCTTAAAATATTCTCGTTTTTATTGAATATCAAAATTGGTAAAGCACTATACTTTTTTTTTTTTTTTTCTCTTTATTTAAGGAGCTTAGTCACTATGCGACTATGACACTTTGTTGGTTAAACATAATAAGCTATTAAATATAATTTCCTACTTATCATCTAGCCTTAAAATAAATGTNGCTATCCTTAAGTCCATCCGATTAATTTTACACCTTTCAAACCAACAAAATTTCAGCGGCTGCGATTGCATAGTCCTATACCAAATGCCTTTCTCTCTCGACCGCTTATCAAAGTACTCGGCCCAAAGAGAAAAGCAATCGGTTTTGACTTGCATAAATATATCTGAAAAAACTGGATCCAATAGCATAATCTCGCCATCAATACAGGCTTCTTTAGCTAGATCGTCGACCGTCTCATTTCCAATAACACCTACATGAGATGGCATCCACTGCAAATAAACAGTTTTGGAACCAGAAGTATAAGATAACAACCGTTCCAAAATTCTATAGGCTATCGGTGTGCCTCGAAAAGTCGAGCTACATCGAGCCAAATGTTGCAGGACGCTCACCTGAAGCATTGCAATATACTTTCAAATGCATCTTACTATGCCTAAGCCATAGAGTATCTGGTAGGTACTGTGTTATTTTAGTTTGTTGTGTGCGATCAAAATAAAACGAAGCGAATATTTTTTACTATTTTTATTTATTTTAAATATTTACATTTTATGTACACTTTTAACGATTTAACATACGAAAGCCCAAACGCGCGCTACTCCTTGAGCATAACAATTATGTTACAATCGGAAATGGCAGCTTCAACGCCGCCGCATTAGAAGAAGGTACTTACAAACGAAATAAAAACTATAGTAATTAATAACAAATGTTACATATATATTCAGTAAAGCTTATACAAGTTATATACGTATGTAATGTCACAAATGTTCAATCGACATCTTTTGAAAACATGAACAAATTTGACGAAAGTGATGCAAAAGGTAGCTCTCTCGAAAGTAATAAAAATGGATATGAACAGATTTTGTAAAACTGAAGCGGGAATGACAAAGAACAATTGGTGGTTAATATTTATAAATAATGAAATTGAAAAAAAAACTAATAATAAAGTTGAAAAACAATGATTGATCAAATTGCTTAAAACGTTTTAATAGCAATAAATATTCGACTTAATATACTTCAATAATGTCTTTCAAATAACAAATAACATCATGAAAATCGCAACACCACATGCATGAATAAATAAGTATAACAATAAAGTAAAATAAAGAAAGAAAACATTTGGCAAGTAAAGATTTAGATTTGCAGTCTTGAGACGTTAAAAATGCCGTAAAATCTGTTATAAATGGCAAATCATGAATTAAATTAAACAATTGACGCAAATCTACCACTAGAAATAAAATAAATCCATGATTCAATATATTTATACATCAAAAAAGGACGATGTTGATAGACGTACTACTTAAATAGACTTCTGTTCTAAAAGCTATCAACGTATTAAACTTTGATCCCATGTATGTGTTAGTTAACTATTTTTCAATTAATTTGACTTAACCGTTATTGGAAGCTTAATATAATCTTAAGCTGATCGGCAAAGTTGACTAGCATTGTTATTCTTGTCCAAAATGAACGGAATTGGTAAAATCCTTCAAGCGTTATAGCTACTGCCTGTTGCAAACCATAATCATCGAGTAAATTTTCAGAAAAAGAGGCATGGGAGGAAGATATAAGTCATGGGTACGTAATATAAGGAAATGGATTGATAAAAACGTGAAAAAGGGACTGCCGAACATCAATGATCAAAACGCACGTATAGAAGATTATATTCGTGTACCGTCTCAAAAGAGTTTTGAATCATTTACCACAAGCAACAAAGATTGAATAGATAATATAATCGAAAAAGATTAGCTTTATATTCGCGTAATAATTTAAGCACCGAGTAAAGGCACAACCATATCCGGTGGGATATTAGACGCAAATAATTAAAAAGTTCGCATTGATACATGGCTGCCAACAGTACCATGTGATGGGGAGAAAGAGAAAGAAAACGGAAACAGAGAAAGATAAAAAATAAAGGCAGGGATACGCAGTGACCATCTCAATTATGAAAAGCTTCGAATAAGGTAAGTAAATTAATATGCGTTTCATTGGTAGGTAAAACGCTTCTATTATCAAAAATCCTATCTTATTGGAGCTATTAAGCTCACAGAAAGCTCATCTAGTGTCACTTATTACTTTATAGCTGATGTCTTCTCAGCTTCCCTGTATAGTATACTGCTACATTTTAGAAGGTTGGAACGTTTACAAAAATAAAATTGTACACAGAAAAAAGATATACATATTCGTGTATATATAGCCTCAGGCTGTCGTCGCAATAATTAATAGAGAAGTTGCATTAACCTTTGTTGCCACCAATTCATAAATAAAGATTTATTTTTGTTTGATAAAAAACGAGTTGTACTGCGCTATGACGTCATATCCGTTGTGACGTCATGCCCATCGTGTCAAAGTCATATCTCAATATTCGGTTCATTATGTGCCATAACAGAATATTTAAAACTTTTCCAAACTGAATTTTTTTAATGCTTGTTTAATAGATTCAAAATGTACTTAAATTCCGTAAAGATCATGTAATGCTTTGATTTTGACTGAATGTTACTAAAACAAGGTAATCACGTCACTGGCGTAAGTATTGCTGTTTAAAAAACCTAAAATCAATTGAAAAATCACGTAACTTCTCTATTGGATGTGTCAAAAACCTGTTAAAACTTTGTTCACGCCTGCTTGGGATGCTGTGCCTGTGTCGCGGGCGCTGGCTTGAAGCATTGCAGCAAAAATGCCGTGTACATCACAAAAGCTATTGATAAAGCTATTAGTGCGTACATGAAGATATTCAACTCCGGTTGTCTAAACCTGTTCTTCCTCAGCCACTCTAGCACTTCTTCTTCTGCCATTATATCACCTAAAACATATAAAATCAAATCAGAAATTCTTTATTCGACACAGCTTTAACAAAGCTTTTGATTCATCATTTCCAATCACTGTTATTTTGTCATATTATTTCAAATAAATGACTGACGATAGACCATATTTTCAGTCCTTTCAAGACCCAACACATTTTGTATCATCATCGACAAGTTTTCTCAAATGTAACAATTCCTTTGCTCCCAAATTTTTTTTATTATAGAAATGATACTTCATATATGAAATTTCAATTAACATTCTTTTGGTAATTTATTTGTATATTATAGTGCCTTTCTAGATTCATTTTGAATTTTTTTTATTGTAAGATCGATTTACCTCTGTAAATGCTTGGGAATCGTTTTCTAAAGTAAACTATTGCTGGCAGTTTCGTGACTCCCCATTTGCGTGCATAACGAGGATCGTGCATTTTCACGAATGTAATGTCCAAATTGTCTGTTTCACTGTCGATGTTTTCCAACCTATCCAACACAAGACGACTTTCCACGGAATTTTCATCTGCAGAAAAAAAACATCATATATTACTTATATATAAGTCAACATCAACAATATCTAATTTGTATTTCTCACAGAAATAAACAGCAAGAAATTCGTTTTCCTCCAGTAATTTATCCAGCATTTTCCTATTCACTTCCTCGATTTCATTTTTGATTTCAAAGACATCTTGAGAAGTTAACCACTGAAGGACTCTATCCACTTGATGTAAATCACCATCATAGAGCATAGGTACTCGTTTCCGAAAATAAACTAATGAAGGTATATTTATAATGTTGTGGGTCGCCGCAGCTTCTGAACTCGCTATTTTAACAAAATCAATCCCAAATTGATCGACTTCTCCATCTATTTGCTCCAAGGATTCCAGTATGTCTTGACATTCTGGGCAATCTTCTTCATCATCTATAAAGTTAGTTGAAATTATATAAAAATAAAAACTACACGCGTAACAAAAGTCTAAGGAAAGTAACTTACAGAAAAAAACTGCTAATAAGTGAGATTCATATAGTAACCGTTCCAGCATGCGATCGTTGACGGACTCAATTTCATCAGCCAATTCTCGATTATCATCATCGACGAGCCACTCAAGTATAGACTCTTCATTTTGTAAATCACCTTCAAACAAGAGTGGATTTCCGTTCCTGAAATATTTCGAAACATAAACATCACTGATATAATTCATAACCCCGAGATTTTTCATTCTATTGGTGATGGTTAATAAATATGTTTCACCTGAAGTACACCATTGCGGGGAATGTCTTTATTGAATATCTTTTTGCGAGTTGAGGATCTTGAATTTTAACCATGTGAATACCATAGACATCGCATTCATCGTCAATCTTTTCTAACTCTTCAAGTATATGATCACAAATATGACAATTCAGTTTATCTGAAATATCATTTAAATATATAATTGCATATTGCCTGCAAAATAAAAAAAATTGTATAGGTCTGACTTACAGAAGTAGACCGCCAAGTATTGAGTTTCCTCCACCATTTTTTCTAACATAACTCTCGTGATTAGCTCAATGCGATCTTCAGTTTTCTGGGTAATTAGCCATTGTAAAACTTCCTCTTCCTCGGCTAACGATCCTTCATAGACATTGGGTATATTGTTCTCAAAATATACCAAAACCGGAAAATCTGTTACACCGTACGATTCGGATATTGAATAATCCTGGGTTTTGACAAATTTTATGCCATGCCTGTCACAATCGTCGTCAATATTTTCCAGTTCTTCTAAAATGCCTGCACATTGCTCACAGTCGAGTGAATCTGAAAATTGTAAATTTTATCGTTATGAAAACTATTCATTTCAATCGATAATTTAGGTAAACTCAACAAAACCTTATAATATGCTCAACCATTCCAAATTGACTACTAAGGAAACTATCGAAATGTAGGGACTTAAAAAACCATAAATCGAACTTTAGCGTGATTGTCCTACAATAACTAATGTGCAAGTAGGATGAAGACATATGCTTGGAGATGTAACAGGCATGCGACATGCAACAAAGGAGTACGATTTCGAATCAGATCGGGACAACATTCTGACAGGACTAAATGTACTTTCTAAGGGATGAGAGTACCGTCTATCTCTTGCCCTTCTTCTTCATCGTGGTCTCTTAAACTCTTTTTTGTCTTTTTTTGCGTGGTTTTTGCATTGCACAGTTCGCACAATGTTTTATTCCCTATTAAAAGTAAGATAATGGCATTTAAGCTATCATGAGTTTATTTAATTTAAATATAATTTCACGTTCAAGTTAACTTTACTGACTTATTGATAAACAAACACACGCGTATGAACGAAAAAAATAATGCTACTTATGTGTAATCGTTTTATCATTTTAAATATAATTTGAACTTAAAGATATCTATGATTAAATATACTGCATAAAAATAATGCAAATGATAGACAAATCATATGACCCTCGAAATCTAAGCGCATTTAATACTAGAGTTTATGATAATAGTTTTGATTCTTTTGGAGATTCATTATAGTGAAATCGTATTATAGTCACGGAGACCAAGTAAATGGATTTAGATTACTTACAAAAATATACTGCTAATGATGTAGAATCTTCTATTAAATCTGTCAGCTCTTGTCCTTCTAGTGCTTCTATTACATCACCTGCCGGGTTCTTCTGAGTAAGCAGCCAACTCAGCAACTGCTGCCCATCATACAGGTCTCCTGTAAGTTATTGATAATGTACGTTAGTAAAGTAATATTCATATTATCTTGTAATTAGTATCAACGGGATTAGAACTCCTACGTTGCCCAATTTCATATAAACACAGCAATGACTCCAAAATCAGTTGGATAATGTGTAAGTTTTTTTTACATTCACTGAAAAGCACTAAACTGTATAATGAACTGTTAAATAAAACTGTTCATTTATTTCAGTAAAATATGCTCCCTTGAGTATAGGGTCTTTTGCATAGAATTTTCTCGTAATACCTCATTTCTAACTACTGCTGCTACTGATCGCTGTAATAATCAATCATCAATAGTCCATCTGAATTTGAACGTGACAATAGCACCATGCAAACATTATGAGTAAAAAGAAATATTGTAATATACTAAAATATGAGAGGTGTTTCTTCTTTACCTGCGTAAATGACAGGATCCTTGGAGCCCAATTTGAAAAAGAGTACTGCTGGTAATGCAAACACTCCAAAATCTTTAGCCATTTGACGGTCGTCAATCTTTACAAAGTTTATGCCGGCTGCATCCGCATCATCATCAATATGTTCGATTTCGGCAAGTACTTTTGGGCACTGTTTGCAGTCATTACTGTCTAAAACAGGTAACGTATGACGTACAGATGGAATTTCCAGATGTGATATTTATGTATTGAAATTGAGACATTTATATGTTCGGCTAACTATAAAATTATCCGATGTATGACACAGAAAACTTACAAAAGAAAACAGCAACATAATCTGAAGTCTGTCTAATCTTTTGGAACATTTTTTTGTTGACCTTTTCAATATGATCGGTAAGTTCCATATTTTCTGGATTGGTGAGCCAATCCAAAATTTCTTCTTCGTCGTCGATATCGCCATCATAATTGATATACTTTGTTTTTCTAAAATATGTTATACCCGGCGGATTGCGGAATCCATATTTTTTGGCCATTAACCGATCACTACATTTTACTATTTTAATGCCATATTCTGCAGCCTCATCGTCAATTAACTCTACATGTCTTAAAATTCTCGGGCTGAGCGGATCTTCCTCTTTATCTGCAATTAGATTTTTAAAGATTCATATGCAACTTTGTACAATTTACATACGTTAAATACGGAACAACATTAAAACACTTACAAAATACAACGGCTAAAAATTCCTTTGTTTCTATATATTTAAATAATTCATCTCTGTCTATCTCTTCAATACTTTCGTCCTCTTTTTGCCTTACCATCCAATCTAAAACTTCCGTTTCATCCAATAAATTTCCTAAAATATTTTAAGTGAACCTTTTATTAGAATACTGAAAACCTTAAGAATCTAATCATTAAAGAAACCACATCCATTTTATTGTTCTTCAAACTCACCGTTAAACATCCAATATGTGACATGCGCGTACAACTAGGTATAACCATGCTGACATCATTCGAGTGACAGTTCAATAATGATAGATATTATAATAAAAAAGTATTTATTAACAAAAATTAAAATAAAGTCCAACCGACAAATTCAACAGAACAAATAAATAAATAAACATTCATGCGAATTTTCGGCCAAACAATAACAACCTATCAACATAGTTATGCAACGCCAGAAATAAGTCTGAATACGGAAATGAAATGAACAATCTTTCTTGGTCCGACCAGAAATATAGAATTATATCTCGGTGGTTAGCAACTATATCAAAATTGTTGAAAATCCGGCATCGCGTTTGTGTGTATCCATTTATCTTATTACCAGTAACAGCTAAAATATTCCTCAAATGAATTTGTATTAAAATAATGAGATTCCATGAAGACTAGAAAACTACATGAACATGAAATCCTTACAACGATAAGTCTTTCAGATGGCGCGGCAAAATAAGCAGTGATCAAAATGCCTTGTCGTTTTAGTTAATTCTAAATATTGGAATCGAGTTACATTAATTAATATAAAGATTTATACATCAACTTACAAATCACTAGACATCCCAATATTTAGTCTCCACAAGGTCTCAAGATATCGAAAGCGTAACATCTTCATATACGTACATATATTATAATGTTACGACAGAAAAGTGTTGCGGGCTGCATTCGCATTCCCAGAGGTTCCAAAGATTATTTATTACATAAAACTAGATAATTATTATTAAGCCATCGATGTTTTAGATTAATACAGTACTTGTGCATATATAAATACAACCCTGGTAAGTGCTTGCAGGGATCAAGGGACACGAGTTCATCGAACGAGCCATGTTAATGAAACGACAACTGTTAAACTGGATTAGAATTGATTTGGAGGAGAAACCGCTTCGTGTGATTCGTGTCCGCTTGATGCCGCACGCGCAAGCGCTTGTAACAACCAAATTGTACGACAGTGTTGTCACTAATCTAACATTATTCTTTACCACCACCAAATATTTTCAGAGCCGAATAAACCTTTTTTTCCTTTACTCGGTTTATCTGGTTTTGCGAGAGCCTTGTTTTTGCCTTTGGTCGGTTTCTCGGGAACCACGTATTTCTCCTTGTCGAGTTTCTTTGCCGGTACCTTGGTGGGCGTAGCCTTCGCTACTTTGGTCGGGCTCTGAACTTTAGTGGGACAGCACTGGTATGGTTCGTAAGTCATTTTTGGGACGGCCGGTTTCGCCCCCAATCCAATGTAGAAACAGCGATCGCCTGCAGTCAGTAAAAATTTGTTGTTTATACCCGTTAAAATATCGTACATATAAAGTTAACTTCGTTAATATTGTGCATGTAATTTATCTCTCGCGCAAATCAACGCGCTATTAATAGTTCTAAATGTTATGTTAGTATTAATAAGAACTGCAAAAAGTTCTAAACTGGTAAGCGTTCGCGAATGACTGCAGGCAATAGCTAGTGTGGAGCCATGCGGGCTCGGTTCGACCATGCAGATGTGTGATGGGTCCGTGCCGAGGTGCGGGGTCACACGTCGGGGTCTACGACACTCATTTACCTGTAAACATGTTCTTTATTTTACTAAATATACTGTCTTCGTTATTGTCGTCCGGATCATCGTCGTCATCGTCCCCATTAAGGCCAAAACGACGGGCGCTGCCTACTTTATATTGTAATACCTTGTGATAGGCTTTTAAATCGGTCTGGTCACTGTTTTCATCGTTTCCGTCATTGTCATCATCGTCGTCGTTATCATCATCGTCTTCGTCGTCACTGTTATTTTCGTCGACGTCATCATCATCATCGTCGTCGTCATCGTCTTCGTCATCATCGTCGTCATCGTCGTCGTCATCGTCTTCGTCATCATCGTCGTCATCGTCTTCGTCATCAACGTCGTCATCATCATCGCTGTCATTTTCATTTTGTAAATGTTTTTTTTTGCCACCAGGGAGTCGTATTTTTAATTTATTTTTTGGATTATTATCTTTGCTAGGATTTTTAAGAAGCGATAGTCTTTGCTTGATGAAACTCGTAACAATATTACCCTGTCTGTCATCGTCATTATCATCGTCTTCGTCAGTATCGTCATCGACATCATCATCTTGGTCATCATGTTCATCATCTTCGTCATCATCAACATCTTCGTTATCTTCATCGTCATCTTGTATGTTTTTCTGCATCTGCTTACTTTCGTGGCGTTTTTTTTCTGGGAGAGATCCTCTATGAATTACTTTAGAACTTTCCATCTTTTTCCATTCGACATTTTGCAGTTTTTTTTTAATCAGTTCTTTATTAAGATCACGTCGCAGGGACCCCGTTTTTTTATCAACATCTGCATTGGCCTTTGTTTTAGTGTTAGCTTTATTTTTTTGACGGTGGCTATCTTCACCTGCAGGCATTAGTAACTGTCATGCAAAATGACGTAGCTCAAACATCCAGCGTTTAAGGCGCAGTTATAACAAAACATTTTATTGAAAAGATATCAAGAATGATGTCATGCACGAAATATTTTGTAATTTATTATTTGTAATACATCAATAAATCCTTATACCTTAAACAGATATTATATTACAAAGTTTAAAAATGGATGTGGATTCTTACTTTTTTGATCTACAAGCCACTGGAGAACCTTATTTTCGTTCTTTAAGTCACCTATAAATAGGACAAATATTTTAATACTAATAACTTACTCAAAAAGTGCACAGCCCTAGGCTACATTTTTAGGCCTTATTTATCATTGATTCTAGTCAAACAATTGATACATTATAAATACAGTAAAATATTTTTCACTTTATTCGTGATAATTAATAGTTCAAGATATGACTTAAGACTTACCATCATACATTATTGGCACGCCAGTCTCGTAATACACCAACGCTGGAAAGCTAAAAATGCCAATGTCAGAGGCTAGTTTGGAATCTTTTGATTTAACAAATTGTATTCCGTGTTTGTCTGTATCATCATCAATAGTCTCTAATTCCTCAAGAATTTCTTCACAAGTATCACAGTTGTCACTATCTGTAATTTATAGAAAATGAAAATAAATCTTCCACTAGAACTCAATAAGTCAACAGTTTATCGCAAATAACTATCATGCCTCATAATATTTAGGCATTGGCCTAAAATTAAACAATTGCTTGATTTAATAAAAAAAATATCTAAATATATTGTATATGAGCATGAATATTACTAAATATCGCATATACACTGCTGTGTCCCCAGCGCCTATCGCCAAAAATAAAATTAAAATAAGTACAACACCGTATTCTAGAAAAAATAATGTGAAAATAAATAAAATATTTGAGGGTAAATATAATAAAAATTACTAAAAAAATATACCTACAGAAAAATACAGCTAGATGTTCAACATCATCAATAAGATCTTTCAATGTTTTTCTATCAACGTTTTCAATGACATCCGGTTGAGAATCATGAAGCTCCAAAACCCATTTTAGGATAGCCTCTTCATGCATCAAATCACCTTCGTAGATAGTTCTAAATTTGTGGCGGTAAAAAGCTAAAGCAGGTAAGCCGGCAAGATCATATTCTTTATCAATTCCATCGTCAGAGGTTTTAACGAAGTCAATGTCTTTTTCCTCGCATTCGTCATCGATGTTTTCTAATTCACTTAGTATTTTCTGTGATTTTTTATCATTTTCCTTGTCTACAAATGTAAAAATATTTATCTTAAGTAAATATGTACAATTATATATAGTATAGTTTAGATTGAAAATTAACACTTACAAAAGAAGACCACAACATGATCATTTTCCTCCAATATTTTTTCTAACATTTTGGAATTCACTTCTTCAATTTTACCAGGAATTTCGAGAGTATTTTCGTCCGTCAACCAAGCCAAAACCTCATCCTCGTCTTCGATATCACCTTAAATAATAACTCACTTTAAAATACATGTTCTATTTTATAAGCAATGTAATCTGGCACGTATTTTAGATAATTTAAAATAATACAGTTTTCGTATTGTTAAAAAAGATAATGTAGGTATTCAAAACAAAAAATGTCAAAATTTAGTCAATTGATATGTACAGATACAAGACAAATATGAAGCTAGACAAGCTTTTCGTTTTAAAGCTTGAGTTTATTTTTTAAACTATTTAACGAAAGTAGTGAAACATTAACGACCAAAAATAAATGCGGCTAGCCATGTATTTACCTTTATAGATTAATGGTTCCTTATTCCTGAAGAATACTAGAGTGGGGAAAGTTTTGATTCCATATTTCTTTGCCAAAGATATGTCTTCAGTTGTGACAAAGATGATACCCGTTTCATCAAGTTCATCGTCAATATTCTCCAGTTCTTCTAAAATATTGTCACATTCTTCTCCTTCTTCACAGTTGCCGCCTAAAACATTTAAATTAGCTTGTGATAAGTATTTCAATTTAACCAACTATAACCAAAAATTTGATAATTTAAATACGCACTAAAATATACCACTACATATTCATGCTCTTCAATGAGGTCAGTCAAAATTTCATCTGTAACTTCTTCTATGGTCGCGCTATTTTTCTGTTCAATCAACCATTCTAATACTTCGTCTTCATTCATTAGATCACCTTCGTAAATTGCTGGAATATTTTCCTCAAAGTAAACTAACGTTGGCAAGTGATCAATACCATACTCTTTAGCTTCAGCTTCGTTATCTATCCTTACAATTACAATACCCTCTTTTTCTAACTCGTCATCAATATTTTCTAACTCGTTTAAAATTCTAATATCTTGTTTGTCATCCTTGTCATCTGTAAAACATAAATTTATTTATTAAAAATTTTAATTAATTCGTAAAAATGATTTAAATAAATGAAAAGAAATATACATACAAAATATAACGGCCAAATATTGAGCAGTTTCAATTAATTTATCCATCATTTCATCAGTTACTTCAGGTATTTCACTGTGGCGTTTTTGATGAATAAGCCAGCCTAAAAGTTCATCTTCCTTCATTAGATCACCTTCATAAATATGGGGAATTCCTTTTTCAAAGAACACCATAGTTGGAATGGTATCTATGCCATATTCTTTAGCTTCTTTATCGTCATCTATTTTAACAAATGCAATATCATTTTGATCACATTCATCATCAATATTTTCTAACTCTGCTAAAATTTTTTGACATTTCTTCTGATCCTTGTCATCTGGAATTAATATAAACAACTATATCTCACTTTTGTGTCAGTTCTTTAAATAACAAAGTACACTAAATTTATAATGTTAAATAATATCTGTACGTAAAATGTAGTAATATAAAAATCTGGCGTTTAGCCAAATAGTTTTATAAATGTTAGGTCTACATGTTTTCATACTTGAGAAACACTTACAGAACAGAACAGCGACATACGGCATTTTTTCAATAATCAAGTCGAGCATCTCATCCGTAATATCTTCAATTTCGTCACTCTCAGTCTGATGTTTTAACCAACTCAAAACCTTTTCTTCTTCTTCCAAGTTACCCTCATAATAGGTTGGTATACCCTTTTCAAAATATAACAAAGTCGGAATTTTTTCAATTCCATATTCTTTCGCTTCTTCGTCGTTGTCAATTTTCACAAACGCGATGCCAAGTTGATCACACTCGTCGTCGATATTTTCAAGTTCATTTAACACTTTCTGAGATTTGCGATCATTGTTATCATCTGAAAATAGTATTTATCACATAAAATAATTTTTGAAAACTATAATGAAATCAATTAAAATATTTCCTACAAAACAACACCGCTACGGTCTTTCCATCCTTAATAAGGCGGTCGAGCATCTCGTCGGTGACATCTTCGATTTCATCTTTTTCCAACTGATCCACGAGCCACTCCAAAATTTCTTCTTCATTTTCGAGATCACCTACACAGATAATTTAATTTGAAGAGAATAAATTCTCCTGTATTTATTAATTTCATTTCAAGAATATAACGAAAGATTGTTTACCGTCATAAACATTGGGGATTTGTTTTTCGAAGTAGACTATTGAAGGAACATCATCGATACCAAATTCTTGAGCAGCTTTTTTATCATCAATTTTGACAAACTGAATGCCATGTCGGTCACAATCGTCATCTATTTTTTCTAATTCTCCCAAAACTGTCATAGATTCTTCATCACCGTGATCATCTGGAAGTCAATTAATGAAGCAGTTTACAACTATATTTTAAGAACCGTTGTTATATTTAACGAGTACAAAAAATCTTTAACTAACTTTTCAACGTGTTTATGAAGTGAATAAACCATTGTATTCATATGCCACATTGTTGACTATAAAATTTAGTCTTCGAAAACAATGTTATAAGTTTATTTAAAGTGATTATTTGTATAGATCGATATAAAATAATTATATTAAATTAAATTTACTTCGTTATAATTTAGTCATGCAAAAAATTGGTGTACTTACAAAATAGCACAACAAGATTGTCAACATTGCCTATGAGGGTGTTTAGAGTTTTTGCTGTCACGTCCTCGATTACGTCTTCTTCGTCCCCAGTCGACTTATTAGCAATGAGCCATTCCAGAACATCTTCTTCCTTACTGAGTTCACCTATAATTTTATTTTATAAACTTGTTTTTAACCAACCAAATAGATTATAATTTTTTACGTCAATTAAAGTTACTTATATTAATCAAAGTATTGTTCAGCGTGTAAATGTGTATACAGATATAAAAAAAAGTTAGCCAAGACAAGAACAAAAAGAGATAAAGAGACATTTAATTTTGTTAAACGAACGTCATCGAAAAATGAGTCATGCACCTTCATAGATAATCGGTATTTGATGCCTGTAGTATACCAATCTTGGCAAATCTCCAAGACTGTACTCCTCGGCCAATTCCTCATCGTGGATCTTGACAAAGCCTATCCCAAGTTGATCGGCTTCATCGTCGATGTTTTCTAGCTCTTGCAATGCTTTTGCACATTTTTTGCATTCAGGTTTGTCTGAAACATTTTCTTTCGATTAAATGTTTTCCTACTTAACACCCTAGACATGTATACCTAATGAATTTCATGCCTCGTACAGGAATCGAAGCAGTGCAGTTAAGGGCGTCGCTCAGGTAATTGTGTGTTAAAAGATATTAATTGTAGTAGTATGTATTAAGTGTGCAAGTTTTGCAAGCGTTTTGTGTCGTGCAATGGTGATGGTGGAGCCTAATGGTGCTGATATTTAGGGTTATCCCGGATTGTCACATTATACCTTTGCTCTCTAAGGATGACTCTCTACAGTGTACCTTTGTATTTCATAAGGAATGGAATTCTAGACGTTTCTGAACAGGGACAATCCTATAAAACCACTAACGCTTAGTCCATCTAGGGTTCACTAAAATCAGACGTCACTATAGGTCCTATATGTGTAAGATTTCGTTTTGATCATTTTGAATTTTGAGATTAACAATAAATAATCAACTCTTCAGATTTAACTCTATCCCAGGCGTTCTTTATTAAGGTCAAGGTCATTGAATTATATTTATTTAGTTAATTACCACTTAAGTGGGTTATTAACAGTATGCGGTTGCGAGACAGCAGAATATAGCCGATGTCTCGTTCGTGACACGCCAGTCCGTCAATCCGAGCTTGCTGGCGAGATAAAAATAGTATCGCCGAAATAGCTCGCCACGCGCTCTGATAATGCAAACGCGCTTTTGATTCTAGCCTTCCATCACAGCGGACTGACGGACCAGACACATGCTATTGTGTAACTCGACTTTACTCATTCAAAATCTTAAAGAGATATAGCAGATCTCATCAACGATGAGGTCTTTAACATACAAACACAACTAAGAAACTCAACGTTATTATCTGAATTCGTTGCTTATCAAATGATTCATTGTATCGTGATAACCTGTATCAGAGCCAAGTGTGTAATTGGCCAATGAATATTTAAAGACGCCAATTCTTAATCTGATTCGTAATAATGTCCGAAATTGCCCACCGCAGCCTCACTGAAAGCGGAAAGCACGTCGGCATTGATTATACGCTATTCTAAAAAGCTAAAAGTAACAGCCATAACGACATAAATGGAAAACATACCACCTGCTGAAAACGTTACTTACTGTTCATCGGGCCGCAATTTTTGTGATCAGGACCTACGTGAAAAACACTGTCAAACACATCACAATGTACTCCCTTACAAACAGTTCAGATTACTAAATACTAATCAGTGAAAGCGATAGAGAAAATATGTCTACTCGAAAGATCTATGCTGGTAGATTTGAAATATATACTTTTGTTAGTCAAAAGATCGCTGTATTTTACCACATTAGCTCATTAAATCCTTTAACAAACCTCACTGGAAAAGATATGGATACGTACAGAAGAGAACGGCCACGTATTCGGTGTCCTCGATGATTTTGTCGAGGATTTTCTGATTTACTTCTTCTATCCGGTCAGGGAGGTCCATTGCTTCTAAACTCGTCAGGAAATCCAATACGCTCTCCTCGTCCATGAGATCTCCTGCAACAATCGATTTGTTATATTCTTTTGTAACCCACTTGAATTTAGTTTTTATGATGAAAGGACGACGTTACTCTTCTCTTGACGAGATAAAGACGGCATCGAAGGAGGAGCTGAACAAAAAAAAAAAAAATGATTTTTTGAAGTGCTTCGAAGATTGGAAAAACCGTTGGCACAAGTGTATAATATCTCATGGGGATTACTTTGAAGGGGACAAAATAGATATTCATGAATAAATAAATAATTTTTGAAAAAACACAAAATTCGCGATACTTTTTGACCACACAGCGTACATCAATACTTTTGGTAATTAATATTTATTTTTATTATATTTTACTATAAATGAAAACTTCTATTAAAAGGAAGCTCATTGAGAAATTATTTAGATGAATTGCTCAAGCCTGAATAAAAAATACAATTATATTGAATGATACATACATACATACATACATAGCATCACGCCTCATTCCCATAGGGGTAGGCAGAGACAACATCCTTCCACTTGCCACGATCCTTGCATATCTCCTTCGCTTCTTTCATTCTCATTAAACCTTTCATACAAGTTCGTCGGTTTAGAGTACTCTTGACCTGGCCGTTATTTAAAATGTCCTGGATTTGGTCCAGGAACGTTCGCCTTGGTCTTCCCCTTCCAACTTTCGCATTCACTCTTGACTCATAAATCCTTTTTGTCAGTCTCCTTTCATTCATTCTCTCTACATGCCCAAACCATCTAAGCATACCTTTCTCAATTTTAGTCACTACGTCTTCTTTTATACCACAACGTTCTCTTATCACACTATTTCTCACTCTGTCACTCAGTTTTAATCCACTCATGCTTCTCAACGCTCTCATCTCTACCGCATTTATTTTACTTTTGTGATTCTTCTGCCATACCCAACTTTCACTACCATACATAAGTGTTGGCACCAACACTCCAGCATGCACTGCCAGTCTAGCCCTTTGAGACACCATCTGGCTATTCATAAAAGCATGCAGAGCACCATTTACCATATTCCCTGCATTCACTCTCCTTTCGATATCACTTTCACATGTTCCATCTTTTGTAAATTTAGATCCCAAGTATACAAATTCTTTCACCTCTTCCACTTGTTCCCCATCTATCAAAATATTGCCATTCATCATAGATTCATCTCGTTCAAAAAGCATAACTTTCGTTTTGTTTACATTCACTTTCATTCCTTTCCCTTTCAAAGCTTCATTCATAATATTTAGCATCTCCTGAAGCTCGTTAGCGGATGACGCAAGTATTACTTGATCATCAGCGTAGAGTAAACATTTGATGAGTAATTCATTCATTCTTAACCCATACATACATTCTTTTAAATCTGTCAAACATTTATCCATGAAAAGGTTGAACAGCCATGGTGACGCAACACATCCCTGTCGAACACCTCTTTCGACAGGAAACCACTCCGTGTACGCTCCGTTTATTCTGACACAGGCACTAGAACCCTCATAGAGAGACTTCAATGCTTGGATCAGACAACCGCTCACCCCATACGTAGATAACGTTGACCACAGCTCATTCCTCACCACTCGATCATCGATCATTATGAATGATGATAATAAAAAAAGGATATCCGTCCGAGATTATTCTTCATGTTTCACAGAACAGGATGAGAAGGAACCCTATTAATATAATGGAATAAACATAGCTATAATTGACGATTCAAAAGTGCTGCAAAAGTATACTCAAAATTTACAGGTTTCCTAGTACTTTTAAAATTATTCGGATAGTTATATGTAATGATAATAAATTCGCCAGTTCGAAGTATTTAATAGAGTTTCAGGCATTTAAAATGCAACTTAATTAAAACTAGTTCAGCTGCCAAAAGATCAACCTCGCAGACATTTCTATTTGTTTCTCGCACGACTACATCGTCAATGTCAGTCGTTATGGTTTGTTTACATGTATTTATGTTGGGGTTACTAACTAACCGTACATTATGACTAGACACAAGAAGTAAGTGTTAACAAATAAATAATATTTTAAATAGAACACCAAACTGAAACGTATATTGCTAACAAATTATCTCATCGAGCACCACACACTTAAAGCTCACTTCTAGTTTTAAAATACCAGTTATTTGCAATTATTTGTGACTGTTTTATATTTAAACAATGATTTGTGTAATGTATTATCATACACACTTGATAAGGGTGCAAATCAAATCAAATCAAATAAAAATATCTTTATTCAAGTAAGCATATTAAAGCACTTCAGAATCGTCAAATAATATTTTTTTTCCACACTCTAATTCTAATGTACGTCTGATGATGGTACTCCAAAACGACTTAAAATCTAAAGTTACGAGGGTTGCTTCGCGCCCCGATCCGAGAAGAGCCCACAACAAACTCAGTCGGGTTTTTTTGTTACCAACATCATTACAATATCATATTAGTTTAATGTATTTCAATTCAAATTAGAGCAGTTCGTTCACTCCCACGCGTTTCTATCTTCTAAGTACTCTTGCAACTTATAATACGATCTTTCTATCAACTTTCTTTTAAAAAAGACTTTGAATTTATTAATTGACATCTCTAAAACGTCTTGTGGGAATTTATTATAGAAACGTATACAGTTATTTTTTTTTTAAGGGGCTTTTGTATTATTAATAATAACTGGCGTTTATTATTTCGCTAGTCGAAAAGGCACTTCACGACGAGGATGGCTTCGAACTAAACTAATTAAAGCCCTGCCAGAAAAGCAATAAACTTACTTTCCTATACGATGCTCTATGAAACCTTAAAGTAACGCAAATATCAGTAAAACAACTTGCCTGTGTTTTGGCAACGTGTAATTTAAATATTTGCTTCTAATACGTAAAGCTTTTGAACTGCGATTTAATTTAGAGCACAAAAAATCTGATGTCAGTGTGCTCTTCCACTGTTACATATAGATTAATCAATTTGTAGATTTGACCATTACCTTCGTATATGATCGGTTCGTTCTCGCGGAAGTACGTGAGGGCGGGGAATTTCGTGATGCCGTACTGTTTGGCAAGCCGCTTGTCGTTGATCTTGACGAAATCAACGCCGAAGGTGTCCGTGTCATCGTCGATCTTCTCCAATTCTTCTAAAACTTTGTCACATGTCACACAACTCCTTGCATCTGAAAAGATAGATGTAATATACCATGATTATAAATCCAGCCGATAGAAATACAAAAAATATGCCTTCATTGATGTTCCACGTATAATCAAATCTAATCAAATCAAAATATCTTTATTCAAGTAGGCATATTACAGCACTTTTGAATCATCAAATTTTTGTTTTTTCTTTTCCTTTCCACACTCTAATTCTAATGTACGTCTGATGATGATACTCCAGAACGACTTAAAATCTAAAGTTACGAGGGTTCCTTCGCGCCCCGATCCGAGAAGAGCCCACAACAAACTCAGTCGGGTATTCTGTTTTTTTTGTTATCATCATCATTACAATATCATGTTAGTTTAATATATTTCAATTCAAATTA